>CM034354.1:30553066-30816275 GCA_019925275.1 Mytilus edulis
AACCCCTTATAAGTTTTCTTTATGTAAATAGACAGTCTATCTAATAAATTGCAAATATATTTCATAATTTGAAGATTTGGGAAAATTACCTAGACCGATTGTGTCCTGTGATTGCACAGTCAAAGATGGGGGTATGCCATGAATCTATTTTTATGTGTGACCAGATCTGCTTTAATAATATAAATAAATAATAGTACAATAATATCTATTATTTCCAATCAAATGTACATTGTATTCTATACATTGTAATGATATCGTTTGAATCCTTTGGACTATAAACATTTATGTTCGTGACTTGTAGATAATCAAAAGTACATTGTATTCTAATAGCATAGTTTGAATACCTAAGCCTATATTCGTGATTTGCAGATATAGTTGTATTTATTTCCAATCATAAGTACATTGTATTCTTATAGCATAGTTTGAATCCCTAAGCCTATGTTCGTGATTTGCAGATATCGTTGTATTTATTTCCACATGGCTGGTCATCCATCATTGCACCTTGTGCTTGGACTGCTATGCATTCTCCTTTAAGAGCCCCGTCAGGTTGTCCTGCGGCCCAATTAGGAGCATGAAATGGGTACTTAAACGGGTCAATACCCCAAGTCCATTGGTAGTTGTCTTTATGTCCAGATGTCCAGTAAAAAGAAGTAATTGAAGAAAAATATGCATCATCTATGTTCTGATGTTACATTATTGTTTAAGATAAGGGTGAAGGTTAGTTCCTATTAAAACGTTTAACCCGCTGCAATTGTTTTCAACTGTCCGAAGTCAGGAATCTGATGTTCAATAGTTGTTGTTTGTTGATGTGGTTCATACATGTTTTTCATTTCGCGTGTTTTATATAGATTAGACTGTTGGTTTTCCCGTTTGAATGGTTTTACACAATATAAAAAAGAAGATGTGGTATGATTGCCAATGAGACAACTGTCCACAAGATACCAAAATGACACAGACATTAACAAATATAGGTCACCGTACGGCCTTCAACAATGAGCAAAGCCCATACCGCATAGTCAGCTATTAAAGGCCCCGATAAGACAATGTAAAACAATTCAAACGAGAAAACTAACGGCCTTATCTATATAAGAAAATTAACGAAAAACAAATGTGTAACACAAAAACAAACAATAACCACTGAATTGCAGGCTCCTGACTTGGGACAGGCACATACATAAATATTGTGGCGGGGTTAAACATGTTAGCGGGAGCCCAACCCTCCCCTAACCTGGGACAGTGGTATAATAGTACAACATAAGAACGAACTATAAAAATCAGTTTAAAAAGGCTTAACTCATCAGATGGACAAACATACAAGTGGACGTGGCCGGGTACTTATACATCCTGACCATTCAGCTTTACCAAACGACCATTTAATTAAATAGGAAAACTTTTGTTTAATAAGACAATGTGGAAGTGTAGTGTAAAGAGTAGAAAAATCAAAACTGTCAACAGAATCAAAAGGACCATCAAAAGCACGTAATTTATCTAAAACATCCAAAGAATTGTTTACACTCCAAAAAAGCTTATGCCACTATGTTCATATATTTTAAAACAATAGTTTATGATATTAAGCTCTTTAATAGTAGTTAATGAACTAGTTAAGAGCAATGAAAGATTAGTTGTAGAAGACTTACTAGATGCCGAGATGAAACGATATTTAAATGGTTTTTTGTGAAGTTTAGGTAGCCAAAACATAGTAGGGACCTTCAAATGTACAGAAGAAGCCTTAAGCTTTAATGTGGTTGTGATATGTTTGTTTACTATATGACTCTCTGTGGAGCGGATTGACTTGAATTTAGATGAATTTAAAATTTCATTCTTAAGAACGTCCGTGCAGTATTTACGGCATACCACCACCACATTGTTGGCTGCTTTGTCGGCCGGTACAAACACAAACCGCTTTGAAAGTTCTTGAAGTTTATTTCTTATTCTGGAAATAGGTACATTACTCTATTATTAACTTCTAAATTATTTTCAAAATGTGATATTCTCTTATCTACCACATTCAAACATTTATTTAAATAAGAATCAAGAGATTTTTATCAGAGTTTTCCCGTTTACACCACTTTTTACAAAACGAGGAAAGAGCATCTTTGGTGACTTGACGACACTCTCTCCAATCTATTTTGGATGGAGGACGATATTTTGGTCCTTTTTTCAAAAAGTTTTTAACCTCTCTGTCCTGGACGATTTTGAGGTCCCCTGTAATAAAATGCCCATAGGGAACATATCTAAACTTCGACGATTGACAGTTTCAAGTTAAGGGAGTATTAATATCTATATTCACGTCTGATGTAACCGACGTATAATTTAAAGTTAAACTTCTGCTGGGTTTTTTGTATGTGTATGAAATTATAGGTGGTTCTATATTATCAAAATAGGGAGGTATAAAGTTTTGAACGGTAGAGTCATTAAATATACTAGATAAATTGATAAAATCAATACGTCTGCTAATGTATTTAATTTTCAGAAAATGACGTTTATGATCTTCAGGTTTGTCGATACGCGGAAACAGCCTATGGTGGCACAAAGCTGTAATTATACGAGAATATTCATACAGTGGGCTGAAGAGTGAGATGGTATCACACTCTTTGAAAATATCGTGTAATTTACTAATGGGTATTTGACCTAGTTTACATAATAATTGATGCCTACCATTGTTTTTAAATATAAATAGGAGATTACCAAGTGTATAATTTATACGAAGTTTAACTCGTTGATTTCGATTGATACGTTTCCCATGAGACCTATTATTTGTTGTTTTTTATCAATAATATTCATGATATCAATAGAAAAAGTAGTAGATATGTTCCCTTGTCCAAGTATATAGTCATTTATACCCAGGGTGTTGAAGTTTTGATCGGCGATATACTTTTCTTAAATATATGTGGTGATCTCTGTGACGTATATTTGTCGACAGGACTACTCCCCCAGGGTTTACTTCGCTTTGAGGGCGGGGATAACTTCTATCTCCATGGCTTTTTGCAGAGAGTAAATTTCAGTCCTCTTTTACTTTTACCTTTGAATAATGGCATTTTCTAAATTTGAGCAAACAATTTTAAATAGTTTGATTTCATTGAATCAGTGATCAGTTTACATCTATTAAAGTATAAGGACAAATCTGTGATGATTTTTAATCAGCATTGATCATATTTATTGAGTCAACAAAAGTCACAAAGCCAAAAATTGATGTACTTCCCCTCACGCATTCGCGATGTCCTCAATCAGAACCGATCCCCTCACGCATGACTTAACGAACAAATGTAGTTTTTGGAATTTTTAAGACGTCTATCAACACCGTACAGCGTACACGCCGCCAAAAACAAAATTCATACCCATTGCCCTAAAAAATAACTAAATTAGAACTTGTAGGTCTGTAAATAGAACCATTTTAAAATTGAAATGTCACTTTTTTAGGCGATTTCTCATGGGGCAACTGATTTTGTAAGAGTTCAACTCTACGTACAACAGTAAATGATACATGTATTTCTTCGTTTAAGTATTCACCACAGCATAGCATTCTCTGATTTTCAATATTTTGATCAGTTGAATAAGAAAATTGAGATTTAGAAATGTACATACCTTTTGAACCGATGACAATTACTCCACTCAAGCACAACCGGAAAATCCTCTCACGGTTTTCATTGCAGAACCAAATGTTCTGCGTGTGTAGATTACCAGCCCTGGTTGTTGTGTTTACCTAAATGTTGATAAATTATACTTAGGTTTTCTGAAGCGGTATAGATGTTCCTGTGTTCGTTTAAAAAAACTCCCGTCCTGTTTGTCCTATATATTGTATACCACACTTTGGCTTTGTAACCAGATAAATGAGGCTTTAGGTTTTTTATGTTACGTCACAGGAAAAGGAAAGCGAAAAAGCTCTCCCGTTCACTGTTGACCTTATAGTATTATCAGAAGATAATCTAGATCAGGTTTGTCATTTTCTGTCATTGTACGGAAATATTTGTGGATATCCACGTGCATTTTTATTGAATAATCTGGCTGCAGCAGCATTGCCACCTTTAACACAATTATAACAAGAGGCTGTCACAACGACAGCAAACCGGATTTATTAATATTTATTTGTGTCCTGGCAATATCACAAGAACCATTACTGATGAATGGTGAAAGTGAAAATCGTCAATATCAAATTTGACCTCAATTTTGTCATCAGTATCAACATCTTAAAATTTGAAAAACTTAGATTGAATGGTTCATGAGTAAATGCAACAACGTGAATGGAAACGCCATTTCACAATCTTTCAAGAACCATAACTCCTGAACGGTAAAAGTCAAAATCGTCATTATTGAACTTGACCTCTAATTTACCGTCAGTAACAACATATAAAAATTTCAAAAGCTTTGGTTGAATGGTTCATGAGAAAATTTGGTAAGCTTTGGTAAAACAGGTCATGCGTAAATGCACGGACACGATTGGAAACACCATTTTTCAATCTTTCAAGAACCATAACTCCTGAACGGTAAAAGTCAAAATCGTCATTATTGAACTTGACCTCCATTTTGTCATCAGTAACAACATATTAAATTTTGGGAAGCTTAGGTAGAACAGTTCATGCGTTAATGCACGGACACGACTGGAAACTCCATTTATCAATCTTTCAAGAACCATAACTCCTGAACGGTAAAAGTCAAAATCGCCATTATTGAACTTGACCTTCTTTCGTTGTCAGTAACAACATATTAAAATTTTAAAAGCTTTGGTTGAACGGTTCATGAGTTAATGCACGGACAACATTTGATTGCCGCCCGCCCGCCGTACATCCCCAAATCAATAACCGACATTTTTGTCACAAACATCCGGTTAAAAACTGCTTAGATGGGGAATTTCGATTGACGGAGGTTGAATTAATATTTGGAATAAGGTTTTTAGAGCACGTGAATATCCTTGAAGGATTGGTGTTTAGTGTTTTCTTACCATTTCGTAAAATCATGATTATTTAAAGGGTTATGAGAAGATAAAATGAAGCCGACAGTCATAACATTGAATTAGGAGTTAAAATAACGGAATATATAAACAATTTATAAAACAGTCGAAGAATTCTAATAAAAACTATATTGACAAAAAATGACGTAATATAACAAGACAGACATGCAACAAATATAGGTCCGAGAAAACAGTTATGACGTAGTGACTTTATCTATAACAGAAAACAACAAAAATCTTTTAACAAAAATTAGCACCTGCTCGATTCAAAAAATATTTTTACAGTGTAGTGTATTAATTTTGGGACACATCGTAATTTATGACCTTTTTAAACTGGACCAGATCACTAATTTATCTTAACGTAAAATTACTATAAACTGTTTATACATGTAATTTCCATTGCATATGACTATATTATGCATAAAATATAAGGAAATAAAATTGAAAGGTGTATGAATCAAATGTAAAACACTGTCCACATTAGGAACTATATTCGACAACGAAAGAAGGACGAAAACTATGTTAAAAGGCTAATACAAGAAAATCTAAGAACTCTTAGTAAAACCATAGAAAGGGACAGGATAAAAACAAGTAATTTTAGGGGCGTATGGCTGGTGTTAGCCAATTCTCCCTGTTGAAGATCTCACTTTGACCTATAATGGTTTACTTTTACAAATTGTGACTTGGATGGAGAGTTGTCTCATTTCAACTCATACCACATCTTCTTATATATTTCCATAAAGAAACCAGAGTTAAAAAAAAATCATCTGCAAAAATAAAGAAAAATAAAAGAATTTACCCAAGTGATAAAAACAGACCCGACATAATAGACCAGAATGAAAATTAAACTAGTCAAATTAATTTAAGTAAAGGTGTTGGGTACCACCTTAAAAATTATATTTGCCAAACATTTGTGATTATAGGATTACTTGGACACCCCATGAGGGGCCTCATTTACGACAGTCTGTTTTGTTATACGTACCAGATTGATCTTAACATATCTTTTAAACACTTGGACACCCCCATAAGGGGCCTCATTTACGACAGTCTGTTTTGTTATACGTACCTGATTGTTAGCATATAGGGTTAAAAAATCAAAAGTATGTAAGAATAAATTTCAGAAATAGACCGAGATTGAAAATAGTCCAAAAGTTATGTATAGAATTTATAAGAATCCATTAATAGTTCATTCCACTACGCGATTGAATGATTTTGACGTTTATTGTTCAACGTATTTTGTAATTCATAATAGAAATATATCATAATGACATAAAATAGAATAATATCATACTGACGGGATCTTTTAAAGTACAGAGTCACGTTATAAGAACGAAAGAAATACAAAAAATCGCATATACAAAACACGCCACCAAAAAATGAAAGACAATACAAACACATTGACGAAATGTATAAGTACCGAGCCACGTCAAACGGATATCACATAAAACTATTCAACAGTAAAAGTAATATTAATTATAGAACAAAGACAAATGAAAGAACTATAAAACACGTTGTTAAGATGATAAACAACATCAGTACGCAGAATCTATACATCAAGACCATCGTGTATTATCTGTGAAGTTGATACGGAATATTTATCAACAAGGTCTTGGTACCTTCCGATGAACTTTTTTAGAAAAAGGACGAGACGTTCTTTGACATACCCCTGGTTCATCAACTTTCTACTCAGACACTGATGACGTTTTACAAAGTCTGAGTAGGAGCTGCAAGCTCTTGAATATCGAATAAGTTGGGAAATATATATCCCATATTCAGGTGAAGTTGGTATATTGCTACTAAGGTGAGGGAAATTTATAATTTCAAAATTAAAATCGTTTCGTTTGTCATAGATTAACAGGCAGAAGCTAGCGAACAATAGCTAGCGAACAATAAGCCAGCGAACAATAAGGCGATATATCGAGAAACAGAATAAGACAACAACGGCCGTTAAATAAAAAAATATTCAAAAAGGCAGAAAATCAGTTAAAACATAGCAATTTTAACTCAATTTTGAAATGGTTTTTATCCAATCCATTGATTTAACAAGTCGCATAACTTTTTAGGCTAATATTCAGTACCACAATAACTCTGCATCTATCAACGGATTATTTGTAGGTGTAGGGCCACCAATGCACCCACTTCAATTAAGAACGTATGTAAAAGTAGTCCTACCCTGTAAAATATAGCACCTTTTATGTCATTGTTTAATCTAGAGCTCAAAATTTGAAAAAAATGTCAAAAAATTAGGGGGGTCGGCCTATTCCAGGGCTTCTAGAGAAAAATAATGAGGGGTGTCACGGGGAATGACTATATAGGTCTTGTAGAGGAGAAACAGGCGCTTCTTTTGCGCTAGGTATCTAAGGGCGCTATGTTCACAAATCTGAAACTAGAGCTCAAAATTCGAAAAAAATGTCAAAAAATTAGGGGGGTCGGCCTATTCTAGGACTTCTAGAGAAAAATAATGAGGGGTGTCACGGGGTATGACTATATAGGTCTTGTAGAGGAGAAACAGGCGCTTCTTTTGCGCTAGGTATCGAAGGGCGCTATGTTCAAAAATCTGAAACTAAAGCTCAAAATTCGAAAAAAATGTCAAAAAAATGGGGGTAGGGTCGGCCTATTCCAGGAGTTCTAGAGAAAAAATAATGGGGGGGGGGGGGCTGTGTCACGGGATATGACTATAAAGGTCTTGTAGATGAGAAACAGGCGCCTCTTTTGCGCTAGGTATCGAAGGGTGCTATGTTCAAAAATCTGAAACTACATGTAGCGCTCAAAATTTGAAAAAAATGTCAAAAAATTAGGGGGGTCGGCCTATTCCAGGGCTTCTAGAGAAAAATAATGAGGGGTGTCACGGGGAATGACTATATAGGTCTTGTAGAGGAGAAACAGGCGCTTCTTTTGCGCTAGGTATCTAAGGGCTCTATGTTCAAAAATCTGAAACTAAAGCTCAAAATTCGAAAAAAATGTCAAAAAAATGGGGGTAGGGTCGGCCTATTCCAGGAGTTCTAGAGAAAAATAATGAGGGGTGTCACGGGGAATGACTATATAGGTCTTGTAGAGGAGAAACAGGTGCTTCTTTTGCGCTAGGTATCTAAGGGCGCTATGTTCACAAATCTGAAACTAGAGCTCAAAATTCGAAAAAAATGTCAAAAAATTAGGGGGGTCGGCCTATTCTAGGACTTCTAGAGAAAAATAATGAGGGGTGTCACGGCAAATGACTATATAGGTCTTGTAGAGGAGAAACAGGCGCTTCTTTTGCGCTAGGTATCGAAGGGCGCTATGTTCAAAAATCTGAAACTAAAGCTCAAAATTCGAAAAAAATGTCAAAAAAATGGGGGTAGGGTCGGCCTTATCCAGGAGTTCTAGAGAAAAATAATGAGGGGTGTCACGGGGAATGACTATATAGGTCTTGTAGAGGAGAAACAGGCGCTTCTTTTGCGCTAGGTATCTAAGGGTGCTATGTTCAAAAATCTGATACTAGAGCTCAAAATTTGAAAAAAATGTCAAAAAATTAGGGGGGTCGGCCTATTCTTGGACTTCTAGAGAAAAATAATGAGGGGTGTCACGTGGTATGACTATATAGGTCTTGTAGAAGAGAAACCGGCGCTTCTTTTGCGCTAGGTATCGAAGGGCGCTATGTTCAAAAATCTGAAACTAAAGCTCAAAATTCGAAAAAAATGTCAAAAAATGGGGGTAGGGTCGGCCTATTCCAGGAGTTCTAGAGAAAAAATAATGGGGGGGGGGGGCTGTGTCACGGGATATGACTATAAAGGTCTTGTAGATGAGAAACAGGCGCCTCTTTTGCGCTAGGTATCGAAGGGTGCTATGTTCAAAAATCTGAAACTAGCGCTCAAAATTTGAAAAAAATGTCAAAAAATTGGGGGGGGGGGGTCGACCTATTCCAGGGCTTCTAGAGAAAAATAATGAGGGGTGTCACGGGGAATGACTATATAGGTCTTGTAGAGAAGAAACAGGCGCTTCTTTTGCGTTAGGTATATAAGGGCTCTATGTTCAAAAATCTGAAACTAAAGCTCAAAATTCGAAAAAAATGTCAAAAAAATGGGGGTAGGGTCGGCCTATTCCAGGAGTTCTAGAGAAAAATAATGAGGAATGTCACGGGGGATGACTATATAGGTCTTGTAGAGGAGAAACAGGCGCTTTTTTTGCGCTAGATATCGAAGGGCGCTTTGTTCAAAAATCTGAAATTAGAGCTCAAAATTTGTAAAAAATGTCAAAAAATTAGGGGGGTCGGCCTATTCCAGGGCTTCTAGAGAAAAATAATGAGGGGTGTCACGGGGAATGACTATATAGGTCTTGTAGAGAAGAAACAGGCGCTTCTTTTGCGCTAGGTATCGAAGGGCGCTATGTTCAAAAATCTGAAACTAGAGCTCAAAATTTGATAAAAATGTCAAAAAATTAGGGGGGTCAGCCAGCAGCGGCATAACAAAAAAACTCATCATAAATACCAGACGCGCATCTACAAAAGACTCATCAGTGACGCTCGAATCAAAATAATGGTTGAAAGGCCAAAATAAAGGACGAAGTTGAAGAGCATTGACAACATAACATTTCTAGCAGTTTTGCCAAATACAGGTAAGGCAGTCTATTCCTGGTGTAGAAAAACCTTAGTTTTTTCAAAAATTCAAAGCGGTGTTAATTTATAAGGTTATATCAATGGTAAGCCAAGTCAATACAAGTGATGACTACTGGGCTGGTGATACCCTCGGGAAAAAAATCTCTACCAGCAGTGGCATCGACTCAGTGGTTGCATTTTAAGTTTTAATTCATCATAGATACCAGTTTTTAAATTTTATATTTACGCCAGTTGCGCATTTCGTCTACAATATATCAGTGAATGTCCTGTGAAGGGAAAACAGGCGCATCGTTTGCGTAAGACTTCAAAAGGTGCTATGTTCAATTTTGTCGAAAGGAACTAAAAACAATTAATGAAAAACTCAAATGTCAGACAAGAACGCGAAAACCAAAAAAAAACCAACATATCATAGTTAGCAAAGACTAATTTTCAATTTCTTGTCATATAAAGTCATAATTTCCCCATCCGAATGACATGATAAAAGAGTTTGTAGAATGTGTTATGTAAATACTGATAAAAAGAATGCTGATTACTGGCTGATTTTCTTTTTCAAGGGTATGTCGAAAAGAAAACGACGAAGATGAAAGAACTTTAGTGCGAATGCCAGCTGGTATATAACCAAATTGGAATTGAAATTAAAAAAAAACTCTTAATTTTTTTCTGATATAATTTGTTAAAATAGAACTAGTTAAAAACACTATTTAAATATCACCTGA
Organism: Mytilus edulis; assembly: GCA_019925275.1. NCBI lineage: Eukaryota > Metazoa > Mollusca > Bivalvia > Mytilida > Mytilidae > Mytilus > Mytilus edulis. Next base: position 30,563,322 of record CM034354.1, read on the forward strand.
GTTTGATCAATAATTATCGACTCGATAAGTTCTTATCTGCACATGCAGCTCCTGTACCCGTATACAGCAAAACATGTGTTTCATCTTCATTGTTTTCAACACTTTAAATAACCAAGTTTATAAAGTTATGTGATTGACACCTTGAAATAGGTCCTCCACAACTCATAACAGCAGCAAGATGGCAGATTATCAGCATGAGAGAGGCAGGAATGTCGCTGTGTCAATTGCACGTATTGTCGGTCATGATTTTTCCACTATAAGTCGTTTAGAGAATAAAAATTAGGCAATACACGATATATAAGACTATCCGAGATCAAAAAGACCCCCTATGCCACCTGCTAGGGAAAATCAAGCATGATGAAGCTTAGGCAGAAAGAAACTCATTGCATACAATACAATCCTAAAAAGAGAGGGATGGGCATACAGGAGTCTTTTAACAATAATTGTTCGAGATTAAATCATCTCTACTGGTTATTGTGCTATAAGACCATTTCAGGGACGTTTGCTTACGAACAGACACACAGTTATCCGTATCCAATGTAGTGCAGAGCTCGCCAAAATTGGAAATTAGCATCGTGGAGGAAGATCCAATATGTTCAAATGGAATTCGGTTCGTCTTCCTTGGCCAGATTGTAGCCCGGATTTGAACCATATCGAGCATATTTGGGACACTATTCGTTGTTCGTTTGAGTGAAACTTGGATTACAGTTTTGTTTCAACAGAATAAAGAATTCACGTGTATTCTTCGCATTCTTCAATATGACTAAGTGCCGCCCAAGACCAAGAAGTTGTGATGATCCAGGTTGCTTTCCATACCATATTCAAGTCAAGCATTTTCATAAAACTATGGACGGAAAAGATTACCGAATTCAACAACAAAGAGATCAAAGTACTATGTATAAAACACTGCGTTGATGTCTACTCTATCGATCCCGCAAGATTTGAGGAAACTCGAGTTTTTCTCGACCACTGAGATCATACCATGATGGGGAAGATGAACAATACTTTAAAGCCAAATAGATTCGCACTTGCGTAATTGGTACTTTAGATGATCTCATTAACCAACAAAAACACCACCAAACAGAGATCGACTTAGGACATGTGGCCGCAACTTATAAGAAATATAAAAGATAATAAGGTGAAGTGTAACTTGTATGCAGACATACTAACTATACAGCAGTTTCAGTTCCGCGTGATTACCAATTCCAGAATTTTAACAATGAGAAAAAACAGGGTTCCCGAACTTCTGAATACCTCGTGTCACATCTATAATCGTATACTTGGGGTGGTGTAAATGATCTCTTGGAGGAATGGAAAGGTATTCTCAGTCATTTATTTCTTGGTTCAAACAATAAGACATGGAGTCACAACCTCTATTTTCAAACACAAAGGTTCGTGGTTTCATCTCCGTTTCTGCGAGACAATTTCAGGGACCAAATTTTCGGCTCTTCCTTCACACCATTTGCGAGTATTGTCTTCTGGAGCAACGATAGTCTGTCGGAAGGATACGCGACTGATCACGTGTTAAAAGAGAGCCATACCACTTGCACGTAAAAGACAACTTGTTAGCTTCCAAAAAAGAGCAGGCTAATGGCGCTACAAGGCATCACTCGCACAATAAAAGTAGAAAGGGGTATGATTAATTTAACTCATAATAACTTGTTTCCAAATACACTTAAAATAACTATGCTTAAACATCTCTAGAAGGTCTATAATCTTGATGATTCTCCAAGACTCTAAAGGTTATGCGAATGTAAAGGGTACTACTAGTAACCAATGATTCAGCGGATTTCTCTGATAAATCAGGGTAACTACTATGAATATATGCTCCATTCTATTAAACAAGAGATGTCGACGTGCATCAATTTAATTGGCGTGCCGGTGCTATTGAGAGCAGTGACTTGCGGGTACACATTGTCTGTAGGTGAATTTATGATATGTATTTGTGTATTAGAGGCTAGTAACATGGCTACCTTGAAAACACGATAGTATTGACGGGTAAGTGATAACTAGATGATTGTGAGGATTGAATTAAAAAAATCTAATTTGACGGATTTCTTACTCTTAACGAACATTTACTGATTTGTTTGCTAAATTTCTTCTTTTTATACGAGCAATCTTCTGCAATTTTATCATGATGACCTATATAAATATCACTTTTTTGTGAGTATGAATCTAAAATTCCTCAATTTTTATATCGAAACTATCCAGTTATTTATCCAAAATTCTTCTAAAGTCTTGTAAGTGCTCGTTCATGTCAGGAACAAATGGCTTTAAGCTTTGTATTACTTTTCCTTCCTTAAAATAGAAATAAAGGACTTCTTAACTATGTGAGAGATATATTAATCATAGAAAGATGTCAAAGTGACGTGACATTACATTGAGTGCGGCACATAGTAAACGTCATGTGTGTGGTATTTACGAGAGGTATGAGTATGATGCAACGTATTACCCTCAATTTTTAAGGTTTCGATATCTACTCTAGTTTGTCTCAACACATCTCACTCCGTGAATCTATTCAATTTCTCTTTCTTGTTCTTCTTGTTTTGCTTACCAAACATTCATCACCTGGATCTCAGCTGCCGTTTTATTTTCGTGAAGTTAACAAATCAATGGTTCTGCATGTTTGCATTTGTGTTCATACTTGTCCAGCTTGTTCATTATTTTTTCTCACGTTCTTTTATTGCTGCATCCTATTCTTTTTGCATCCATTTTATATCCGTTTCATACGTGCTTTTGAATGAACCAACATTTCAGTACAGCATCCGAAATGGCCCTCAGAGATTTCAGGAGGGTGATATTGTGGTCATTCATGTTCCAGTATCTGAAGAAACTACACTTGATCGTCCCTTTTTATCAACGACCCTTTCTGTTGTTATTTTCCCTGAAAAATGTTATTCAAGTTAGATGACCGTTTCCGATGGATTTGGGCTCTTTTTGGTGAGTCGTCCAAGTTCGTCCCAAAGATGTCCCATTGGCGATAATCTGAAGACATTACTGGCCACGTCAACACTCGAATGCGATTATTCTCCAAAACTCATTAAAATGTGTTTACAACGGGCGTTTTCTGTTAAAAATGTAGTTTAACGATGCCTTCGGAGAAACGGGAGAACTATAGCTAGTGGACCCAGAATTTCGTTCCTATACCTTTTTGCAGTTAGGTTTCCTTCACTAATTGTCAGATCGGGGCGTTCCTTGTAGGTTATCCATCCCATACCATTAATTCGCCACCCTAAAGCCAATTTGTTTCCTGTACGCACGCATCAAAAAGCATGCCTTGCACCTGCGGCAGACCATGTCTCTGCCGTCGATAAATGTCAAGTTGAATTTCGATTCAGCAGTAAAAAGGATTTGACTCCATGTTAGTCTATGTCATCGAATCTGTACCCTCTCCATTTAACTCGCGACATCCTTCGATTCTGGGTAAGGATAGGTCACTTCAACGAACGACGAGCTCTTAGGCTGCCTAGATGAAGTTAGTTACAAACTGTTTGCGCATATAGCCTATTTTTGTTTCTTCCATGAGTTTCTCCAAATCGATTACGGAGATGAATAATGCGGATTTGCCAATCTTCACATAACTGCGTTTCACGTGAGTTACAACCTCGGGGACGTTAAAATGTTGTACCAGTATCTCTAAGACGAGTCTTTAGCGCCTTTCAAAGTCATTCTAGAGACATTGTATAGTGCTCGATACATTTAATGATCAAAAGGACAACTCAGTTCCATCTCTATAAAGGTAAATGGTTGAAAAAGATGCGTATTTGTTTGAAATCGGAAAATGTCGTAAAGTTATCTTCGAATTTAAACAAAAATACTAAATGATCATGAATAAATTATTCAGGTCATTAGTTTTAATAGTGAAAATATTACAAACTAATAATATTAAATATATTTTACTTAAAAAGCAAAGTAATATTTCTCTTTTTATATGTACACATGGAAAAAAGTATTGCAAAATATTGATTTTTTAAAACTTGAATAATCATCCTTTTATTTTGGATGGAATATGATAAAATATTTGTAAAATAATATTGAAACATAGTTTATGAAAACATTGGCATTTTAACGAACAAAAAATGTTTGAAAAAAAAATATTTATCTAACCACAATTCTAAAAAACAAAATGAGGTGTTTTTTTGTTAAAAAAACTGCATTTTACAACTTTTACTGTAGTCGAATTTTAAAATGTCAGACATTTCGAAATTAATCTTAAGATGATTGTTCACATCATGGTTGATCGTTATACGCCAAAGAAATAGTACTTTGTGCGCAGTCTCCATTTAAACGGTCAGCCGCCACTTAACGTCTTATGATTTCTGCCATAAATCGACTAATGTGTTGCTTAGGTAGCAGCAACCATTTCTGATGAAGGGCATTGTTTATTTCATCACGTGTTTGGACTGGGGTGTCCTTTTGTGCAAATTACACCCAATAGTGTCCCATACATCCTTGATATGGTTCAAATCCGGGCAATGATTGGACCAAGGAAGATAAACAGAATTCCATTTGAACAATGGATCTTCCTCCACGATGCTTATTTCCAATTTTGGCGAGCTCTGCACTACATTGGATACGGATAACTGTGTGTCTGTTCGTAAGCAAACGTCCATGAAATGGTCTTATCGCACAATAACTAGAAGGGATGATTCAATCTCGAACAATTATTGTTAAAAGGCTCCTGTATGCCCACCCCTCACTTTTTAGGATTGTATTGTATGCAATGAGTTTCTTTCTGACTAAGCTTCATCATGCTTGATTTTCCCTAGCAGGTGGCATAGGGGGTCTTTTTGATCTCGGATAGTCTTATATATCGTGTATTGCCTAATTTTTATTCTCTAAACGACTTATAGTGGAAAAATGATGACCGACAATACGTGCAATTGACACAGCGACATTCCTGCCTCTCTCATGCTGATAATCTGCCATCTTGCTGCTGTTATGAGTTGTGGAGGACCTATTTCAAGGTGTCAATCACATAACTTTATAAACTTGGTTATTTAAAGTGTTGAAAACAATGAAGATGAAACACATGTTTTGCTGTGTACGGGTACAGGAGCTACATGTGCAGATAAGAACTTATCGAGTCGATAATTATTGATCAAACTCAGGTGATATTTAAATAGTGTTTTTAACTAGTTCTATTTTAACAAATTATATCAGAAAAAAATAAAGAGTGTTTTTTTTTAATTTCAATTCCAATTTGGTTATATACCAGCTGGTATTCGCACTAAAATTCTTTCATCTTCGTCGTTTTCTTTTCGACATACCCTTGAAAAAGACAATCAGCAAGTAATCAGCATTTTTTTTATCAGTATTTACATAACATATTTTACAAAATATTTTTTTCCATGTGTATACATCTATTTTTATCAGACAACACCCGCACGTGGACGAGGGTACTTATACCGTCTTTAAGGTTGTGGCGCTTGTATTGTCATTGATAAAGTTCACTGGTCTGTATGTAGTTTTACTATGATCATACTTTTTTAACAATGCAGTACTCTTTGCTGATTTTGGTTATATGGTACAAAACCTCTGATATGAAAAAACTGTTGAAAGAATAAAAAGTAGACTGTCTATTAAATCTGTAAGTGTATATAGAACTTTAGGTTATATACCAGCTGGCATTCGCACTAAAGTTCTTTCATCTTCGTCGTTTTCTTTTCGACATACCCTTGAAAAAGAAAATCAGCTAGTAATCAGCATTCTTTTTATCAATATTTACATAACACATTTTACAAACTCTTTTATCATGTTAATCGGATGGGGAAATTATGACTTTATTTGACAAGATTTAGAAAATTAGTTTTTACTGACTCTGATATGATTTTTTTTTTTTTGGTTTTCGCGATCTTGTCTGACAGTTGAGTTTTTCGTTAAATTTTTTAAGTTCCTTTCGACAAAATTGAACATAGCACCTTTTGAAGTCTTACGCAAACGATGCGCCTGTTTTCCCTTCACAGGACATTCACTGATATATTGTAGACGAAACGCGCGTTTGGCGTAAATATAAAATTAAAATACTGGTATATATGATGAGTTAAAACTTAAAATGCAACCACTGAGTCGATGCCACTGCTGGTAGAGATTTATTTCCCCGAGGGTATCATCAACCCAGTAGTCGGCACTTGTGTTGACTTGGCTTATCGTTAATATAATCTTATAAATTAACACCGCTTTGAATTTTTGAAAAAAACTAAGGTTTTTCAACACCAGGAATGCACTGTCTTACCTGTATTTGGCAAAACTGCTAGGAATGTTTGGTTCTCAATGATCTTCAAATTCGTCCTTTATTTTGGCCTTTCAACCATTATTTTGATTCAAGCGTCACTAATGAGTCTTTTGTAGACGAAACGCGCGTCTGGTATTTATGATGAGTTTTTTTTGTTATGCCGCTGCTGGCTGACCCCCCTAATTTTTTGACATTTTTTCAAATTTTGAGGTCTAGTTTCAGATTTTTGAACATAGCACCCTTCGATACCTAGCGCAAAAGAAGCGCCTGTTTCTCCTCTACAAGACATATAAAGTCATATTCCGTGACACTCCCCATTATTTTTCTCTAGAACTCCTGGAATAGGCCGACCCTACCCCCATTTTTTTGACATTTTTTTTCAAATTTTGAGCTCTAGTTTCAGATTTTTGAACATAGCACCCTTCGATACCTATCGCAAAAGAAGCACCTGTTTCTCCTCTACAAGACCTATATAGTCATATCCCGTGGCACCCCCCATTATTTTTCTCTAGAACTCCTGGAATAGGCCGACCCTACCCCCATTGTTTTTAAATTTTTTTCAAATTTTGAGCTTTAGTTTCAGATTTTTGAACATAGCGCCCTTCGATACCTAGCGCAAAAGAAGCGCCTGTTTCTCCTCTACAAGACCTATATAGTCATACCCCGTGACACCCCTCATTATTTTTCTCTAGAAGCCCTGGAATAGGCCGACCCCCCTAATTTTTTGACATTTTTTTCGAATTTTGAGCTTTAGTTTCAGATTTTTGAACATAGCGCCCTTCGATACCTAGCGCAAAAGAAGCGCCTGTTTCTCCTCTACAAGACCTATATAGTCATTCCACGTGACACCCCTCATTATTTTTCTCTAGAAGCCCTGGAATAGGCCGACCCCCCTAATTTTTTGACATTTTTTTCGAATTTTGAGCTTTAGTTTCAGATTTTTGAACATAGCGCCCTTCGATACCTAGCGCAAAAGAAGCGCCTGTTTCTCCTCTATAAGACCTATATAGTCATACCACGTGACACCCCTCATTATTTTTCTCTAGAAGTCCTAGAATAGGCCGACCCCCCTAATTTTTTGACATTTTTTTCAAATTTTGAGCTCTAGTTTCAGATTTTTGAACATAGCGCCCTTAGATACCTAGCGCAAAAAAAGCGCCTGTTTCTCCTCTACAAGACCTATATAGTCATTCCCCGTGACACCCCTCATTATTTTTCTCTAGAACTCCTGGAATAGGCCGACCCTACCCCCATTTTTTGACATTTTTTTCGAATTTTGAGCTTTAGTTTCAGATTTTTGAACATAGCGCCCTTCGATACTAAGCGCAAAAGAAGCGCCTGTTTCTCCTCTATAAGACCTATATAGTCATACCACGTGACACCCCTCATTATTTTTCTCTAGAAGTCCTAGAATAGGCCGACCCCCCTAATTTTTTGACATTTTTTTCAAATTTTGAGCTCTAGTTTCAGATTTTTGAACATAGCGCCCTTAGATACCTAGCGCAAAAAAAGCGCCTGTTTCTCCTCTACAAGACCTATATAGTCATTCCCGTGACACCCCTCATTATTTTTCTCTAGAACTCCTGGAATAGGCCGACCCTACCCCCATTTTTTTGACATTTTTTTTCGAATTTTGAGCTTTAGTTTCAGATTTTTGAACATAGCGCCCTTCGATACCTAGCGCAAAAGAAGCGCCTGTTTCTCCTCTACAAGACCTATATAGTCATACCCCGTGACACCCCTCATTATTTTTCTCTAGAAGTCCTAGAATAGGCCGACCCCCCTAATTTTTTGACATTTTTTGCAAATTTTGAGCTCTAGTTTCAGATTTTTGAACATAGCACCCTTAGATACCTAGCGCAAAAGAAGCGCCTGTTTCTCCTCTACAAGACCTATATAGTCATTCCCCGTGACACCCCTCATTATTTTTCTCTAGAAGCCCTGGAATAGGCCGACCCCCCTAATTTTTTGACATTTTTTTCGAATTTTGAGCTTTAGTTTCAGATTTTTGAACATAGCGCCCTTCGATACCTAGCGCAAAAGAACGCCTGTTTCTCCTCTACAAGACCTATATAGTCATTCCCCGTGACACCCCTCATTATTTTTCTATAGAAGTCCTAGAATAGGCCGACCCCCCTAATTTTTTGACATTTTTTGCAAATTTTGAGCTCTAGTTTCAGATTTTTGAACATAGCGCCCTTCGATACCTAGCGCAAAAGAAGCGCCTGTTTCTCCTCTACAAGACCTATATAGTCATTCCCCGTGACACCCCTCATTATTTTTCTCTAGAACTCCTGGAATAGGCCGACCCTACCCCCATTTTTTGACATTTTTTTCGAATTTTGAGCTTTAGTTTCAGATTTTTGAACATAGCGCCCTTCGATACCTAGCGCAAAAGAAGCGCCTGTTTCTCCTCTATAAGACCTATATAGTCATACCACGTGACACCCCTCATTATTTTTCTCTAGAAGTCCTAGAATAGGCCGACCCCCCTAATTTTTTGACATTTTTTCAAATTTTGAGCTCTAGTTTCAGATTTTTGAACATAGCGCCCTTAGATACCTAGCGCAAAAGAAGCGCCTGTTTCTCCTCTACAAGACCTATATAGTCATTCCCCGTGACACCCCTCATTATTTTTCTCTAGAACTCCTGGAATAGGCCGACCCTACCCACATTTTTTTGACATTTTTTTTCGAATTTTGAGCTTTAGTTTCAGATTTTTGAACATAGCGCCCTTCGATACCTAGCGCAAAAGAAGCGCCTGTTTCTCCTCTACAAGACCTATATAGTCATACCCCGTGACACCCCTCATTATTTTTCTCTAGAAGTCCTAGAATAGGCCGACCCCCCTAATTTTTTGACATTTTTTGCAAATTTTGAGCTCTAGTTTCAGATTTTTGAACATAGCGCCCTTAGATACCTAGCGCAAAAGAAGCGCCTGTTTCTCCTCTACAAGACCTATATAGTCATTCCCCGTGACACCCCTCATTATTTTTCTCTAGAAGCCCTGGAATAGGCCGACCCCCCTAATTTTTTGACATTTTTTTCAAATTTTGAGCTCTAGATTAAACAATGACATAAAAGGTGCTATATTTTACAGGGTAGGACTACTTTTACATACGTTCTTAATTGAAGTGGGTGCATTGGTGGCCCTACACCTACAAATAATCCGTTGATAGATGCAGAGTTATTGTGGTACTGAATATTAGCCTAAAAAGTTATGCGACTTGTTAAATCAATGGATTGGATAAAAACCATTTCAAAATTGAGTTAAAATTACTATGTTTTAACTGATTTTCTGCCTTTTTGAATATTTTTTTATTTAACGGCCGTTGTTGTCTTATTCTGTTTTTTGGTTTCTCGATATATCGCCTTATTGTTCGCTGGCTTATTGTTCGCTAGCTATTGTTCGCTAGCTTCTGCCTGGTTCATAGATTCTAGTACTGAGATGACTGTGTAAGTCAAATTCGAGATATAAGTAAAAAAATGAGGCGGAGGAAGCCGTGTCTGTTGTTTCTTTAATCTCTAGTTCTAGGGGATATATTAATGGAACCCAATCAGAAAAGTTTGGATTGTTTAAGGAAAGAACATCATCAATATATCTGAAAGTGAAATTCTTCTTTGATCTTCTTGTTTTTGACAAGTGTCTGAGAGAGCTTTGTTTTCGCTCATTTAAGAAGAAAATGCAATGAGGCAAGTAGATTATTTTAAAGAAGATATACAATTAAATTCAATAATCACATATGACAAATACCAAAATATTTATTTGGCGAATATAATTATGAATGAAAAGATAAAGTTGTTACGTCCGAATGACCTCGATGTGCCATTGTTGATGAATATTAAGTATTTTGATAACTATTTACACCACTGGGTCGATGCCACTGCTGGTGGACGTTTCGTCCCCGAGGGTATCACCAGCCCAGTAGTCAGCACTTCGGTGTTGACATGAATATCAATAATGTGATCATTTTTATAAATTTCCTGAAACAAAACTTTGATTTTTTCGAAAAACTAAGGATTTTCTTGTCCCAGGAATAGATTACCTTAGCCGTATTTGGCACAACTTTTTGGAATTTTGGATCCTCTATGCTCTTCAACTTTGTATTGTTTCGCTTTATAACTATTTTGATATGAGCGTCACTGATGAGTCTTATGTAGACGAAACGCGCGTCTGGCGTACTAAATTATAACCCTGGTACTTTTGATAACTATTATCATTGACGTAAAATCATGTATCTGTTTTTATTCAAGCCTACATTACCTACGACATGTATCTGTGTTGAGAATTTACTGTGATCATGTTTATAAAAATGTATATGCAATTTCAATGCACTAATATCATACTTACTGGAGACTAGCACTATAACAGTCAAAACAGAAATCAAAAATGCATTCATCATCATTATTCGTCAAAATGTAGTAATATAGTTGTATATGTTAATCCTGCAAAAAACAACCACATTAGTATGCTTAAAAATGTTTTGTTTTGGATGATAACCGTGTCAATGAGGTGAAATATAAAAACATTCTTAACTTTTGAAAAGCAGCAATAAAAAAAGGACTGAGTTATGGTCAAAGGACACGGTTTTAACCTTTGATTTTCGATGTCTTCTAATATAGGCCCTAGTTTGGACAGTGTATAACTTTATATTTTAAGCATGGAATGTTAATGGAATTACATGTTAAAAAAGTGGGTAGTATATTTTAATGTTAACAAACTCATTATTGATGCAGAATTGAAATATTTGTATTTGCGCTAGACGCACGTTTCGTCTACAAACGACTCACCAGTGACGTTCGAATCAACAAAGTTAAAAAGGCCAATACCTTACGAAGTTGAAGAGCCCTGAGGATCAAAAATTCCTTAAAGTATTGCCAAATACAGCTAACTTAAAAAGGTAATTAATCTATTTCTGAGCTGGAAAAACCTTAGTGTTTCAAAAATGTAAGTTTTGTGAACAGTTAATTTATAAAGTAAAGTAGTGTCCATTTTAAAAAAAAAAGTCACAAATTAGTATGTCTGAAGCTGTCAAACTGAATTATAGACCCCCTTTCACATTGAATTGTCCATATTGTTATTATTAGAGTTGGTAGGCTTTTCTATAACTTTGATATTATTTGTCTAAAATAGTAGAACACTGCTCTGTAAAAATCTTTTTGGAGGACATTGCACTCATGCCTTTAATTCTTTAATTTCAAAAAGTGGTTATCATTTTGAAACTTCAAATTTATTTCGTTTGTTTTATATTCATACTTTGTCGCCACCTTTGTATCTATTTTTCATTCTTTATTATAGTATTGCAAATACTGATCTGGAAAGGGAGAGAGATTCAACCACGCCTTTATGTTGAGCTCAATATTCTTCAAAGTTGAAGTAAGATGAATTTGGCTATACATTTTAGATTTTTTTAGTCAAATACATGCAGATCCTGACGTTTCAACGAACCAATACATTTCTGACTTTCAAATATTTTGATGTGGGTGTTATTCATAAAGGTGAATCCCGAACCACGTTACTGACGCAAGAAAAGAATCTGTTTAAATGGGGGTAGATTATAGAAAAAAAATATAATTGGGAAACAATTTAATGCCTTGAGTAAAATACAAAATAATACCGTATTTTAAACGGAGAGTCCCTATTCAAATGACAAAATCGAAAGTTCAACCGAATTGATAACAACCTAATTAAAAGGCAAAATCGAAAGCTGAAACCCATCAATCTAATTAATTGATAACAACTGTTATATTCCTTACTTGGTTCAAACATTAAGAAATCATAACTCCCTATATTAGTATTTCAAAACAAAAATTTGCTCAAAAATACTATTGAATACTGAGTAACGTTTCCTCATTGCCAAGATCACCGATTAATTATAATTTATGAAAAGTATTGTTCACGTTCTTCTAAATTTTTTAGATTAGTTTTGAAGTAGATACACTTATTTTTTTTAACTGTCTATATTTCAAAGCCTTCGTTTTGAATAGAGTTAAACGATGATAATGCTGGTAAACAGCTTTTAGTAAACACGGTTATTCCATACCTAAATCTTAGCTTTTTATATTTTAAGTATACTTTCATTTGCCAAAATCAATATCTAAAAAATGAAAATATATAAGACTAGTATTATAGTGGAAGATATTAGCAAGCAAAATCGAGGGAATTGTGCAAATGGTGATACAAGCATGAAAATTGCCACAAAGCATCATTATTATATACTTTTTAAGGAATAACTGCTGGCCATTTTTTTTTAAAATGGCTGTTTTCTACAGTTTGAAAATATTGATTTTTCTGGAAAACTTTTCTTTGACCTTTTGGTAAAAAACAATCATCAGGTTTGGCGGCTACCTTCCTTACAATATATATTTATTAAAAATAAATATTTGACATTTCCAGTATTTGCGCATGCGCGAAAATGTTACAAAATTCTTTCAAAATCATTTGAACGATTTACTATATATTCAGTGTTTATGGATATCTAATGATATTATGAATTGGTTTAATAACATTTTTGAAGGTTATGATACACATGTGTTTAACACTTTTGCGCATGTGCAAACTATTTATAGTCATCAAGAGCGATTTGTATGCACTACCAGGCAATTCTCAGGTATTCGATGGATAAGGCGACAATGTGGTGAATCCCGCAGAAACATCAATTGTAACTGCAGATTAGCCACTTTTGGAAATGCCTAAGCAAATTCACTGAGAATGGCCTGATTTGTACGGAAAAGATAAGTTTATCGTCATGTTTGGTGGATTGCACATTGAAATGACTTGTTATAAACTCTGGGTGATATATTATTGCGTGATAGGGGACATGGACATGTTGTCTTACTAAAGCCAATATTGCAACACCAAGAACGGCAGATTCTTTTTTATGTATGTTCAAATGTACATAGGACTAGACAGGCGCATCAGATAACTGCATGTCTTTTGCTTTAACTGTTAATTTCGGATTATGAAAGCTAAACTCAGAATATATAATTATGTCATGGCTCTGTGACGTTCAATGATTTTAAAGACTGGTGGTAAGAAATAGAGTCATCTCGACCACTGTTTCATTCCTGGCGTTCAATTATAAAATAAGAACTTCTTCTGATTTAAATACTATGCTCATTTCATGAATGAGATTTCGTACTTTACAAACAGTCCATATAAAGCATGATAGAGTATTGATTTAGGTCTTGATCAAGTTAATTATGCTCGATCGTTACCGACCCATCTCCAAGATATGACTTCCCTTCCCGAACATCACTCAAAGGTGGCAATGGAATTTGAAAATGAAACTTGCACTGTACGTAAGACCAGCAAATTTCTTTCTTATAACACAATTGATCAGGCACAAAAACAGAATGATGCAATTGTGAAGGGCGATTTGGGGGCTTTATGATTAACCGAAGATCCCATTTAAACAAGTGGATGGATGGAGTCAGTATACAAGAGGATGAATTTGAAAGATCTTGTGGTTTGGGTCATTCTATAACAGATGAACGACCTAATGAAGCCTCTACAAAAAGATGTCCTTAAACAGCTTTTAAGGCTTTGTAAAGTGATGAACAAGTTTAGAAATTCATTTCTAGAAGAGTTGTCAGATTTGTAAAAAAAATATACTCCATTTAGGAAATTGTTGATCAGGTAAGATATGTAAATAAACTCCAAGACATTGGTCCAAACAATACGAAGATCTTTTGAAGCAAATGCAAAACGAAGGAGAACCTGCTTTTTGTAACCAGATAAAAAATAACAACATCCTATTTTGGCCGCAAAATGACACCGGAAACGTCTTTGTCAAAAATATAGCTAGAGAACCTTAAAAGTGATGGGAAACTTTTCTAGACTTTTCATTTCTTGTCGCAGTAGACACTTTTACTTGGAATATTTCTTTATCCATAAAAAGAAAACTGCTCCTCCGTCTTTATCGCAGGATGTTTCTTGAAATAGTGGTATTAAATCGCTGCAAATGGGTTTACTTGAAGCATTCTGCGATTTGCTGATCCAAATTCGGACGCATTTGTCGTCGGTGAGGCAGCAATGGTTCATACCAGGTCACAAAGTTGGGCAAACATAATTGATGATTATGCAAATAATGTCATACTGCCTTACATATAATCTTGAATCGATAAGTATCAAGAGTAGACATTGTATTTGATTTTTACTAAATGAATAATTTCAAGGCTGTGACAAGACAAAGGCAAGTTTTTATTGTGCCAGATGGAAAGGTGTTCGTTCTGGTAGAACACCAAGGGTTTGGAGTAGTTTTCTCTGTGAAGATGACAACGAAACGAACCTTTTCAAGTTTCTTAAGAGACTAATAAAATGTGTATGTTACTCGTGGTGAAAATATTCTTTGCAATTTCAATAAGGATACTTCATATTTACCCCTTGTAAACATGAAGAAGCAGATACACGAATGTTTGTCCATGTTCGGCATGATTATGAGAAGTGTAGTACTGACACAGATGTAATATTATCAAGAGTTGCAGCAATCGCAAAACTAGTTAGAACACATTGTGGATAGGTTATGGAAGGAATAAAGACTTTTGATGGCTTCCTGTACGTGACATATCAAATGCGTTTGGTCCTTGTGTAGCTGCCCATCCTTTTGTCCATGCATTCAGTGGATATGACACTTTGTCGAATTGTCGTGGGAAAGGGAAGAGGTCACCTTGGCTAACAATGGACGGTTTTCCAGATGTAAAGGACTTTTTTTTGGCTTAAGTATGAAGTGAGGCACGATGTGAATTGTTTGCCAGGGAGTAGAGGCATTGTGAATTAATTTCGCCTACAAGAGGTTCTTTTCCAGAGCACATCAAAAGAGAAGTAAATCAAGAGGGAGTTGTTTGGGCTCAGTCTGATCCATGTATACGACAGGTAAATGTACCAAGTCATGAACACTGGGGTTGGATAAAAGAAAGAATCATAGGCGGATCCAGGGGGGCCTGGGGGGCCCGTCCCCCTATCGTGGGAACAATTTGGTTGATTATATAGGGAATCATTGGAGCATGACTGGAGCGGGCCCCCCTTAGGTCAGTCACAGCCCCCCCCCCCCCCCCCCCCCCAATTAGGAAAAGTTCTGGATCCGCCACTGAATGAATCAATGACAGTTGGAAACCGAAATGGACTTCTTTGACTGCCGTTGCATCCTCGTGTCAGGAACTTTTGAAATGCTGAGACAAATATCCAGCTGTGTTTGTGACCGTAAATGCTACCGTTCTGGCCTTCCTTGTACGGGTTGTTGTATAGGCAACTGTCAGATAATTATAAGACGAGCAAATTGTCTTCTAACAAAGATAGGCATTTTAACTTAACAAAGAGTGTTATTACTTGTTTAGTTGATGAAAACTATTAAAATATTTTCTACGTACTTGCCTCCAATTTGGAATCGGAAATCACTATTTTTCTTCATTTATGTGTTTTTTGTCGTACTAAGGAGCTGTTTTTAACATTTTATCATAACTTACATTGGATTATACCTATAACACATCTTTCAAGGGTTTACATCCCTTGTGAAATTGCTTGAAAGTATAAAAATCGAAATTTTTGACTTTTTTGCCGGTATTTTGAAACCGGAAGTCATCTAAAGCTTCATTAATGTATTGTCTAGTCGTAATTTAGGAACTGTTAATTGCTTTTTATCAAATCTAACATTGGATTTTACATATAACACACCTTTCAAAGGATTAACAAATAATGGTGAATTTGTAATGACGCCATTTCCAAAATGTGTGGTGGCCATCTTGAAAAATTGATTTTTTTTCTGGCCAGCAGCGGATTTTTTATAACTATCATTTAGTTAACCTTTATACCAAATTTCATGCTTGTATCACGATTTGCACAATTATGTCCATAATATCTCCCACTATTACTTACTTTGAAAAGAACAACCAACTAGGTTATCAAAATCCTTTGTGATGTCTGCTGCCTAATACGTCCTATATATATATATATTATATATACAAGACGAACGTGTCAAGGACACAACACGCCCAGACTTTGTCATTTCAAAGAACGTATAACAAAAACGCTGATACGTAATTTAAAATATTCAATATGACAGTTAATTTTGCTCTTGGTTGCCGGAACATAGTTATATTTGTATTTCTAAATCTACAAAATATTTTAAAATCTTGGCACCCTTTATAGGACTGAAAAAGTTGAACAGCAAAATCCAATTTTATTTTCTTAAACGAAAAATTCATTTTAATTTCAATTATTAGACTTATCAACTTTGAGCTCACCTGGCTCAAAGGAGCTTTTTCCATCACTTGGCGTCCGTCGTCGTTAACTTTTACAAAAATCTTCTGAAACTACTGGGCCAAATTTAACCAAACTTGGCCACAATCATCATTGGTGTATTTAGTTTAAAAATGTGACCAACCAACCAAGATGGCCCCAATGGCTAAAAATAGTACATAGAGGTAAAATGTAGATTTTGGCGTATATCTCTGAAACCAAAGCATTTAGAGCAAATTTGACATGGGGTAAAATTGTTTATCAGGTCAAGATTTATCTGCCTGAAATTTTCATATGAATCAGACATGTCAGACAACCCGTTATTCGGTTGTGTTCCCCAGAATTGGTAATTTTGCCATTTTTGGTTATTATCTTGAATATTAATATAGACAGAGATAAACTGTAAACAGCAATGATGTTTAGCAAAGTAAGATCTACAAAAACGTTACTCTGACCAAATTTGTTAATTGACCTCTTAAGGATGTATACTTCTGATATTTCAGTCTCATTCAGTCTCATTGAAATTTCGTTCTGGAATTATTTCCAAAACATGTAATATAAGTGGAAAATAGCAATGAATTTGACAATTATCATAATCAAACTTAACTCTGTGAAAGAATTGTGTATTTCCAATAAGTAGTTTTTGAGGAATGAAATTTTCAAATTCTAGTACTAATCAAGTCGGTCTTTTTTATTGAAATTTTGCAAAAAATGGGTGAGGGGTAACAAAAATGATTTTACCTGAAGCATAAACATCCCATATAACATTTTTTTTTATCATTTATCATTTATAACAAGGAAGTTGAAAAATGCGTTTTGTTCTTTAAACAGAGAAAAATCACAAATTTTCAAAATTGACAACATGGTAAGATTCGAAAAAGCATCAAAATATGATGAAACTTGTTTATATTAACACCTACATACAGTGTTTTTTAGTTGAATTTATTCAGATTGATCCTTCATCTTTATTGAGAGTATGAAAAAAAGTTTAATTGTGTAACTGTTACACGATAATAGCCCACAAATGGGTAAAAATTGATGAAAAATAGAAAATCATCAAAATAGGGTACTTTCAGAGGGCCGTAGCAAAAAGGAAGCGCACCACTATATAAATTTCTCTTCACCAATTATTTTTTACAGTCATATAAACCAAAAAATTAGGTTTAGAAAAAAAGTTTAATTCTAGAAATGTTTGGCTCCTCAGAGGTGTACATCTTTAAGGAGTTACTGCTCTTTATAGTAAATTTTTTTAACAATTTTTGCAACCTTTTACAAACATCTTCTTCTCTGAAACTACGAAGACACATTTAACCAACCATGTCCACAATCATCATAAGGGTATCTAGTTTAAAAAAACTGACCCATCCCGCAAACCAAAATGGCCGACATTGCTAAAAGTAGTACATAGAGTAAAATGCAGTTTTTGGCTCATATCTCTGAAACCAAAGCGATAGAGCACAGGTGACGGAATAAAATTGTTCATTAGGTAAAATCTATCAGACCAATCAGGTACCCCGTTTTTAGGTTGCTGCCTCTGAATTGGTAATTTTAAGAACATTTTGCAGATTTTGGTTATCATCTTTATTATAATAGATAGAGATAAACTGTTTACAGCAATAATGAACAGCAAAGTACGACCTACAAATAAGTCAACTTGACTAAACTGGTCAATTGACCCCTTAAGGAGTTATTGCCCTTTACAGTCAATTGTTAACAAGATTCATAAATTTTGTAAATTTTAGTAAATTTATACAAAATATTTTCCACTGTAACTACTAGGCCAAGTTCTTTATAGATAGAGACAATTGAAAGCAGCAAGAATGTTCAGTAAAGTAAGATCTACAAACACATCACCATCACCAAAACACAATTATGTCATAAATCCATCTGTTTCCTTTGTTAAATATGCACATGAACCAAGGTGAACGACGCAGGCTTTTTAGAGCCTCTAGTTTTGTACTACGATTAAATTAAGAGTTGTAATCACTGGAAAAATGAGGAATTTAAACCACAAAGTTGACATATACCTTAAAGGTCTTTTTTCAGTTTTTGACATAATTTATGTGTTTGTTTTTATAGTGATTTAGATTATAATACGTTGTCGACTGCAGGACATTTTTTTCAATTTTTACCTATCATATTTTGTTAAAACATTGTTGTCAATATAATGGAATTTTAAGCGACTGTCATACAAGTGAGAGATTAGGCAAGCTATAAAACCGGTTAACTTTACCATTTTCTGCGTCAGATAACGCCTGCACTAAGTCAGGAATATGACAGTTTGTTATCCATTGGTTTCGTGTTTTGGCCCTTGATTTTGTCCCAATTTTCCTCGGATTCGGTCTTTTTGTTATTTAACTTTTTATAAGGCGTGTATTACCAGCATTACAGAATATTTTTTCGTTTGCAATAAAACACGTCGTTGATATTTCAAATATGACTCAGGTTAAACAAAAATTATCGTGTAAAAATAAAATAGACTAGATTTGGTTAAATTCTAAACTATGGAATGAAACGGGATAGCTCAGAGTCATCCAAGCAATTCGAGGAAGCCCGTAAACTTGAATACGTTCAGGTCAACTTTTCAATGCTATTAGGAAAATATGGTATGATTACTAATAGTAATTATTTGCATTAAACTAGCTTTCAGTACCTATGAGTACTGTCAGATCTGAAATTTGTTTCTTTAGTGTTTGTTTTTGTTGGTTTTTGTGCAATGTGTCGATCTCATGAGATAAGCCTTTTCAACTGACTTTTTATTGCTTTACTTTTGACGCCTTTGTTTATAGGTCATAGAAATAATACATAGTTTCAAACATATAAATAAAGCGTACTTAAAATGTAAAACAATTTAGTAAACATATCTGATCAAGTTATTACATTTACATTTACGTAAAAAAAAAATATCCGATGATTTTCCGGAGGGGAGGTACCGTTTTCACAAGGCCATTAAGTAATACGTTGTACGTACATTTATTAATTCATATGTACCAAGATGTTCTCTAATCACATTTGATACCCTGAATATATCATGACTTTCAACAACATATGATGAAATCGCTGATTGACCCCTGCTAAATTATGGAAAGCTGTTATTTCAGATTGATAATAATTTCTTGGTGTAAATTCGATACCAGAGGCGGATTTAGGGGGGCAGGGGGCCCGCCCCCCTTTTTGGGAAACATTTTGGTTGCTTATATAGGGAATCACTGAAGCGTGACTGGAGCGGTCCCCTCTTAGGCCAGTCATTGGGCCCCCACTTATAAAAATTTCTGGATCCGCCACTGGATCATACAACTAATAGGGCTAACGTCCTCATCTAATACTTGATGTGGCTGAATGAACAAGCTGCCTTAACAACAATAACAGTACCAATTTAAATGCACCAGATGCGTATTTAGACAGTAAATATATATATATCTTTTGGAATTTGATGCGACTGTCATGCAAGTGCAATGTTTAGCACTATAAAACCAGGTTAACTTTACCATTTTCTGCGTCAGATAACGCATGCACCAAGTCAGGAATATGACAGTTGTTGTCCATTCGTTTAAAGTGTTTTATCTTTTGATTTTACAATTGATTAGGGACTTTCCGTTTTGAATTTTTTTTCGAAGTTCGGTATTTTTCTTATCTTACTTTTTCCAACCTATTTAACATAATACTTCTTAGCAAGAGCAAATACTTAGTTTGTCGAAAGCATTCATTCTTTTAGACAATCGCAAGTCATACATGTACATTTAGCTTAATCATTTGAATTTTTGTTTTTGAAAGAAAAATAAGGACCAAAACGTATGTTGAATACATCGTGAAGGTTCTTAGAACATGTATTTATAAAAACATGTATAGCATGTACATTGTGTTTTAATTTCAATTGCACCCTGTGCATGCGAATCTTAATATCCATTATTAATTCTTCTACATATGTGTAACTGATAAAATATTTATAAAAAATACTTTGCTGGGTTTTTTTTATATACAGTAAATTAAAAAAAAAAAGATGATTTAACCGTTTAACATTCATGTATGCAACACTCCACCCTGCACTCATGCAGTGAATGATTCATAGGTGAAGGGCCAAGTGAGCTTTTCTCATTACTTGGTGTCCGGCGTCGTCCGTCGTCCGTCGTCGTCCGTCATCTTTAACTTTTACAAAAATCTTCTCCTCTGAAACTGCTGGGCCAAATTTAACCAAACATAGCCAAAATCATTATTAGGGTATCTAGCTTACAAATTGTGTACGGTGACCCGCGCAATCAACCAAGATGGCCGCCATGGCTAAAAGTAGAACATAGGGGGGAAATGCAGTTTTTTAAAAAAAATTAAAGCATTTAGAGCAAATCTGACGGGGTAAAATTGTTTATCAGGTCAATATCTATCTGCCCTGAAATTTTGAGATGAATCGGACAACCCGTTGTTGGGTTGCTGCCCCTGAATTAGTAATTTTAAGGACATTTTGCAGTTTTTGCTTATTATCTTGAATATTATTATAGATAGAGATAAACTGTAAACAGCAATAATGTTCAGCAAAGTAAGATCTACAAATAAGTCAAATGACCAAAACCCGTTGTTGGGTTGCTGCCCCTGAATTAGTAATTTCAAGGAAATTTTGCAGTTTTTGCTTATTATCTTGAATATTATTATAGATAGAGATAAACTGTAAACAGCAATAATGTTCAGCAAAGTAAGATCTACAAATAAGTCAAATGACCAAAATTGTCAGTTTACCCCTTAAGGAGTTATTGACCTTTATAGTAAATGTTTAACCATTTTTCTAAAATTTTAGTATTCTTTTAAAAAATCTTCTCCTCTGAAACTACTGGGCCAAATTTAACCAAACTTGGCCACAATCATCATTTGGGTATCTAGTTTTAAAAATTTGTGGCGTGACCCTGCCACCCAACCAAGATGGCCGCCATGGCTAAAAATAGTACAAAGGGGCGAAATGTAGATTTTGGCCTATATCTCTGAAACCAAAGCATTTAGAGCAAATCTGACATGGTTTTAATGTTTATTAGGTCAAGATCCAACTGCCCTGAAATTTTCAGACAAAACAGGGAAAACTCGGGATTTATAACTAGAATGTCTCCATTTTGTATAACATGCCATTTTATACTTTTCTTATACGGGATAACAAATATTCTTACGAGGGTAAATAATAAGACGTCCGTGCCAAGTTTGTACATTAACATATTAGTCTGATAATCTATAATGGAAATAAAGGTCCTTTTGTGTCGTCGTAGAATATAATGTTGTCTCCTGATATTCTGTTCATATAAGCAAATAGCAATACTCGAATAACTGTGTATTAAGATGTTTATTTGTTAAGTCTCCTTCGCGGTCCGTATCTAGCAACCTTGTCAACATCTTTATTAAAAACAACTAAACAACGCCTATTGACTGTTTACAAATGGTTTGTGTTTGTAATAAATTCTTGCAATTTTATTCGCTTTATATGGGGGAAAAGCTACTCTAGGCAAAATTATGAGTTGCACAGCAAACAATTTTCGGTAAACGATTTAATGGCTACTAAGGTCAAGACATTAGTCACGTGAAAAAAAGTTTTGTTGAACGTGCAAAACTCGTGGTTTTTTTACTCGTATCGTCAAATGTTTACTCGTACATTAATACACATGTTATGTCAGTCTTTCAATGTTAGGAACATATGTAATACGGTAAAAGAGAAGGCTATCTTGAGAGTTTTAGATTTTAATTGTAAACATATTTTAACTACTGTGCCTCTTATTCAAGAGATCGAGAATAACATGAATAAGATTGATATAATGCTTATAAAAGAACATTAGATTTTGATTGTCAAATACATCTATTACAAAAACTACATAAACATTTCAATGGATCTGGTAAAGCGGTTGATATGTATAATCCCATTCCACCAAGTCATATGCCTCGAGGTTACGAAGGTGGCCATTCAGTTTGACGATATAATTACTCCGCTGCAACTAGGAAATGTGAGAATTCAATGTATGAAAATTTTATAAATCTGTCCTTCTTTCTTTTGGTATCAACATCAAAGAAAACGAAGAAAATTTACCGTCATTATACTGGATACCTAAATTACACAAAACTCCATATAAAGATCTAGAATGATACATAGCTGGGTCTTCAAAATGTTCGACTAAACATTTTTCTAAAGAACTGACTACTATTCTTTCTACAGTTAAAGATGAGCTTCAAAAATATTGTGATGAGATATATTCCACCAGTGGTGTTAACCAGATGTGGATTCACAAAAATTCGAAAGATCTATTGTTTAATCTTCGATCACAATCTTTGCAATTTTGCAGCAACATAAAGACTTTTGATTTTTCTACGCTATACACTACTATCGCCCATGCTCAGTTGGAAAATCGACTTCACCATCTCATAAAACAGAGCTTCTTCTATAAAAATGAGAATCGTAGAAACATATTTCTTGTTTTGGGTTACAATAATTCATATTTTTGAAGAATCACACTGAATCTTCCAAAAATTATATACTGAAGATGATATTATCAAAATGCTGGACTTTTTGATCGACAATATATTTGTTGAGTTTGGAGGATTTATATTTCAACAGACAGTCGGTATTCCAATGCATATGGGTACTAATTGTGCACCGCTGCTGGCCGATTTGTTCATTCAGAACCTTCTAAAAGACAAAAAGAAAAAGCACCTTGCGAAATTTTTAAATTTTACTTTCCGATATATTGATGATGTTCTATCATTGAATAACCCATATTTCAGCCAATACTTACATCTCATATATACAATCGAACTTGAAATTAAGGATACTACTGATACTAGAAGGACTGCTTCATACCTTGATATTTTCCTCAATATTGACGCAGATGGACGACTTCACACGAAAATCTATGATAAACGTGACGATTTCAACTTACCAATTATCAATTTCCCATTTCTCAGCAGTAGCATAAACTCTGCCCCTTCGTATGGTGTTTACATATCACAATTGATACGTTATTCTCGTGCTTGTTCACACTATACGGACTACATATACAGGAGTGTGCTCCTTACACAGAAACTGCTTCAACAAAGTTATGAGAAGGACAGATTAAAATTGACACTCCGTAAATTTTATGGACACCATCACGAATTAGATGATCCATACGATGTGTCTTTGACTAAACTAGCTAAGGACATTTTTACCACATGGTAGATTGTGGTTTGTCATTACGTCGTCTTATCTTTTAATTACCTATCTTTTAATTACCGAACGTGACTTATTCCCGATTGTGACTGTTTTGCTGAGTGTGAATTCGCATTACTATGAGACGTGTTACGGTACTTGTCTATCCCAAATGCATGTGTTTAGTTTGATGTTGTATTAGTGATTCTCGTCGGATTTTGTCAAATTTGATGACGTCCTTTCTATTATATTCATGTGTTATGGTAAAGAAAATTAATCACCGCCTTCATTTATTAGATTTGATTTTGTTCAACGTAATCTACGATAATTTACGTTTGAAGTTGGATTCAAAACAAACTGGACATATATATATTATAGTTAATTGCTATTAATAAGTATTGCAATGTGCATTGTGTTTAAATGTAAAATCAGTATTTAGTTCTATTATAATCTTAAATCAATCCTAATTCTATCTTACTTTTGAGATATAGTTTTTCAAAATGACGTCATTTTTGTGATGTTTCAGAAATTCAAATGTGACGTAATTTTTGTGCCTTTTCACCACTTCGTATGTGACGTCATTTTTATGATTTTTTGCGTTGAGGCCTAGACTAAGTCGGGTGTGTCTATTTTTCTGTGTTGGTCTTTGCATTATGTATTCGGGTTTTGTTTTCTGTAATTAGTCATACTTCAGTTTCATTATGTATATCTTTTATATTCATTTGATAAAATTTACTGTTTGCATAGCATATATTGTTCTAAATAATAAGGATATTCTTAGCCCAAGCATAAAAACATAGCCGAATTTGACACAACCTTTTTCAACTTTTGATCTTCAGTGCTGTACAACTTTGTACTTTTTTTCACTTTCGATCTTTTATATCTGGGCGTCACTGGTGAGTCTTGTGTGGACGAGGCGCGTTTTTGGCGTATTGAATTTTAAACCTGATGCCTTTTTTTATCTATTAATCATGTGTTTCTTTGTCTAATACGTTCTCCTATTTATTTGTATTGTAGTCCTGTAATATTATGTTGTCATTTCAATGTTATATTTAACATTGCCATTAAAGTGCGAGGTTTGGCATGCCACAAAACCAGGTTCAACCCACCATTGTTATCTTTAAAAATGTCCTGTACTAAGTCAGGAAAATGGCCATTGTTATATTATAGTTCGTTTCTGTGTGTGTAACATTTTAACGTTGTGTTTCCATTGTGTCGTTTGTTTTCTCTTATATTTGAGTGTGAATTCACATTACTATAAGACCTGTCACGGTACTTTTCTATCCCAAATGCATGTATTTGGTTTGATGTTATATTTGTTATTCTCATCGGATTTTGTCTAATGCTAATTCCGTTTCTGTGTATGTTACATTTTAATGTTATGTCGTTGTTCTCCTCTTATATTTAATGCGTTTCCCTCAGTTTTAGTTTGTTACCCCAATTTTGTTTTTTGTCCATAGATTAACGAGTTTTGAACAGCGGTATACTACTGTTCAGTGCCTTTATTTAGGAAATCCCAATACTAATGTTTACTTACCATGTAGGGGCTCTTACAACCACTTTACTGAACTCAATGAATGTTACGACCACCTTCATGACATTTTTGAAACCTTTAAAAACTCTCATCAATTGATAATAGGTGGATACCTTAATGAAAACACATACAGTTCAACAAATTCTCAACGAAAAACAGCCATATCACTGTTGAATGTGGAATTACTTTCATACACCGAAGTGGCCAAGCATGTCTGCAATAGACTACATTTATGTCAAGATCATTATAAGGGAAATGTTGTCAAGAGTGAAAAACATGAAATATATAGCAACGTCTCTGACCATATTCCACCGATGTTGTCTTTGAAATGTGATATATCCTATAAGAAGATGAAAGAACAACTCAAAAGTTAACTGGAATAAGGTGGACAAGGCTGACTATAAAGTTTTTGGTGAACTGAATACAACCTCAAAAATTGCTTCAAGAAAACGAAAGGGCAAGCAAAAAGAAGAAACTTACATTGATGAATGATGAAATTTTACAAGCTGTGAAAAGGGAGAAAACTGCCTTCTTTGTATGGAAATAACATAGTCGACCAAAAGAACCTGATAACTTCTATCTTAAGAAAACTATGTAGAAAAGAGCTGGAGCAAGCGCTAGAAAGGATTAATACTCGACAACAAATATTGGATGTTAAATCCAGTGACACTGCCTTATTTAATAAACTAACTAGAAAACAGTAGGGGGAATGGGTAGATCGATTGAAGAACTTATAGTAGAAAATGAAACATATCAGGAGATGTTTTATTTTATAAACACCATTTGCATAAGTTTTCAATTTATCTATTACATAGATAAGCAGAACAATTAGATATCGAGTCGACGACATGGGTATCTATCAAGTTGGATGAAGAAAATG
The DNA here is from genome assembly GCA_019925275.1 of Mytilus edulis. Lineage (NCBI taxonomy): Eukaryota > Metazoa > Mollusca > Bivalvia > Mytilida > Mytilidae > Mytilus > Mytilus edulis. Next base: position 30,589,355 of record CM034354.1, read on the forward strand.
CATAACTTCCGATTTAAAAAACAAATTACCACGGACGGAGAACATATTTATCTATAAGTTCAGTAACTTTAGTGTGTCCCCTTCCATCATGTGACTCAAGAAAATTATCTACAAAATGGGTAACAATTGTATCGAAAAGAGAAAATCGAGTTCACCTTTTTATGTTAGGGCGTGTTTGAGTTAGATATTTTGTCTTGAAATCGTACAAAGCAAGAATATTTGATACATCATCCCGCTTCAGATTCTATCATTTTTATATATCAAAGCTACAGGTTGTCTTTATAACGTAAAAAATCACAGTACTAAAAGATGAAATATATGAGTCAAGTGAAATACCTATCTAATGAATCACAGAGTAGGTGTGTTCGATTAGCTATTTTTTTTACTAAAGGTACTTGACAGCAGTCTTTCAAGTTGGATGATGAAAATGTATATCTTCGAAAAAAGAAACAAAATTTGTTTGTGATAAATAGGGTTTATAGTCTTTAACCACTAAAAAAATCTAGTCTGCCCTTCCACGAAATATTTAATTAGAATTTTTTTAAATGTTTATGACTTTTTGAAAATGGCAACCGATCAGACAATAGTTTTAAGTTGAATCAATGCAGACTAGATCATTAACTGATGCTCATTAGCAAGTATATACATTTGTCTTTTAAAATACAACTGACATATAAGGATCGTAATTCTGCTATGTTGATAAATTTATCGGTTTACAAGACCAAAATTGGCAGCGCGTCATCCCTACAATGGCTTTCATTTCTACGATTGTGAAAATGAACTGGCGTAATGGGGAGATAATCTTGACGAAGTAGAATTCTGACTGATATCAAACATCTGAACGTGTATTGGAAGGATGGAAAAAGCATTTTGGAGATCTTGCTAAAATATCTGACTATCAGAATCGTTTAGAAGTAGAAGAAGATGAATCAAAACTAATATTAAAGATACCTAAGAAAAATAATTCACAAGAAAAAGTTTCAATCCAAGAATTGACAAATGATGTCAAAACATTAAATACGACTAAAGCTATCACTGCTGAAAATTTCATTCACGCCAGCGAAACACTTCTAGAGTATCTGCAACTTCTAATTGATACCAGTTTTGAACACTGCTACATACCAAACTTAATCAAAATTGGAAATTTTTCCCTGTAATCAAAAAAAAAGGTGACATGAAGAATGCTAAAAATTACCATGGGATCAATGCAACACAAACTTACTCGAACATCATAGAGACTATAATTAAAGGAAGAGAAAACAATTAGATCTTGAAACATCAAAACCCACTGCAAAGTCTTCACAGCAAACTCCACTCCATTACTATGTGAACTGTTCATTGAAGAATTTGAAAGAGAACATAAAGATCTCAAGTTACGAACCTATGTTGCAATATTGGATGAAAAATCTGCTTTTGATGTTGTAGTTCATAAAAACCTAATACGACGTCTTTTTCCAATTGGTTTTCTCATAGCAATCTATTTTACTCATCAGCAATGTATATGAAAATGCAACATCCTGCATGTGTAAAATGGGGCAATAAATAAAGGCAACAGTAGTATACCGCTGTTCAAAATTCATAAATCGATAGAGAAAAAATAAAAACTGAGGGAAACGTATCAAATATAAGAGAACTACGACACAACAGAGACCCAAGAGCGAAATGTAATACACACAGAAACGAACTATAATGTAACAATGGCCATTTTCCTGACTTGGTACAGGGCATTTTATGAAAAAATGGTGGGTTGAACCTGGTATTATGGCATGTCAAACCTCCCGCTTTAATGCCTGTGTTAATTATAACATTAAAATGACAACATTACACCACAGGGAAATGACAATATTATGTCAAATCGCTTATTCAATATTGAATAAGGTGTAAGACAAGGCTTATATCAACCCTCTACTACAAATTCTGAGAAACTCAGGACTTAGAGCCAAAATTGGAAATATGAACTGTTGTGCGCCGACGACCTGTACAGACAATGTTGCCTTGATATCCAACAACCCCTTTGAACTCTTCTAATGCAACCATCACTGAAAATATAAAAAAGCCAGAAGATCTCTGTCCAGTACTATGGGTACAGGACTACATAGTAAAAATGAATTAGACATACCCTGAATTATTAATCTCCTTATTAAGTTCATATATCTGACCAGTTTTGACCTACGGCATAAAAGTCTTGATTCCTTCAGGTCGAAATTTAGATTTTATCCATAAACAACATAAAAGGTGGATAACACAGATTTTATCTCTCAACCTAAATGTGGCTGACCCGGCTGTCTATTTATAATCAGGATTGCTCCCACGTGAAGCAGAGATCCATATCAAAGTCCTTACACTTTTTGAGAATATAACCATATCTTGAAAATGGTCCTTAGAGTGGAGAATAGCGAAACGTCAACTTCAAATTAAAACTTACTCAAGCAATAGCTGGTTTATTGATCTGAAAAAGATTTATGGCAAATATGATATCGTAGAGTTAAAACAGTATCTTGAAAAGTCATAAAATTTAATAGAAGAGGTTTACAACCAAACAGATTCACAAGTACTGGGAGGGTGCCATAGAGACCAAAATGAAGGGCACTCAACAATAAGATATCTAGGCGATTTGGTGTTACGATATCTCAGTAGCATGGGTTCGAATTCCGATGAGGGAAGAACAAATAATTTGCGAAAGCAAATTTACAGATCTAACATTGTTCGGTTGATGTTTAGACGAGTATATATTATATATATATATATATAATATCGCCGGGATTCGAACCCATGCTACTGAGATATCGTGACACCAAATTGCCTGCACTGTAGCCGTCCCGCTAGACCACACGACCACCTGGGAATCAAAATGAAGCTTTCTGTGGGCGGGTGTTACCTTTCCACGTCAGTTTTAATCTAGCGTCGTACTACAGTACATGATATGTAAGGCATGGAGATGTTATTTTTACAGATCAGCTATATTATCTATAGTAAAGGATCCTACAAATTAATGTAAGATACAGTCACAGAAAATAATTATATTTATAAGTACGTCTGAGCCAGTGACAACTCTACAACAGATTTATCCATCGGATCACCAGCAGTGATAGTGATACATTGCTGTGTACATTATGTATATAAAACTCGTCTAAACATCAACCCAACAATGTTAGACGATATATATATATATATATATTATAACTTAAATGAATTCACAATTCTTCATTTTCTGCTTGCTTTTGTATCAAGTTTTGTCAACACATCACAGCGCTTGGAATGAAGTGCATATACCAGTTGGCGACAGAGCAGTGCCAAGTGATAAGCCACTCGGTCTTCAACATCCTTGCACAAATTCTTTTAACGGTTAATAATTAATATTATTAAGTCAATAGGAGATAGCAGGCTTTCTCTTGGTAAAACCAGACTACCTTCGATTAGTGTTTTGCCGATAAAAGATTTTCTTTTTTGTGATGTTGTTTCACACAGTAAGATAAAATGTTCAATGGTTTCATAAGCTTTATTACAGAGTCTACACATCGGATATGTTCCATAATTTTGAATATTCCGCTTTATTAGGTTCCAGTGACTAATTTAGAGCAAATCATTACATGCATTAATGGACAATTTCTTTATCTCAGTTTGCACTTATTGTTTATATTAAAAATTAAATACACAAAAAGAGTTTTAAAAGCAGCATTGTCTAGCGCTTTCATCCATCCTGGGACTTTTCAACATTGCGGATATATACATATATCTATATATATGTGAGGGGGGGGGGGGGGGGGGGTACAGTTTACTGATTGCATAATCTTTTTTTAACAGTGTAAACAGTTTGTAATCATGTATATTAAAAAACATAACGTAATAAACCTCTATTTTTGAACCATAATTTGAACTGTGAATATACTGGTGGAGGAATCTAATTGATGGAACTACTTTCCTCGATATACAGGTGTGTTTTGATTGACACATGGTTAGTTCAAATGACAATAACGAATAAAGCATCCATCTAGTTCTAAAAACATGGTTTAAGGTAGAACTAGAATTTAAGATAAATAAGTAATAACTTGAACAATCTTGAAGATACCTTCATCTAATTTTTCTCTTTTTTATCAGTCTTTCCAGGTATACGTTTTCCTTTCTTCTTTTCCACCCTTATCCAAAAACCTATGATTCCAGTTCTCAATCGGTTCTATTCATTTATCTTCTCCCTTAAGGAATAAAAGATCATACCACATTCGGATGTGGCGTCTCTCAATGACCTGTTAAAAACTTCTAATTTGCAGGTCTTTGATTGCAGTTCATGCATCTATACCTAAAATACTCTATCAATTTGCATACTTCTTTTTGAATAATTTAACTATTTCTCGTGCATGTCTTAAATATGTGCATGATAACTGAAATATCATCAATATGAATTAAAATGCAGAAAGCATCACTTTTAATACATATTTCATTCGGTTTCCATGTTATTTGATGGTAAATAAGTACAGTCATTTAATCTTTAAATAGCAACTGTTCTAACTTACTCTGTCTAAATTTTGAGCGGGCATTCTATTATTTTTACTAAAAAGTGTGGTTAAAGTATACTTAATTAACGAGTGTATTGAAATGTTTTTCTGAAAATTTGCGTAAATCCATGGGAAATCAATTTAGAATGCCAGCATGTCCTATTTTTATTCAAAATAATGAATCTTAAACAAATTTGAGTAGTTTTGATATCTCAGACTGGTTCGTATAACGAAGTTATTTGACCGAATCAACCAAAAACTGACCATAGTTGCTCTATATTATGTAAATCTATATAGCCGCATAGTAAATCAGTAATCTCTTTTTCAGGAGGGAATATATAATACAAATGACAGCAATATTGTAACACAATGACTGCAAAAAAAAATCCGCATCAATTTAGAGTACCAGCATAACCTCTTTTTATTCAAAATATTGAATCGTAAACGTTGTTTTTATATCTCAGACTGAATTGTACATGTAAAACAAAATTATTTGACCAAAACTGACTATATTTGCACTTTATCATGTAAATCTATATAGCCGCATAGTAAACTACATCGTAGTTATATTTTGATGTCAGGATGAACTGTATGATACAAACAACAGCAATATTTGAACACAATGACTACAAAATTTTGTCTGCATCGATTCAGAGTTCCAGCATGTCCTCTTTTTATTCAAAGTATTGAATCGTAAACAAATTTCAGTAGTTTTGATATCTCAGACTGACTCGTATAACAAAATTATTTGTCCGCATCAACCAAAACTGACCATATTTGTACTTTATCATGTAAATATATATGACCTCATCGTAAATCAATAATATTTCTATGCCAGGACGGATTGTATAATAAAAATGACAGCAATACTGAAACACGATGAATACAAAATTTTAGTGTTCCTTCATTTCCTCTCTGTATCCATAATAATGAACCGTCACGAAAGTCAGTAGTTCGTGATGGTTTGTATTTTAAACAAAACTATTCAACGGCATCATCCAACACTCATATGACTGATTCATATACTTTATAATGAAAATTATGAGAAGTTCTCTTCTTGGAAGAGCATACTGTTAATATATTATGTAGGTTGATTGATATTGTCTGTAGCCTAACGTCCAGGGTCAAATATATTATTCATGTTCATATCGAGTATATTTTCGGACTTCCGAGAAATCATTTATTATCGTAATGGATAAGTCTGTCAAAATTGACGAGCTGGTACTATCAGTTACATGGTGTGTTAGTGACCTAATACGATATATATGGGGTCAGTAAATTCCATATGGGATAAAAGCGAGGCTTGAATCCCCAAATGGAATTTACTGACCACTATATATATCGTATTATGTCACTAGCACACCTTGTAACGAACTTATCTTACCGACTGTCTTCACGTGTGGTTTTTTGACCAGCGGCCCATCAAAGTGATCAAGTCTTTAATACTTAGTATTAAGATACTATTCCATTTGTCTATACAGATAACAAATGCCAACAGTAACAACTTTTTAGCTTTCAATTTGTTTTATGGATGTATTTAATCGTTCAATACATGTATCAATTTATTCGTCTGTTGTATCTTTTCAGATTTCTTTTTTTTTCCTTTTTGAAAGGGAAGTCACTCCGTTATGCCAACACTAACATCTTGTTAGCTTCAATTATGTTTTATGAACGTATTTCAACCTTTCATCATCAATTTCTTTGTCTGTTGAATCCTTTCAGATTTCTCCTCCACACTTAGTTTTTTTTTATAAAGGGTTGTGGCATCTTTTTTATTTTGAAAGGGACGTCACTCCTTACTAACCCGATATGATTGCTCCCCTATATGGTAACTAATCATGTATGTTTCACCCTATACGAAATATATATAGTCACCACATGGAAGTCCTTTAACCAATCATATCTCAATAAATCTATTTGGAGGTAAGATATAAATCTTTACACATACACTTTACTTTATTAATATCCATATATATACACTGTACAATTTTGGTTTGAATATTTGGCAAAATATAATCTTTATATCGTAAGTCAAAGGCAAACAATGTGAATTACGCTGAAAAATCAATGCATTAAATGCAAATGTTATATTTAGGAAAAGACTGTGACCAATGAGGAACGAAGCAACGTAAACCATGATGTTTATTCCTAACATATAAAAATATTTTCCCGATGTGTTGGATATCCTTTCTATCCTCGATAATTGTACATGTAACTTTAAAAAACAAAATATAAACAATCCGCTACTCAGAGAATTCATTGGAACTGATTTTTTGTAAGTAACAAACGATTATATTTCGAATTGAAAGTGTTTTTGATTTGTTCTGGTATGAAACACGTTTACGTAAAATATGAAGATAAAAGTCGTTTTAATAAAATAAATGTACATGAACACGAAATTCATTTCTTAATTTAAACAGTCAGTTAACGCAAAAAGTAAATGCGCGTTTAATTTCAAGTGCACGTGAATACACTTGTGAAATCTGTAGTAAACGCCCATTTTCTTTAAAGTGCACGTCCAGTAAAGTTAGAGAATATTGCTAATTTCTTATTTTTCCTCCTTCAAAGTTCCTGCATGAAGTCAACCTCATAATAATAAAGAAACAAATCGGCAAAAAGAGAACACTATTGATTATCATTGAAATGTCGACAGTTGAAAAACACGTCCACCAAACGTAACAAATATGTTGTCAGTCAAAAAAACAACAAATCAATTGCATATGTAAGCTTATTACTCATTTAAAAAAAGTATAACGATAACAAAATGGTAAACTTTATTTAAATGCATTCACTAATCATTTTCCTTTTTGGGCGGAATGCAACATCTTTAAAAACTTCATGTTACATCTGAATCAAGGTAACTTAACTACAGTGAAAGTGTTATAAGCATCAAGGAGAATCGATGCCCCGTTGGTCATCTTTACCCAAATCTCGTCATTCACTGCTAGTTGCATACAGACAGTTTGAGTTGACATATCATATTGGTTTTGAATATATAGCCACGTATACACAGCTGTATTTTTCATTAGAGTAGTGAAAGCGGTTACAGTGCCTGACATCGATGTTACAGACACCACGTAATAACCAGCCACAGTAGCTTTATATTTTCCACCATTATAATTAGTATTCGGAGAAAGTTCGTTGTATTGGATTATTGCATCTTTCGCATATGAATTCGAACCCTTGGGTAGTGTCGCCGTTAATCCTTCTGTAAAAAATAAAATAAAGGAATTTAAAAAATGTATAATATAAACATAAACATACACCGTTTATAGGAAATGTATGATGAACATTCATTGCTTAATCTCTTGCATAATGTATTCTGCAGTCAGTTGTTTGTGTACTTTTTAATAACTACATACTGTTATCTTGATAATATTTATTATATTGAATATAGGGTGATATTTTGATATTAAAAAAATGTCTTCTGCTCACCCATGGGATTGCGCAAATTATCTCTTTCGTATTAAACGATCAAGATCTAGAATTTTAACGTACAGTGTAATAACACACATGAATAGGTGGTACAAAAAGGCAAAACTAAGTTTTTATCCTCGAAACATGTATCATAATTTAATATATATATATAACGAGCTGTATACACTTAATGCATATGCTGCATTGCAAAGTCTTTTCAGGGAAACTTCTGATTAGATATGTTACCAACTTTGCTGAACAATATTATTAAAAAACCAAGAAGCAAATATTCTTAGATTTCTTCCGCTTCAAAATCGTAAACTAAAAATGAGTGTAGAAGGTTAGTATAATATAAAATGATATTTTCTCCAATTTATTTGTATTGTAGTCCTGTCATGTAATATTGTAATTTTAATGTTATAATCAACATTGCCATTAAAGCGGGAGATTTGGCATGCCACAAAATCAGGTTCAACCCACCATTTTTATTTTAAAATGCCCCGTACCATCTACAGGAAATGGCTATTGTTAACGTTTCTGTGTGTGTTACATTTTAATGTTGTGATTCTGTTGTGTCGTAGTTGTCTTGAATTTGATGCGTTTCACTCAGTTTTAGTTTGTAACCCGGATTTGTTTTTTCTCTATCGATTAATGAATTTCGAACAGCGGTATACTACTGTTGCCTTCATTAGAGCTTTCTTTCATTTTAAAAGAATAATCAAAATAGAGGAGAAATATACCAAAGGAACATTCAAACTCATAAATCGAAAAAAAATGACAATACTACAATAGATTGTCCTTTAAATAGATTAATAAAGGACCAAATTCAATGTCAACGAGGATTTCCCATTAGTGGCCTGCCACACTACAAAGAAGTTGTAATCAAAGCAAAATAAATAAATTTTCAAATGTATGCGATTGAAGGTTTATTTGTTTTTATTAATTAAATCTGGACAGTTTGAAGACAAAACTAGGTCCTTCTATTTTTATATTGATACAATCGATTGCAATTTAATAAAGCAGAATAGTAAATTGTAGCAATTAGGTCAATGGTATTGGATGAACAATCCCCTACAATTTGCTTAGCTGACAGGTAGCAAAACTTCCACCCGACTATAATGCATTTAATAACAGATGATCAATAAAAATTAAAATCACGAGATGACAGTGGGTATTTTTACTTGCATTAACTGACAGTCAACTGAACTCAATTCGTTAATTAACTGAACGCTGGTAATTTTAGAAACTTTTGTTTTTAAAATTGTGGTATGTATTTGGGTCTCGTTTGGTTGTATTGGGGAAATCGCTTTTTTTGGACTTAACTTCCTCTACTTTAAAATGTTTACGTTTCAGCATTCCTAATGAATGTCATGCTACTGATTTGGACGCCCAGACATGATAATTTTATCTTCATGTAGTCTGATTCATCATCCTATTTTTTTTCAACGCTATCGCATGTGACATTTTATCAATACAAACAGGAACGTTTTTGTAATGGTAATCTTTATATCTCTTTATTTCAATACATCAAATGCATCAAATTAAGTTTTTTGTTAGTGTTGTCTTATTTCAACGCATAGAAGTAAATTCATACAGACGCTAGCTAGCCACTAGTAGCACGAATTCAGTCTGAAACGGTCATTTTGTTCTTATCATATCTTAATTGACTGGATTTACTGCTAGATAAAAACGTTCAGATTTTTAAGACCGTTAAGGCGCCGTTCCGATCGATAATATCATCAGGTAAATCAGTCCGTTAAGGCATGTCAAGATTATCAAGACTGAATCTTCTAGCGTGCTGATTAGACCTGTTAAGACCGTGTCAGACCAAAACAGATCAAATCTCAAAATTAACATACAAAATTGTCAGATCATGTTTAGATCCGTTCAGTATGCCGGTATGATACCATGAGTTACGCCCCTTCTGCTTGATCAGTGCATTTTAGATTAATTTTAAATTTATTTTGAAGTTAAAGTATTATATATCTCGAATAAATAATAATAAAAAAAGTAATTAAAGGTTAAATCATCTGTTGATTCTTTATTTCTGTTGTTGTTTTGTTGAGGAACCAATAAATTATTCGTCTATATATGTTGCTTATTTTTTAATAGATATTAGTTTATTTATTTATAGTAACTATTAAATGCAAGGACGTATGTTAATTATATACACACAAACATGTTTGCCATACATTTAACCTTAAAATGTTGTGAACCCTTTGTGAACATATTTTTCGTATTTGATAATTAAAAACAGAAAAATATTAAACGTAACCTAAAACAGGCTATGTTGTATAATTGCCAACGAGACAATCCAATGACGCGAAAGCAAATTAACACAACCGTATTTTTGTTTTAATTCGTATTCTGTTGATATGTCCTACTTTACTATTACCGTTTTAGCTGGGGTTTTTTTTATATTATTTTCGTGCTAGTTACTCTGTTAAACTCGGAAACGCTTCTATTACCATAGCTTTGTACTGTACAACATATCTTCAAACAATTATTGATTTGACACAATGGTGCGTCTAAACACCACCAAGGTCGCCATAGTACATGAAGCTGATCATGATACTGCATTCAATCTGTGTCGAGACAGTGTTAAAACTATAAATATAAAGTATCACCGTATAAAGATTGTCATTCAAACAATTTATGTATCCTTCTTTTTGTTTTCTAACCCATATGATATATATATATATATATATAGCACCAGTGGCAGATGAACCGGGGGCACATTCGTGATTAATAACAACTTAACGGTGGGTGTGTAAATAGTGACACCTGTGTGTAATGTCTCTGCAAAATTTTTGATGTAAAATACATTTACATGCATGCATGTTGATTTGAATAGTACGAATTTATATTGGTTTAGAATACAATACACATTAAAATCGATTAACAGGTGAAACTTCTAATCTGTGTTTTTAAAGACTAGGTACGAATATTATTAGTTACATAGTGTACTAGTAACTTAATACGGTATATATGGGGTCAGTAAATTCCATATGGGGTGAGAGCGAAGCACTAGCACACTATATAACGAATTTATCTTACCGACTATCTGAACGTGTGAAATTAAGACGATTGATTCTCAAAATGAGCAAGTCTTCAATACTGTTAGCAGTAAGAAAATTCTTCCATTGATCCTACAAAAACAGATGCCAACAATAACGACTTGTAAGGTTTAAATGCGTTTTATGAATTTATTTCATTCTTAATCACCAATTTCTTCGTCTGTTGGAACTTTTAAGAGTTTTGTTTTTATAAAGGGACATAACACCATCACTAACCATGTATGAAATAAGCCCCTCCCCCTTCTTACCTAATATGGAATATAAAGGGACGTAACTCCACTACTAACCGTGTATGAGTTAAGCCCCGTCTCCCTACTAACCTAATATCAAATATATACGGTTTACACGCAGACGCTTTTAACCAATCATATTCCTGGAAATGTATAAGAGGTAAGATAAATGTTTGTACAAATATATGTTTAATGTCGATAATGGTAGTTGCATCTATATTTGGATATCTCTTCATTCCACAATTTAGTACTCACAAAAACATTATTTGTGGATGTTTTTTTCTTATTTTTCTTCGAAAACGTCTTCTTGTGAATTTATTCAGCAACAAATTAAACTGGCTATTTTTTTTGTTTGAATACCATATATGTACAATATTTGTTTTTTTAAACGGAATGTCGTATTTTCTTCCCCTCTTATTTCCGGTCCAGGAAAATTAATTGACATCAATCAAATGCTATTTTTTCACAAGATCCACTTTGGAGCAGAATCTCGGACTTATACATTTCTCTAAAAGCCCAAGCATACAGTTCTAAAATTTGTGAATTTTCTCATTTACCATGTACATGTATGAGGATAAGAATAGGTCACCATTTATAAATATAAAAAGAATATATAGATAATGACATATAAAGAACATATTGCTTGATTGTTTCGTTGTTTAACATCCAGTGTCAAATATTTGATGCATTTAAGGCAGGCAAATATTCAGTATAAAGATAAATGGTAAAAATAAAAGATATAGAAATATAGAAATAATGATCTGAGCTCCCCTACCCTAAAAAAAACTCACTAGTACTTGCATACATTCATCTCTAAAAAAAAATCTGGATCCGCCCCTGCTATATATGACGTAAATTAAAAAAAAAATCCGTTTTAGTTAAAATACTTGAGTTCAATGGCACGTGCTAGTCATCAACCGGGTCAACAGGTGACAAAATCAATGATCCACAACGCAAGAAGTAAATGTTTTTTTTAATATACAATAAAAAGGTACCGTACGGCTAAAAGTTAAAGAATTATTGATGAATTTGTGTATGCGTAAACTATTAAATAAAATTAAGAATGGAAATGGGGAATGTGCCAAAGAGACAACAACCCGACCATAGAAAAAAACAACAGCAGAAGGTCGCCAACAGGTCTTCAATGTAGCGAGAAATTCGAGCACCCGGAGGCGTCCTTCAACTGGCCCCATAACAAATATATACTAGTTCAGTGATAATGAACGCCATACTAATTTCCAAATTGTACACAAGAAACTAAAATTAATATAATACAGGACTAACAAAGGCCAGAGGCTCCTGACTTGGGACAGGCGCAAAAATGCGGCGGGGTTAAACATGTTTGTGAGATCTCAACCCTCCCCCTATACCTCTAGCCAATGTAGAAAAGTAAACGCATAACAATACGCACATTAAAATTCAGTTTAAGAGAAGTCCGAGTCTGATGTCAGAAGATGTAACCAAAGAAAATAAACAAAATGACAATAATACATAAATAACAACAGAGTACTAGCAGTTAACTGACATGCCAGCTCCAGACTTCAATTAAACTGACTGAAAGATTATGATTTCATCAAATGAACATCAGGCACAATCCTTCCCGTTAGGGGTTTAGTATCATACATGTACCATCATAACATATATGAGAAGAACATAACCCGTGTCATCAGTGAATCAATATTAACGCCAAAATATGCACTCTTTAATGACCTGACAACAGTATCGTAACTAAATCCCTTCTTAATAAGTCTATTCAAAGGTTTTGTTAGTTTTTGAGGTGAATACTGACACCTTTGTGCTTTATAAAGAATATTTCCATAAAAAATTGGATGTGAAATACCTGAACGTATAAGAAGTCTGCATGTTGAGCTATATTTACGAATGATGTCCTTATACATGTTATACCGATGATAAAATTTATTAAATGTTTTGACTAGTTTGTGATATCGAAAACCCTGGTGTAATAAATTTTCAGTAATACATAAATTTCTCTCGTTAAAATCTAAAACATTGTTACATACACGAGCGAATCGTACAAGTTGAGATATATAAACATATTAGTATTTAAGCTGTTGATGGTTGACCGTCAGTTTTAATATATACTATGTATGTTTTATCATGATTCAATAACATAATGAATCTGAATCTATTATAGCTTAGTATGTGTAGTTTAAATATCTTAATACAATATTAAATATTTCTAAACCCTATACCAAAAGATAATGCTAAACATTTGCGCGCTGCATGGCAAACAATAATTGATTGTTTAGTTAAGAGAGCCTTTAAATTGTGTCAGTTATATAAAGTGGTGGGTATTTGTATTCTATTTATTTGGCAAATTGAAACACTATTCATACATTTTATATTTCACAACTATATATACTATAAGTTGTGAATTGTGATTAATTGTTGGTTGCTTATAGTCCAGTGACAAATTATACATGCATGTTCAGGACCGGAACTGTGGTTTAATGACATCGAACCCACCAGGGTAGTGTTTATGCGGTATTATATTTAAGAGTAACTTAAATTTCAATAACATGAACATGAGTTTTGAATATATCGAAATATTAGAAGGGAAGAATCTACGTCATCACGCAGGGTGTCGGCGATTGAAATTGGACCACCATCTTGTCGCTTCAAGGTAAGAATTTTACTTATTATGCCAGTTATATGAGGGTTATGATTATACAAAATAGTCCATCAAAGACTATATAAAGTAGGAAAATAAATGAGCTATCGCTCAATATTATTGGTTATCTCAATTTTTCAAACATTTCGATACCAGTTTTAGGAATTAGGTCAAACATGCAGGATATCGGCAAATGTTTTCATAACAACATTTGGATTATCAAGAACCGCCTACTTTATCAACAAATGAGCATGTCCGAATTATTTATTGTACTCGGGAAAATACTTGTTTCTCACAAATATCCGTCATTATGGTCGAAAAACGTCTTATTTTTAAAAAAATGGAAAAAGGATGTCGGCAACACATCGAATATCAAAGGATGTCAGGGATACACTAATATATTAACAATGTAATTGTCCTTTGATTATATCAACCATAATAAAGATACGATAAAAACAAAAACAGGATCAGTGTTCCTTGCTTGCTTCCATTTCATGCAGATCGATATTTAGAATTATCCAGAACCACTTGACAGTTATTTTAGAATCAACATATGGTTAATACCGCTACGAGTAAACAGTTTCACAGTATTTCTGAAGACCGCCTTTCACCACAGACAAAAATTTGTCAATCTAATGAACATTTCCTTTGTAAAGAAGTGCAGATGAGCCGGCAATGTACCATTGCTTTTACGGATTTTTTTTTAAATTAAGATTTTTCATACAAACAGGGTAAAACCTCATATTTGCTGTTCAATGTAATGTTCATTGAAGACATGAAGGTCTTACTAATTAATAAATATCTGATTGATTTAAATGTAAGATGTCAGTCAACCAATTCAAAACGTTTTATGATCAACCAACTTTTTTTCCAATTTTTACAACTTTCTAAATACTTAACGGTAAGTTTAGTTTCATAAAAGCCAGACATATTATGAATTGTACATGTATCAACTTACAAAGTTTAATGTTTTGCAGTAGAACCTGATCGTTCGGAAGTCAACAGCTACTCAACTTAACCCCTGTTTTTTCTACAAATCGTTAATACCATATACTTTTGAGCTTATTTATCATAAACTTTCAATGCTTTACGCCGCATTAGCACAAAAAGGCTATATCGCGGCGATTCAATGCATGATCGTGGACAAGAAATTATTGGCTCAAAATAGTTTTATTTCTTGTAATTGTTTGTAAGTTTAAGTAAACAATGAACCAAAACACGTTGTTAAGTCAATGAGGGGCTGCTACTTTTACATTTAAAAGTACTGTAAACCAACTCATTTCGCGAGCCATTTATTTCGCCACTTTCTCGAGTAGAAAAATAACGGGAATATAAATCGTCGCGAGTGTGTTTAAACTTAGATTTTTACATATCCATTTACATGAAGTAAATTTGAAAATCGCGAAATGAAATCCGCGCGAAATTGTCTAAAAGGGATAAACGCGAAATAAAGTTTCCGCGATAATAAGTTGGTTAACTGTATTTTGCAGTTGGCAATTAAATTTAAAAAAGACAAGAGTGTACATTGATTGATATTGGCATACGCTAGAATGATAAGGTATCAATAGTCTATTTGCTAATTTCCGTAATTCACCCTGTATTTAGATATCCCTTTTTTAGTTGTGTCCCTTATGAGGGACACTTATTTTCATTTACAATGGAGAGCAAGCAGAAAGAGCAAATTAACCTTTACGTAATGTGGATAGTCTTAAAGGTCTTTAAATCTTTTAATTACATTAATTAATTGTTAAGCTAAATGCTTTTGACATCAGAGATTGTTTTTCATGAAAAATTAGTAAAACCGCCGATACATCACTTTCAATCCATCATGCTTTGCACTGGCAAAAGACATTTTTGTCCGGTATGGAACCAGTCTTGATTAAGAAAGGGAAGTAATTTGTTTTAAAAGTGTGTAATAACAGAATCAAATCGATAATTGCAAATGGACTATTTGATGACAGAAAAATAGACGTTATTAAGATTTCATTCCAAATAAATAACTACAAAACATCTTCTGAATATTTATTATATTTTCACTGCATCTGGAAAATTTGAGATAATGCCACCTTTTCCTATTTTATCAAAATCAATTGCTCTTTTTACAAAAGAGAAAATATTAAATATTTATTTATTACGTTGATTTAAATATACACGTCTTATTTATTTGGAGCTAATACCCCTCAGATATAACAAGCTTACATCAAATACATGTTCAAAATTGAAGTTGGTGAATTAGTGGTCTGACACCTATATATCATGCATATTATGAGCAATAATATGCAAAATTATTAAACAGATTATTACTTACCGCCTGTAGTTGATGTAGTTGGTGTAGTTGATGTAGTTGGTGTAGTTGATGTAGTTGGGTTTTTTATGTGGCAACGTTTCGGCTTCACTGAAAAAAATATATTCATTAATCACTTTAAAACTTCATTAAATAAGAAATGTATACAATCGCAATACATCGACACTAGGGAAGATATACATTTTGTTTTGGCTATTGTCGACTTAGTTCGTATGTAAAACATACAAAATCCTTACTTAAAAATTCGCTTTAGAATATCTTATTTTTGTTTTCTAATTTCATGTGGCTGGTTATTTTTTGTCGGTTTTTAATCACAAAAACAATGCGATAAATGTAATGTTTTCTGAGATGAAACAGATTTTTTAAATCATTGACTGATTGATTGATTGGTTGGTGTTTAACGCCACTTTCAGCACTATTGTGCTATTTTGTGGTGGTCAGTTGTTATTGATTGAGGCAGCCGAAGTGCCCGAACCGAACCACGGACCTTTGGTAGGATGACTGACTAAATGATTCATTGATTACAAATATAAATAATGGATGTGGTATGAGTGTCAATGAAACCACTTTCCAACCAAATCACAATTTATAAAATATTGTATTAAACTAGTAAATGTTAATGGTCTTTTATATCTTGCTGTGCAGGCCGTACTTTGACCTATGATTGTTGAATTTTGATACATTGTGACTTTGATGAAAAGTTGTACAAATGTATCATACCACATTTTCTTATTCATAAAGAAATGGCAAGTGCAACATGTATAAATAATGTTGTCTTCTATCATGTCTATTGGATATAACATAGTTGGAATATATATAAATGTGTATATATATTAATTGTATCCCTTATTTGCTATAAATATGTCTCACCTTTTCAGATAGATATTCACGTTTTAGAATATACTAGTATACAAAAAAATAGTTTATCAGCTTGTGAGTAAGACAACTTAAAACATATACAAACAAGTAGGTAAATAAAAGTTGCACATTTTAAATGCACATTAAATATAACAAAAGAAGACATGGTATGATTGATAATGAAACTCTTCACATAAGACCGAATGACACAGAAATAATCAACTCTAAGACATTGTATGGTCTTCAACAATGACCAAAGCCCAAACCGCATAGTCAGCTATACAAAGCCCCAAAATGACAAATGTAAATCAATTGAATCGAGAAATTGAACGACCAAGTTAATGAACAAAATGATTAACGGTATACAAATATACAACACAGCATAAAACGACAACCACTGAATAACAGGCCCCTGAATTTATTGTATAAATAATGATTGTATATAGAAAAAAAAGAAGATGTGGTATGATCGCCAATGGGACAACTATCCACAATACACCAAAATGACACAAAAATTAACGACTAAAGGTCACCGTACGGTCTTCAACAAAGCACATACCGCATAGTCAGCTATAAGAGGCCACGTAATGACAATGTAAAACAATTCAAACGAGAAAACTAACGACCTTATCTATGTACAAAAATGGAACGAAAAACAAATATGTAACACATAAGCAAACGACAACCACTGAATTACAGGCTCCTGACTTGGGACAGGCACATACATACATATGTGGCGGGATTAAACATGTAAGCGGAATCCAAACACTCTCCCTAACCTGGGACAGTGGCATAACAGTACAACATAAGAACGAACTATAAAAAAATTTGTATACATGTTTTCTAGTTGTTAAACATGTTAAAGACGTTTAATCATACTTAACATGTTTTGCTTACGGTGTAAAATAAATACAAAGATCATTAATTGTCATCTTGAAATATTATGAATCAAAACAATTATGATCTATTATTCTTTAAAAACTTACTTTCAATGGAAGATAAAAAGGACAACATCAACAAAGCTGTAGTAATAACAAAAAGTGACTGCATTGTTTTCGCTATTCCAATTGTAGTATTAAAAGACAGTACAGAAAATGTTGTATGGAGTAAAGACTTTCTACAGTATTTATAGTAAGTCGGTTCTTACACGTGACGTATTGAATTTTCATACGCTTTGTTCAATTACGACCAATCAGAACATTACAAATCGTCAGACTGTTTTAATCAAACCAATCATACCAATAAATGTATTTTTGCTTTGTCCGACTGTTTTAATTTGATTTTACATGCTGTTACTAATTGTTTTAATTATCTGTCCATCTTCATTCGTGTAAAACAGTATTTCCACGTTTAAGGATGAGTTATATAATTTTTTTTACAATAAAAAATAAAAACAAAGATCAATATGTAGATAAACAAATCTCACAACGGTATATTTGTGAGAAATAATAAGTTTATTATCCAATACATTTATGTCAGATCATTTCTCAAGTGATGACATCAAATTAAGTATCAGTACAATTGATACTATAAATAAAAGAAGCGTTATATTAAATTCTAAAACGTTTAGTGAAACACATTGCGTTATATATCTTTATAAATCCGCAAACATCAGTATACATGGGATCGTAATGAATATATATCACTTTAAGGTATGATCTTTGCTATTGTTTTAGGATTTAATTTGTCTCCTCCTATTACATGTTACTTTGGCATATTCGCATATTGAAAGGATGATGTGATCAGCTCTAGTTTTTATTGTTTAACAATTTGGAATCATATTCATTTCTTTGGTGTATATCTTAATATTGAAATATTCATAGCAATAAGTCCTACTATAATATGTTACGGTGAATAAATATCAGAGAGGTCAGCAGGTTAAAATAGAGGTAAATGTAGGCCTAAGTGCACCTTTACCACTAATAGTAATGACATAACCCCTAAATCAGTTAAGGATGTTCGCTACTCTGTTTAAAAGTTTTTTTAAAGAGACTGATATAAATTGATGGTATATGATTAAAGGGTCTACAAAAGCTTGTTTTTCGAGATATAGTCTATTAAAATTTTGCAGATAATAATTCTCTCTAGACCGTGTTTACAATTTTAACATTGGCACCTTTTGTCTTTCAAAACTCATGAAAAAACAAGAATTGTAAAGCATTTTCAAATATGGCGTTTTAAACTAAGGACAGAGAGTATGAGAACATCGTCAAATAATAGAACTTTTATGCAAAAAGTGGAAAGAACAAAGATGAATATAAATTCTTTTTATTGTCATTGTTTAAATAACGTTTTAGACACTTGTTAGGTCAATCGGTTTTCTATTTGGCTGACCAACTGTCTTTTTTACACCTTGCATTATTGACTTTTAAAAGCTTAAAGTATGCTGTTTACTGTTCAAACTAGATGTTGTCAACTGTCAAAACTAAATACTGTCTGCTGTCAAATCAGATGTGTAATAACTAGAAGTTGTCTTCTGTCAAAACAAGATGCTGTTTACTGTTAAAACTAGATGGTGTCAACTGTAATAACTAAATATTTTCTGCTGTCAAAACCAGACGTGTAATAACTATAAGCTGTTTACTGTTAAAACTAGATGTTGTCAACTGTCAAAACTGGATATTGTCTGCTGTGAAATCTAAATGTTGTCAACTGTAATAACTAAATATTGTCTACTGTCAAAACTAGATATTGTCTTCTTTCAAAACTATATGCTGTCTTATTTGATAACTAGATGTTGTCTACTGTCAAAACTAGATATTGTCTTCTTTAAAACTACATGTTGTCTTATGTTATAACTAAATATTGTCTACTGTCAAAACAAAATATTGTCTACTGTCAAAACTAGATATTGTCTTCTTTCAAAACTATATGCTGTCTTATTTGATAACTAGATGTTGTCTACTGTCAAAACTAGATGTTGTCTTCCTTCAAATCTAGATGTTGTCCTCTTTCAAAACTATATGCTGTCTTATGTAATAACTAAATATCGTCTACTGTCAAAACTAAATGTTGTCTACTGTCACAACTAGATGTTGTCTTCTTTCAAAACTATATGCTGTCTTATGTAATAACTAGATATTGTCTACTGTCAAAACTAGATGTTGTCTTCTGACAAAACTATAAGCTCTCTTATGTAATAACTAGAAATTGTCTATTGTCAAAACTAGATGTTGTCTACTGTCAAATCTAGATGTTGTCTTATGTAATAACTAGATATTGTCTACTGTCAAAACTAGATGCTGTCTACTGCCAAAGCTATATGCTGTCTTCTTTCAAAACTATATGCTGTCTTATGTAATAACTAGATGTTATCTACTGTCAAAACTAAATATTGCCTGCTGTCAAAACTAGATGTTTTCCTCTTACAAAACCAGATGTTGTCTACTGGCAAAACTAGATTTCGTCTACTGTCAAAACTAGATGTTGTCTTCTTTTAAAAATATATGCTGTATTATGTTATATAACTAAAATTGATAACTGGAAAGGGGAACATATTAAAGAGACAACATACAATAACCCGCCCAAAGAACGCATAACAGCCAAAGCCCACCAATACGTCTTCAAAACAGCATGAAAAATTGGGAGCCATAATGCTTTCTCCTTGCCAATAAATACAAATGGTACTAGTTCAGTGAAAATGAACGTCATGCTAAAATCCAAAACATATAAATGAACTTAATTTAAAAGAAAATACAAGCATAACAAAGGCAAGGGACTCCAAACTTTAGACAGGCCAAAAAATACGGCGGCGTTTAACTTGTTTTGAGAGTTCCCAACCCTTCCCCTATACCCAAAAAGCAAAGTTTAACTCAGTTTAAAGGGAGTCCGAGTCCGCTTTCAGAAAATGGTAACAACAGTAACTTATGCAAATGAAAATGATACACAAATTAGCAAAGGACTACTAGAAGTAACTCATATGCTAGTTCCAGGATTTAGGAAGCCAGATATCAACTATTTAAAACACAACAGAAAATATGGAGTCATCACTGCAACAAGTATGTTACGGTATTTCTCCACTTGAGACAATTTGATTTAAATATTTCAAGCACAAGGCTTGCCGAGCATTTTAAATAATTAAAGTTTAACTATTATAGAAGTATCGTAACACACGAATTATGGTGGTGGATCTGTTTCTAATGATTTATATCCGTCCTTTTCACAGATGTGTAGAGAGTATTGCTCTTTATATGTTACTTCATCAGGCATGGTCGATTTTTTTCAGGACGTCACAATAGGAAATTCATAAGAGATAACATTTTGACGAATCATTTGTTGAGAACAGATTTGTCATTAATGACAAGAAATATTTTTCTCACACCGCTCAGGAAGCGTGAAAATATCACAAAAAAATAGAGAAGATAGTATTCCAATGTACTTATAATGATATCTAACAAACTAATGTCTTGCAGACGTTAGTTATGAGTGATAGATCTAACGAACGTTTTGATTTTCGAATGCATCAGAAAAAACATGTTGCATTTTTCTTCATATGAAGATGCGTGATTTGAATTAATATATAAAGAAATAAGATTAGTTATAAATACCAATTGTAGATTTGTGGTACCTGTTTTTGGTTTCACCTAGGTATTAAATGTTTTTTTTTGTAAATTCATTGGGTGTTAGTAAACGATAATCTATAATTATCGATCAAAACAATTGTATTTCTCTGAATCTTGTACGCTAGAAAACTTATAGTGAATCATTTTTGTTAATATTTATAAACAAAAAACAACAGTTGTAAAAGAGGGACGAAAGATACAAGAGGAACAGTCAAACCCATAGGTTGAAAGTGAAACACCTTGTTATACACATTTGTAGATGATGTAGATATTCATATTTTTGTCACTTAGTATTAAACCTGTCTCAACCGGTCTGATGTACTTTGAAGAAAGTCAGTGACATATAGAAAAATTTACTATCATTACTAAATTATTTATTGATGTTTTATATGTTAATAAATGTATTTATTACATTGGTTGCAATATATTACATTGATTTCCCAGTTAAATAAAAGCCGATAATTTCACATGTGAAATAAACGTGGTTATTTCACTCTCTGACGTCATACAACAATAGGCGTTGTCAAGACGTCGATAACGTCGGATCAAAACAAATTGTCAATGCGTAGGAAAAAGATATAGTTCCTTACATTTTCTACATTAATTTCATAAAAAAAAGCCATTTGCCAATGTAATAAAAAGAATAACTAATCGCCGTATTTGAATATCAAAAATAAGACAACTTGTGACCGAACGCCACTATGGATTAAACTCGTGCTGCGCACTCGTTTAATCCATGCGTCGTTCGGTCACGAGTTGTCTTATTTTTGATATTCAAATACGGCGATTAGTTATACTATAATTAGCAACTTTTGTTCTATAAAAATTGACTTGAATTTGATAAAGGTCCTGAATTCAATAAAAAAAAATGGCTGGAATTTGAAAATGTATATGAAAACTATAAAAACCGGCTGGAATTTGATTATGTTCCTTGATTCTATAAAAACCGGCTTCAATTTGATAAAGGTTATGAATTCAATATAAACTGGCTGGAATTTAAAAGAGTTACTCAATTCGATAAATACCGCCTGGAATTATATAATGTTCTTGAATTCTATAAAAACCGGCTGGAATTTTATACTGTTCCTGAATTCCATAAAAACCGGCTGGAATTCGATAATGGTCCTGAATTCTATAAAACAACAACCGGCTGGACTTTAAAAATGTTCATGAATTCGATAAAAACCGGCTAGAATTTTATAAATTTCCTGATTCTATAAAAACTGGCTTAAATTTGATTTATTATTAACTGAAATTTTGTCAGGATTTAAAAATGATTTGTCAAATACTAACGTTTCAGAATATTAACCTTCTACAGAAAAGCTTAAAATATTCTTTTTATTCAATGATGTATAAGTGAACGCTTAGGGAGCTATACTGCCAAATTAGACAGAATATCTTCATTAAAAAAGAATACAGTTTTTAAGAAGATGACTACCTTTATTTATAACTGCAACAGTGAAAATACCGTCTAAGGGAAAAGTCAGATTGAATTTTGATGCCTCTCGTATCCAAGCAGACGGGTTGTTTACATTTATATTTCGAGTCATTAACGCATTTATTATGAAAGTGAAACACCTTGCTGAATAGATGAAGTGGCTATTAATGATTTTGTTATTAAGTATGAAACATTGTCTCAACCTGTCTGATGTACTTTGGAGAAAGCCAATGACAAATAGAAAATTTACTATCATCACTAAATCATTTCTTGTTGTTATATATCTTAATATGTATTTTTAGCAACTTTCTTATCAAATAATTATTGAAGCAATGTTTAAACTGTTCCAATTAACATATAAAACAATTTACACAGGTAGCGGTGCAAATTCTGTCATGTAATAGTGCTCCTGAATTCTGTAAAAACCGACTTAAATTTGATAATGCTCCTAAATTCTATAAGAATCAGCTTGAATTTGATAATTGTCCCTACGGAATTTAATAAATACTGGTTGGAATTTGAAAATGTACCTGAATTCTATTTTAAAAAACGGCTGGAATTTGATAATGTTCATGAATTCTATAAACACCTGCTGGAATTTGATAATTTTCCTGAATTCTATAAAAACCAGCTGGAATTTTATATATTCCTAAATTCCATAACTATCGGCTGAAACTTGATAATGGTCCTAAATAAAAAAAAAACGACTGGAATTTGAAAATGTTCCTGAATTCTATAAAACAAAAACCGGCTGGACTTTAAAAATGTTCATGAATTCGACAAAAAACGGCTAGAATTTGATAAGGTTCTTGAATTTTATAAGAACCGGTATAAATTTTATAATTTTCCTGAATTCTATAAAAACTGGCTTGAATTTGATTTATTATTAACGTAAGTTTTGACAGGATTTAAGAATTATGTCAAACATTAACGTATCAGAATTTTAACTTTCTACAGAAAAGCTTAAACTATTCTTTTTATTCTATGATGTATAAGTGAACGCTTAGGTAACTATACTGCCAAATTAGGCATACTATCTTCATTAAAAAAGAATACAGTTTTAAAGAGGATGACTACCTTTATTTATAACTGCAACAGTGAAAATACCGTCTAAGGGAAAAGTCAGATTGAATTTTGATGCCTCTTGTATCCAAGCAGACGGGTTGTTTAGCACTTTATATTTTGAGTCATTAACGCATTTATTATGAAAGTGAAACACCTTGCTGAATATATGAAGTGGCTATTAATGATTTTGTCATTAAGTATGAAACATTGTCTCAACCTGTCTGATGTACTTTGAAGAAAGTCAATGACATATAGAAAAATTTACTATCATTATTAAATCATGTATTGTTGTTTTAAATCTTAATATGTATTTTTAGCAACTTTCTTATCAAATAATTATTGAAGCCATGTTTAAACTGTTTCAATTAACATATAAAACAATTTACACAGGTAGCGGTGCAAATTCTGTCATGTAATAGTGCTCCTGAATTCTGTAAAAACCCACTTGAATTTGATAATGCTCCTAAATTCTATAAGAATCAGCTTGAATTTGATAATTGTCCCTACGGAATTTAATAAATACTGGTTGGAATTTGAAAATGTACCTGAATTCTATTTTAAAAAACGGCTGGAATTTGATAATGTTCATGAATTCTATAAACACCTGCTGGAATTTGATAATTTTCCTGAATTCTATAAAAACCAGCTGGAATTTTATAATGTTCCTAAATTCCATAACTATCGGCTGAAACTTGATAATGGTCCTAAATAAAAAAAAAAACGACTGGAATTTGAAAATGTTCCTGAATTCGATAAAAATCGACTGAAATTTGGATAATGGTCCTGAATTCTATAAAACAAAAACCGGCTGGACTTTAAAAATGTTCATGAATTCGACAAAAAACGGCTAGAATTTGATAAGGTTCTTGAATTTTATAAGAACCGGTATAAATTTTATAATTTTCCTGAATTCTATAAAAACTGGCTTGAATTTGATTTATTATTAACGTAAGTTTTGACAGGATTTAAGAATTATGTCAATCATTAACGTATCAGAATTTTAACTTTCTACAGAAAAGCTTAAACTATTCTTTTTATTCTATGATGTATAAGTGAAAGCTTAGGGAGCTATACTGCCAAATTAGGCATAATATCTTCATTAAAAAAGAATACAGTTTTAAAGAGGATGACTACCTTTATTTATAACTGCAACAGTGAAAATACCGTCTAAGGGAAAAGTTAGATTGAATTTTGATGCCTCTTGTATCCAAGCAGACGGGTTGTTTAGCACTTTATATTTCGAGTCATTAACGCATTTATTATGAAAGTGAAACACCTTGCTGAATATATGAAGTGGCTATTAATGATTTTTTCATTAAGTATGAAAGATTGTCTCAACCTGTCTGATGTACTTTGGAGAAAGCCAATGACAAATAGAAAATTTACTATCATTACTAAATCATTTAATCAAATAATTATTGAAGCCATGTTTAAACTGTTCCAATTAACATATAAAACAATTTACACAGGTAGCGGTGCAGATTCTGGTATGCAATAATGCTCCTGAATTCTGTAAAAACTGGCTTGAACTGATAATGTTCCTAAATTCTATAAAAATCAGCTTGAATTTGATAATGGTCCTAAATTAATAAAAACTGGCTGGAATTTGAAAATGTACCTGAATTCTATTAAAAAAAAACCGGCTGGAATTTGATAATGTTCATGAATTCTACAAACCCTGCTGGAATTTGATAATTTTCCTGAATTCTAATAAAACGGCTGGAATTTTATAATGTGCCTAAATTCCATAACTATGGGCTGAAATTTGATAATGGTTTTGAATTCTATAAAAAAAAAAAAACGACTGGAATTTGAAAATGTTCCTGAATTCGATAAAATCGGCTGAAATTTGATAATGGTCCTGAATTCTGGAATGTGAAATAAACTCATCATAGATACCAGGACTAAATTTTGTATATACGCCAGACGCGCGTTTCGTCTACAAAAGACTCATCAGTGACGCTTGAATCCAAAAAAGTTTAAAAAAGGCCAAATAAAGTACGAAGTTGAAGGGCATTAAGGACCAAAATTCCTAAAAGTTATGCCAAATAACAAATACAGCTAAGGTAATCTATGCCTGAGGTAGAAAAGCCTTAGTTTTTCAAAATTCAAAATATTGTAAACAGTTAATTGTTAAATATAACCATATCAATGATAATTCATGTCAGCACAAAAAGTACAAATGTGCTGACTACTGGGCTGGTGGTACCCTCGTCAAAAGTAAGTATAAATTTTGATGCCTCTCGTATCCAAACAGACGGTTTGTTTTATCTCCTGAGTCATTATAACATTTATTATGCAGGTGAATAACCTTGCTATATAGATGATGTAGATATTGATATTTATGTCACTTAGTATGTAACATGTCTCAACCTGGCTGATGTACTTTGAAGAAAGTCAATGACATATAGAAAAAAAATATACAATTTTTGTATTCCTTTATCTCATGTTGGAAATAACACGACGGGTGTCGTATACGGTGCAGAAAATGCTTACCCTTCCGGAGCACCTGAGTTCACTCTCAGTTTTTAGTGGAGTTCGTGTTGTTTCTGAATTATTATTTATAACTTGATATAAATGTCCTTTGGTTTTGTGAGTCTTTGTTTACTCCTTGGTTTTGATTGTTATTGTCTTGCTGGTGTGCTATTTCTATATGCCTTTTGTGCTTTTTGTTATATATTTGTTTGTGTATAACATAGTGTTGACTGTTGTACCTTTATTTTCGACATATTTGCCTATTACAAAATGTATGTCTGTTTGTTTTATTCGCACATTGGTATGAGTATAATGAAACTTGATACGACTGCCATACCTGAGAGGTCAATTTAATATCCTTTGATTGATCATAAACAGCGAAACGAAACGGGTATTTTTTTACTTATTTTATAGAAATCGCATTAATTCTATCTTAGTTTAAAGAAAAACCAAATGTGTTCTTATTTAACTTGTAGTTCTCTTATATTAAGAAAAATAATCAAAATCTAAAGAAAACAAAAAATGGTTCAGGTTTCATGTTCAGATGTGTGAATATAACAACAGTATTAAATGATGTTCGCTACTCTGTTTTAAAAATGAAAACTGTTTTTTTTAAATTATATGAATAAAGGAAATAAAAAAGCAGAAAAAATAAAGGGGACATGTGCTTGTTTTCGAGATATGATCCATTAAAAATTTGGCAGGATGTGAATATTTCTTGACTATTAAAACATTTAATTTCGATACCTTTTTACGTTATAACCTATGAAAAATAGTAATGAATGCAATACAATTTCCAAATATTGCTTTCTAAATCAAATGGAGTAACATTATGAAAAGACTACATAGGAAAAACCAGAGGATCTTGAATATCTAGCATTAATTCCAAAACAAAAAGAAGTCAACATCCTTTACGATGTAACTATCGGAAATACCTGCTATCTTATTTTTATTACATCCTACACTATTCAAGCTGTCTAGATATTTTTGTTTAAAGTGCATGGTAAAATATTCAAATTATAATCAACAACTGAAGGTGTATTACGTAAATATCAATATTCTTTTTTCCTTCTGTGTATATAAATTAATTTCTATATTATTCAAATTTAGCATGTACTTTTTCATTGCATTAAAACAAACAAAAACAGAAAAAAAACCTGGTAAAGTGACTGAGAAATAGTTTGAAAATTGAAAATATCGCAGTAAATATAGATATGATAGATAATGTTTGCTATCGCAATTGTACGAACTTTTTATTTAGTCTTACTGACTGATAATATCCTTTCTCAGCACAGTAGTGATATATGAGTAATCGCTAGAACTAAGGACCACGTGCCCGTTGTCAATGTAATTAACAACGCCGTCATAGGTAAACTAGCGATAAACAACTCAATTGCTTTTCTTACTTTCGGTGTACCGGCTCAAGTGATAAAATGAATCTCGTTAAGATGATGAATGATAATCTGTGAGTATAACTAGATCGACAACAGTACTTTTTTATACAGTTTGATATTATGAGTATGTGTAGCGAGACAAGCTTTGTCAAAGTAAGCGCTGTTATAACTGTTCAGAAATTGGGTATTTTGCACGAGATTGTCTTAACGAATCCAAATGTTCCTTGTGCTAAAAAAGCGGTCATGTCCGTAATGATTGCGCTGACTTTAAACACCATACTATGATTAAGTCTTATGGTAATTATGCTAGCAAAATTCTCGAAGGTAGAGAACCTCAAGAAAACGACAAAAATGAAAGTCAGTCCATCGACCCCTTACAGGTGGCAACAAACCATCTACAAACACCTAACAAATACCACACCAAATCAAAGGGAACAAATGTAATGTTAGGAGCTTCGAATTGTTTGAAAATAAGTAAATTTGAGGACAATTTAATCAATGCCTCTACAAATGGTGCCACTCTAGAAAAAATAGATCAGTGTTTTAAAAATAATTTTCAAAAAAGAATTATTGCATGTTAACCTCAACAATATCAAGAATATTTAAATTGTGTATGGTAATAACATATCTAGTAGATTGTACAAATAAAAAATATAACTTTAAAAAAAATATTTAAAAATAGGATGTGTAACGAGACAAGCATTGTCATTGTGTGCGAGGCTGGTGTGGTTTTATTGAGAATATGTGACGAGACAAACTTTGACATTGTGTACGGGACTGGTAGTGTTATATTTAGAATATGTAACGAGACAAGCTTTGACATTGTGTACAGGAGTGGTAAGGTTGTATGTAGGATGTGTAACGAGACAAGCTTTGACAATGCATACGGCACTGGTAGAGCTGCATTTAGAATATGTAACGAGACAAGCTTTGACATTGTGTACGGGACTGGTAAGGTTGTATTTAGAATATGTAACGAGAAAAGCTACAGGACTGATGTGGTTGTATTTAGAATATGTAACGAGACAATCTTTGCAATTGTGTACAGGACTGATGTGGTTGTATTTAGAATATGTAACGAGATAAGCTTTGACATTGTGTACAGGACTGATGTGGTTGTATTTAGAATATGTAACGAGACAATGTTTGACATTGTGTATGGGACTGGTGTGGTTTTATTTAGAATATGTAACTATACAAACTTAGACATTGTATACGGACGGGTAAGGTTGAATTGAGGAAGTGTAACGAGACAAGCTTTGACATTTTGTACGGGGCTGGTGTGGTTGTATTTAGAATATATGTAACGAGACAAACTATGACACTGTGTACGGGACTGGTAATGTTATATTTAGAATATGTAACGAGACATGCTTTGACATTAGGTACGGAAGTGGTAAGGTCGTATTTAGGAAGTGTGAAGAGACAAGCTTTGACAATGTATACGGGACTGGTTAGGTTGTATTTAGAATATGTAACGAGACAAGCTTTGACATTGTGTACAGGACTGATGTGTTTGTGTTTAGAATATGTAACGCGACAAACTATGACATTGTGTACGGGACTTGTGATGTTGTATTTAGGATGTGTAACGAGACAAGCTTTGAAATTCTGTACAAGGCTGGTGTGGTTTTATTTTTTATTTAAAATATGTAACGAGACAAGCTTTGACATTGTGTACAGGGCTAGTAAGGTTGTATTTAGAATGTGTAGCGGAACAAACTTTAACAATATTGTATGGGACTTTTGTGGTTTTATTTAGAATATGTAACGAAACAAGCTTTGACATTGTGTATGGGAACGGTAAGGTATATTTAGAATATGTAACGAGAAAAGCTTTGACATTGTATACGGGGCTGGTGTGGTTGTATTTAAAATATGTAACGAGACAAGCTTTGACATTGTGTACGGGAATGGTAAGGTTGTATTTAAAATATGTAACGAGCCAAACTTTGATATTGTATACGGGGCTGGTGTGGTTGTATTTAGAATATGTAACGAGACACACTTTGACATTGTGTACGGGACTGCTGTGGTTTTATTTAGAATATGTAACGAGACAAACTTTGACATTGTGTACGGGAATGGTAAGGTTGTATTTAGAACATGTAACGAGACAAACTTTGACATTGTGTACGGGACTGCTGTGGTTTTATTTAGAAAATGTAACGAAACAAACTTTGACATTGTGTATGGGAATGGTAAGGTTGTATTTAGAATATGTAACGAGACAAACTTTGACAATGTATACGGGACTGGTAGAGCTGCATTTAGAATATGTAACGAGACAAGCTTTGACATTGTGTACAAGGCTGGTTTGGTGTTATTTTTTATTTAGAATATGTAACGAGACAAACTTTGACATTGTGTACGGGAGTGGTAAAGTTGTATTTAGAATATGTAACGAGACAAGCTACAGGACGGATGTGGTTGTATTTAGAATATGTAACGAGACAATCTTTGCAATTGTGTACAGGACTGATGTGGTTGTATTTAGAATATGTAACGAGATAAGCTTTGACATTGTGTACCGGACTGATGAGGTTGTATTTAGAATATGTAACGAGACAATCTTTGACATTGTGTACGGGACTGGTGTGGTTTTATATAGAATATGTAACTAGACAAACTTAGACATCGTATACTGGAGTGATGTGGTTGTTATTTAGAATATGTAACGAGACAAGCTTTGACATTGTATACGGGACTGGTAAAGTTATATTTAGAATAGATACGAGACATGCTTTGACATTAGGTACGGAAGTGGTAAGGTCGTATTTAGGAAGTGTGAAGAGACAAGCTTTGACAATGTATACGGGACTGTTAGGTTGTATTTAGAATATGTAACGAGACAAGCTTTGACATTGTGTACAGGACTGATGTGGTTGTGTTTAGAATATGTAACGCGACAAACTATGACATTGTGTACGGGACTTGTGATGTTGTATTTAGGATATGTAACGAGACAAGCTTTGAAATTCTGTACAAGGCTGGTGTGGTTTATTTTTTATTTAAAATATGTAACGATACAAGCTTTGACATTGTGTACAGGGCTAGTAAGGTTGTATTTAGAATGTGTAACGGAACAAACTTTGACAATATTGTATGGGACTTTTGTGGTTTTATTTAGAATATGTAACGAAACAAGCTTTGACATTGTGTATGGGAACGGTAAGGTTATATTTAGAATATGTAACGAGACAAGCTTTGACATTGTATACGGGGCTGGTGTGGTTGTATTTAAAGTATGTAACGAGACAAGCTATGACATTGTGTACGGGAATGGTAAGGTTGTATTTAGAATATGTAACGAGACAAACTTTGATATTGTATACGGGGCTGGTGTGGTTGTATTTAGAATATGTAACGAGACACACTTTGACATTGTGTACGGGACTGCTGTGGTTTTATTTAGAATATCTAACGAGACAAACTTTTACATTGTGTACGGGAATGGTAAGGTTGTATTGAGAATATGTTACGAGACAAACTTTGACATTGTGTACGGGACTGCTGTGGTTTTATTTAGAAAATGCAACGAAACAAACTTTGACATTGGGTATGGGAAAGGTAAGGTTGTATTTAGAATATGTAACGAGACAAACTTTGACAATGTATACGGGACTGGTAGAGCTGCATTTAGAATATGCTACGAGACAAGCTTTGACATTGTGTACAAGGCTGGTTTGGTGTTATTTTTTATTTAGAATATGTAACGAGACAAACTTTAACATTGTGTACGGGAGTGGTAAGGTTGTATTTAGAATATGTAACGAGACAAGCTACAGGACGGATGTGGTTGTATTTAGAATTTGTAACGAGACAATCTTTGCAATTGTGTACAGGACTGATGTGGTTGTATTTAGAATATGTAACGAGATAAGCTTTGACATTGTGTACAGGACTGATGTGGTTGTATTTAGAATATGTAACGAGACAATTTTTTACATTGTGTACGGGACTGGTGTGGTTTTATTTAGAATATGTAACTAGACAAACTTAGACATCGTATACTGGAGTGATGTGGTTGTATTTAGAATATGTAACGAGATAAGCTTTGACATTGTATACGGGACGGGTAAAGTTGAATTTAGAAAGTGTAACGAGACAAGCTTTGACATTTTGTACGGGGCTGGTAAGGTTGTATTTAGAATATGTAACGAGACAAACTATGACACTGTGTACGGGACTGGTAATGTTATATTTAGAATATGTAACGAGAAATGCTTTGACATTAGGTACGGAAGTGGTAAGGTCGTATTTAGGAAGTGTGACGAGACAAGCTTTGACAATGTATGCGTGACTGGTTAGGTTGTATTAAGAAATGTAACGAGACAAGCATTTACATTGTGTACAGGACTGATGTGGTTGTGTTTAGAATATGTAACGCGACAAACTATGAAATTTTGTACGGGACTGGTGATGTTGTATTTAGGATGTGTAACGAGACAAGCTTTGAAATTCTGTACAAGGCTGGTGTGGTTTGATTTTTTATTTAAAATATGTAACGAGACAAGCTTTGACATTGTTACAGGACTAGTAAGGTTGTATTTAGAATGTGTAACGGAGCAAACTTTGACAATATTGTATGGGACTTTGTGGTTTTATTTAGAATATGTAACGAAACAAGCTTTGCAATTTGTACAGTACTGTGTGGTTTTTTTTAGAATATGTAACGAGACAAGCTTTGACATTGTGTACGGGATGTAAGGTTGTATTTAGAATATGTAACGAGACAAACTTTGACATTGTGTACGGGAATGGTAAGGTTGTATTTAGAACATGTAACGAGACAAACTTTGATATTGTGTACGGGAATGGTAAGGTTGTATTTAGAACATGTAACGAGACAAACTTTGACATTGTTACGGGACTGCTGTGGTTTTATTTAGAAAATGTAACGAAACAAACTTTGACATTGTGTATGGGAATGGTAAGGTTGTATTTAGAATATGTAACGAGACAAACTTTGACAATTGTATACGGGCTGGTTGGTTGTATTTAAAATATGTAACGAGACAAGCTTTGACATTGTGTACGGAATGGTAAGGTTGTATTTAAAATATGTAACGAGCCAAACTTTGAATTGTATACGGGCTGTGTGGTTGTATTTAGAATATGTAACGAGACACACTTTGACATTGTGTACGGGACTGCTGTGGTTTTATTTAGAATATGTAACGAGACAAACTTTGACATTGTGTACGGGAATGGTAAGGTTGTATTTAGAACATGTAACGAGACAAACTTTGACATTGTGTACGGACTGCTGTGGTTTTATTTAGAAAATGTAACGAAACAAACTTTGACATTGTGTATGGGAATGGTAAGGTTGTATTTAGAATATGTAACGAGACAAACTTTGACAATGTATACGGGACTGGTAGAGCTGCATTTAGAATATGTAACGAGACAAGCTTTGACATTGTGTACAAGGCTGGTTTGGTGTTATTTTTTATTTAGAATATGTAACGAGACAAACTTTGACATTGTGTACGGGAGTGGTAAAGTTGTATTTAGAATATGTAACGAGACAAGCTACAGGACGGATGTGGTTGTATTTAGAATATGTAACGAGACAATCTTTGCAATTGTGTACAGGACTGATGTGGTTGTATTTAGAATATGTAACGAGATAAGCTTTGACATTGTGTACCGGACTGATGAGGTTGTATTTAGAATATGTAACGAGACAATCTTTGACATTGTGTACGGGACTGGTGTGGTTTTATATAGAATATGTAACTAGACAAACTTAGACATCGTATACTGGAGTGATGTGGTTGTATTTAGAATATGTAACGAGACAAGCTTTGACATTGTATACGGGACGGGTAAAGTTATATTTAGAATAGATAACGAGACATGCTTTGACATTAGGTACGGAAGTGGTAAGGTCGTATTTAGGAAGTGTGAAGAGACAAGCTTTGACAATGTATACGGGACTGGTTAGGTTGTATTTAGAATATGTAACGAGACAAGCTTTGACATTGTGTACAGGACTGATGTGGTTGTGTTTAGAATATGTAACGCGACAAACTATGACATTGTGTACGGGACTTGTGATGTTGTATTTAGGATATGTAACGAGACAAGCTTTGAAATTCTGTACAAGGCTGGTGTGGTTTTATTTTTTATTTAAAATATGTAACGATACAAGCTTTGACATTGTGTACAGGGCTAGTAAGGTTGTATTTAGAATGTGTAACGGAACAAACTTTGACAATATTGTATGGGACTTTTGTGGTTTTATTTAGAATATGTAACGAAACAAGCTTTGACATTGTGTATGGGAACGGTAAGGTTATATTTAGAATATGTAACGAGACAAGCTTTGACATTGTATACGGGGCTGGTGTGGTTGTATTTAAAGTATGTAACGAGACAAGCTATGACATTGTGTACGGAATGGTAAGGTTGTATTTAGAATATGTAACGAGACAAACTTTGATATTGTATACGGGGCTGGTGTGGTTGTATTTAGAATATGTAACGAGACACACTTTGACATTGTGTACGGGACTGCTGTGGTTTTATTTAGAATATCTAACGAGACAAACTTTTACATTGTGTACGGGAATGGTAAGGTTGTATTGAGAATATGTTACGAGACAAACTTTGACATTGTGTACGGGACTGCTGTGGTTTTATTTAGAAAATGCAACGAAACAAACTTTGACATTGGGTATGGGAAAGGTAAGGTTGTATTTAGAATATGTAACGAGACAAACTTTGACAATGTATACGGGACTGGTAGAGCTGCATTTAGAATATGCTACGAGACAAGCTTTGACATTGTGTACAAGGCTGGTTTGGTGTTATTTTTTATTTAGAATATGTAACGAGACAAACTTTAACATTGTGTACGGGAGTGGTAAGGTTGTATTTAGAATATGTAACGAGACAAGCTACAGGACGGATGTGGTTGTATTTAGAATTTGTAACGAGACAATCTTTGCAATTGTGTACAGGACTGATGTGGTTGTATTTAGAATATGTAACGAGATAAGCTTTGACATTGTGTACAGGACTGATGTGGTTGTATTTAGAATATGTAACGAGACAATTTTTTACATTGTGTACGGGACTGGTGTGGTTTTATTTAGAATATGTAACTAGACAAACTTAGACATCGTATACTGGAGTGATGTGGTTGTATTTAGAATATGTAACGAGATAAGCTTTGACATTGTATACGGGACGGGTAAAGTTGAATTTAGAAAGTGTAACGAGACAAGCTTTGACATTTTGTACGGGGCTGGTAAGGTTGTATTTAGAATATGTAACGAGACAAACTATGACACTGTGTACGGGACTGGTAATGTTATATTTAGAATATGTAACGAGAAATGCTTTGACATTAGGTACGGAAGTGGTAAGGTCGTATTTAGGAAGTGTGACGAGACAAGCTTTGACAATGTATGCGTGACTGGTTAGGTTGTATTAAGAATATGTAACGAGACAAGCATTTACATTGTGTACAGGACTGATGTGGTTGTGTTTAGAATATGTAACGCGACAAACTATGAAATTTTGTACGGGACTGGTGATGTTGTATTTAGGATGTGTAACGAGACAAGCTTTGAAATTCTGTACAAGGCTGGTGTGGTTTGATTTTTTATTTAAAATATGTAACGAGACAAGCTTTGACATTGTTTACAGGACTAGTAAGGTTGTATTTAGAATGTGTAACGGAGCAAACTTTGACAATATTGTATGGGACTTTTGTGGTTTTATTTAGAATATGTAACGAAACAAGCTTTGCAATTTTGTACAGTACTGGTGTGTTTTTTTTTTAGAATATGTAACGAGACAAGCTTTGACATTGTGTACGGGAGTGGTAAGGTTGTATTTAGAATATGTAACGAGACAAACTTTGACATTGTGTACGGGAATGGTAAGGTTGTATTTAGAACATGTAACGAGACAAACTTTGATATTGTGTACGGGAATGGTAAGGTTGTATTTAGAACATGTAACGAGACAAACTTTGACATTGTGTACGGGACTGCTGTGGTTTTATTTAGAAAATGTAACGAAACAAACTTTGACATTGTGTATGGGAATGGTAAGGTTGTATTTAGAATATGTAACGAGACAAACTTTGACATTGTATACGGGGCTGGTGTGGTTGTATTTAGAATATGTAACGAGACAAACTTTGACATTATGTACGGGAATGGTAAGGTTGTATTTAGAATATGTAACGAGACAAACTTTGACATTGTATAGGGGCTGGTGTGGTTGTATTTAGAATATGTAACGAGACAAACTTTGACATTGTGTACGGGACTGGTGTGGTTTTATTTAGAATATGTAACGAGACACACTTTGACATTGTGTACGGGAGTGGTAAGGTTGTATTTAGAATATGTAACGAGACAAACTTTGATATTGTATACGGGGCTGGTGTGGTTTTATTTAGAATATGTAACGAGACAAACTTTGATATTGTGTACGGGGCTGATGTGGTTGTATTTAGAATATGTAACGAGACAAACTTTGATATTGTATACGGGGCTGGTGTGGTTGTATTTAGAATATGTAACGAGACAAACTTTGAAATTGTGTACGGGAATGGTATGGTTGAATTTAGAATATGTAACGAGACAAACTTTGAAATTGTGTACGGGGCTGGTATGGTTGAATTTAGAATATGTAACGAGACAAACTTTGAAATTGTGTACGGGAATGGTAAGGTTGTATTTAGAATATGTAACGAGACAAACGTTGACATTGTGTACGGGACTGCTGTGGTTGTATTTAGAATACATGTATGTAACGAGACAAACCAGAATATTTTTTTACTATTTTTACTAAAAGAGTTATCTCCCCTTAAATGACTTAGTTAAAAAACAATATTCTAAAAAAATCAAATTTGATTGTTTTAATAATTTTAATAATACAATAAACCCCTTATAGTTTTGTTTTTTTTATATAGATAGACAGTATATCTAATAAATTGCAAATATATATCATAATTTGCAGATTTGGGAAAAATACCTAGACCGATTGTGAACTGTGATTGCACAGTCCAAGATGGAGGTATGCCATGAATCTATCTTAACACATACATTTTTTGTTTGGCCATATCTGTTTTAAGAATATAAATAAATAATAATATAATAATATCTTTTATTTCCAATCAAGTGTACATTGTATTCTATACATTGTAATAACATCGTTTGAATCCTTAGGCCTACAAACATGTATGGTCGTGACTTGCAGATAATCTAAAGTACATTGTATTCTTATAACTTACTAGTTTGAATCCCTAAGCCTATGTTCGTGATTTACAGATATAGTTGTATTTATTTCCACATGGCTGGTCATCCATCATTGCACCTTGTGTTTGGACTGCTATGCATTCTCCTTTAAGAGCCCCGTCAGGTTGTCCTTCGGCCCAATTAGGGGCCTGAAATGGGTACTTAAACGGGTCAACACCCCAAGTCCATTGGTAGTTGTCTTTATGTCCAGATGTCCAGTAAAAAGGAGTAGATATCTGTAATTGAAGAAATATATGCATCATCTGGGACAAGACCCCTAAAGGACCTTGAGATGAGGAACACAGATTTTTGACTCTCATTAAAAAATTAGTCCGCCATGCATATGTGAGAGCTGTGATTTTAAAAATTGACATAAATGAACTAGGACTGGTGTTTTATAGAGCTGATGTGATGTGAAAAAAAGTATACAAAAATAAACCTGATCAAAAAATTACAAAGGACATATTTTTTAATGATTTTTATGGTCAGAATTTTGGGATTATTTCCTGTGGAGAGTGACATTTTTCACTATCTTTCGGGGTTGGGCACTTGACGGGAAAACGAATCACACTTGCCACCCCGAAAATCGCACCACATGTGTCCAAGTGTCTCAGCTTCAAAACGAGCTATCATACATATCCAAGTTTACGATATGGCCTGAGCAACAGAAGAAAACGTTAACATTATGGCCTATGGAGAATCTAATGCGCATATTGACCCATCTATGTTGTGATTTTACATTATCGGTTGTCCCACTGTCTATATCACTCTGTTCAGCTCTTAATATTATTCCGTATCATGTCTTTGTGACGTCAAATACGTTGACCCGGCCTTAATAACTTTGACCCGGACATATCAGTGACGTCATAATGTTTGAACCGACGTTAATAACTTTGACCCGAACTTATCAAGTCATCTTTTGTGTGCTGGTGAAACAAAGAAAACACTTCTGAAACACGCAAATATAGCCCGATAAATCGATTATCAGATTATCTGCATATTGATATTGTAAAATATCAGCTGCTTGACATTATATGAAGGCTTTTTGATCTCGTTCGCTACGCTCACTCGACAAAAAGCTTCATATTATGTCTCACAGCTGATATTTTACGATATCAACATGCAGATAACCTGATAATCGGTACTTATTGTTTTAGTTAGGGGTGAATTGTTTGCACCTGTCCTAAGTCAGGATTCTGATGTTCAGTAGTTGTTGTTTATTGATGTGTGTCATACGTGTTTCTCATTTCTCGTGTTTAATATAGATTAGACCATTGGTTTTCCCGTTTGAATGGTTTTACAATAGTCTAGTAAATTTAGGGGCACCTTATAGCTTGCTGTTTAAAGGGACACCTATTAGGGGCCCCATCCACGACAATCTGTTTTGTTATACGTATCTGATTGCTATTAACATATCTTTTAAACTCTCTAGATTCCCAACTGATATTGCAGAATCACTTGGAAAAAACAAATCAATGAGGGGCCTCATTTACGACATTTTTTATTTATCATGATATGGACTAACAACTGTGCAAAAATTTGGGAGTTCCATCGAAAATGGAAATAAGTGCTGAGCGGGACCCCTCTGTCTTCAAGACGTTTCCTTGTTGCCATCAGTCTATAGATCGTGTTCAACTAGCAAGCAAGCTATCCCAAGATATTACCTTTGCCTACACACTCATTGAAATCGGCTGTAATCCACCGACTATAAATGACCTTTTACTCAAGATATAAAAGAAACAGACTAAGCCGGCATGGAAAATTAGTATTGATCAAATGATTTGTTTTTTTTGATATACTTCACGTTAAAATGCCATATTTTGATTGGCTAATACGAGGGGTTTTAATTTACTCTATCACATGGCTGAGAGGGTGACATTTTTTTTAATGTTACCCTCTCGTCTAGACCAATCAAAAATCGACAATTTATAAAAAAAAATGAATCGAATTTACATCAAAATTAAATACAAAGCTTTAGTTCTACGTTTTTTGCTCAGAATTTTTTTTTGACTGTCAAAATAAAAAAAAAAAAAACATATTGCTTAACTGTTGCTGTTTTTTTATAATACCTGTAACGTTGATATGTAAGTGACGTCATAGAAAGAACTCCTGAAAAAACAATTAATCTGTAAAAGACAATAATGATAGGACATTCAGTATAATAAATTAAATAACACATAGTTGAGAGGGTGGTTGAGCAGATTGATACCCCTCGAAAAAGTATTGTCAACCTTGGCTTCGCCGTGGTTGACAATGTTTTCTCGGGGTAACAATCTGCTCTATCACCCTCTCAGTTATGTGTTATTTATATATTTTTATACGTACCTGATTGCTTTTAACATATTTTTTAAACTCTCTAGATTCATAAGAATCAGAAGGGAAAAACAAAATCCCGTTCTTTTGTGTGCATGCTGCCTAAAATGAAAATAAACTATGAATTTGATAACAATCGAACCTTTTTTAACTGGAGATATCATTTTGAAAATTCTCAACTCATACTTCGACTTTGCACAAACTATGAACTAAGCAATATAATTCACCGTTTCAGAATTTATTGCATTCTAGGTAATATTTTCAAAAGTTTACACCAACATCTCGGATAAGAGCTCTACAGAGCTTATCTGTTGTATTGTTATATGTATAATCAACTTTAAATAAATCTTTTATGCTTATGTTGTATGTGTTGTGTTTGGTGGGAATAAAGGCAACAGTAGTATACCGTTGTTCAAAACTCATAAATCCATGGACAAAAAACAAAATCAGGGTAACAAACTAAAACTGAGGGAAACGCATTAAATACAAGAGAACAACAACACAACATTAAAATGTAACACACACACACAAACGGACTAAGCATTAGACAAAATCCTTTGAGAATAACAAATATAACATCAAAACCAAATACATGTATTTGAGATAGATAAGTACCGTGACACGTCTTATAGTAATGTAAATTCACACTCAAAAATAAGAGAAAACAAGCGACACAACGGAAACGCAACGTCATATTAGTAGTTTAATTCACATTTATGATTTATGTCAACATTATTGTAACAATTATAAAAATCATTGTAATAAATTCCTTTTGGTCTTCATTGAGCCTTTAATTGGAATATCTTATTAATGAAAATTCAACCACTGACGTAATGTTATTTTCGTTTGGATGTACGAACAGTAAATTTACCCACTAACTTTTGAAACGACCATTGAGAATAGAAATGGGGAATGTCACCAATGGCGTATTTTTTTTTGCATTTAAATGAAAATTTGTGCTGTAACATAGAAATTTCATAGCAGTTACTATAAGTAGTATTTTGTAAATGACTTTCTGGAGAGATTATCTTATAAATCTGATTTTTTTAATAATCATTTTAATGTATCAGATCAAATTAAATATAAATAGAAGTCATTGTCACAAGTTCAATTCCTTATAATAACATTTAGATGTATGTTTCATTATAATACGTTATTCTAATTGGCTAATTGCAAATTTCGCGTTTTTCCTTAATCAATTACATTACACAATACAATTTATCATTCATTATGACACGAGGTTCCCAATAAAGTGCACAGGTGAATTAAATAAAAGCTTGATAGATATCGTGTTTTCGTGATCCTAGCTTAAAAATGTAATTATAAGTTAAGTATTGAATGCTTCTTTTTGTAACTTCAAAGGGTGGTAAAAGCGTTAACCGTGCGCACATTTTTAGAATGAAGTACTTCGGTCAACGCTTTTACACTCCAATGCAGTTACAAAATGAAGTATTCAATTCTTAAATATTCTAATTATAAACTCTATTTTTTAAGAGTTAATCTTGAAAAAAAATGATGACTTCGCAGTCACATGACACATTAATATATATTCGCTGATATACAAGTGAACTTTAGCCAATCAGAAGACATTTTACATCCAAAATTTAATTATTCACATATGAAATCACTAACATACATACCATGGCTTTAACTTGTGATTTGACATCCCCAACGGCAGAAATATAGTAACAATACTTTAGTTTACCAGAACCTTTACTTATCCAGCCTTGTCTACATGCTGAAACAGAAAAACAAAATGGATCTTAATTTAAGCACACGTACCCCTCTTGTTTTTGAATTTGTCAGGTAGTCGAAATCCTCTGGTTTTTCCAAATTTATTTTTCGCCGCTAAGCACTGCTTTTCTTTTCGTATTTTATTACATACATGTAAATATCATAAGTTCAAATATATATAGGAAAATGTAGTGTGAGTGCCAATGAGACAACTCTCCGTCCAAATAACAATTTATAAAAGTAAACCATTATAGGTCAATGTACAGCCATCAACACGGAGCCTTGGCTCACACCGAACAAAAAGTTATAAAGGGTCCTAAAATTACTAGTGTAAAACTATTCAAACGGGAAAACCAACGGTCTAATCAATATAAAAGCAAGAAACGAGAAACACGTATAAATAACATAAACAAACGACAACTACATCATTTGTACATTAGATTCCTGACTTAGGACAGTCAGGTGCAAACATTTTTGTAAATTCCATATTTGTAAATCCTTAAAAAAAAATAGAATAAGAGTGGCGCCAATGTTAAATGTATGAAAAGTCTAGAGAGAATTATTTCTCACCGAATTTTCAATTAACTACATTATATTCCGAAAACAAGAGCACGGACACTTATTTTTTTTTCTGGTTTTTAAGTTTCTTTTTTTATATATATATATACAGTATATACTACCAATTTGTAACAGTCTTATAAAAGCTTGTTTTTTTAAACAGAGTAGCGAACATCCTTGCATATGGTAAAAAGAGTTATAAAGATTAAGATATTAAAATGTTTTACAAGCTTAAATTGTTACATGTACAGTATTTCGCACAATTATAGTGTATGGTTTAACATCAGCAAAACTTTTAAGTGTTTGCTGAAGAAGTTTTACTTGAAGTCTTTAAATGCCGAAAAATAGTGAAAAAAATATATAATTCGTGTTGTTGAATCGCCAACGTTTTAGAGTCTAATTGTTATAAAACTTTAGGCAATGGCAATTTTATTTATTGTGTGTGTGTGCAACAGGAACAGACTGAGTGTTAGTTTTTCTTCATAATTTCTCAAATAATAGAAAAAAAAAACAATTGTTTTCCGTATAAAATATTAAATTAACTGAACTAAACGATAAATGCATAATTCTAACGAGTACTTCTCTTATGGTAAAAA
Organism: Mytilus edulis; assembly: GCA_019925275.1. Classification (NCBI taxonomy): domain Eukaryota; kingdom Metazoa; phylum Mollusca; class Bivalvia; order Mytilida; family Mytilidae; genus Mytilus; species Mytilus edulis. The sequence continues at coordinate 30,631,768 of CM034354.1, forward strand.
TTCTCATTGTGTTAAATTTTAAATTCCATTGATCGAGGTTAGCTTCACGTACTGACATGTGTACTGTTGTGACTAACATTAGCATTTTGACGTCCACAGGCACTTGTTTCTGAAAGAAAAAAATATGATTGTAAGTGCATCAGGGAAGATTGGTATTGTACTAACTGATTTTACCCCTCACCCCTTTAAAAGGGTGGATATTATTATAACAATTATATATTATTATCTAATCTTTATTTCAAAATTACACCCATAAGGGCAGGGCCGTAACTACATGGAGGCAAATGAGGCAAATGCCTCGTGTTGGAAATTTCAAAAAAAAAAGTTTTCTTCACATCAAATTGTTTTCTCGGCGAGTGTCTTGCAATAAGCAAGTTCTCTTCACTTTCTGATGTCGCCCCTGCATGTTTTTTGTGATCCATGTTTCTAATTTACTTTAATTTTCAGTGTTGATGGTCTATTGTTTGTAGTTATGTGTCTTATCAGTATCCGGGTTTGTCTTTTGTTCGTTTATTGTCCTACTTTATGACTATAGTCTAAATGTTGATTTTCATTTGTAAATTTTGTTTTAAACTTATACCGAAGGACCTTTTGTCTAATTTAAAAACTACATTAAATTCTAAGAATATTTGAAATTAGATCTACGATGACGGGTGAACGGTTGTGTGGTTTGGCAATGTTGCATGTCCACCGATGGCCAGACATTCTGCGAGAAAATATTTTAAGAACATGTTAGAAGATACGATGCTACTGGACACAGAAAAATTCATGGAGAATTGAACTTAATATAAAAGAATACAAAACTCTTCAACTGGCTCTCTTTTTTGTAGATAAAACTAGTTAGCTTACATGGGTTAAATTTTAGTGAGACCACCAATCTCCCGGTATCAAATCATTTGAAAAAAAAAAAATGTATTGCCATATGACCTTTTACATTGAAGGGTTAAACCTTGCATTAAGTCGTGTTCAGACCCTATAATAGAAAATAAAGAAATTATGGATTAAACATGCTCGGGACTAAATCGACCACAAAGTCAATACATAGAAAAAATACAAATTATCAATGGTCATGGTTTTTATTCCTGTTCTTCATCTTGATAGTCGTTGGAGGGTCTACAACAATGAAAGAATCATTAATACCATAAAACACGTTCAAGATGGTCCCTAGTGTCGGCTTTAGCAGTATTTAAAGTGTAATACTGCATTGTTATAATATTTATATTCATTCATAAAAAAAAATCACCAAAGTCTAAACACAATACAAGACAAGAACAGACAGCTCCGATATTAATGATTATGAGAATTACGATTTTTGCTTTATCCTACATATCGGTCTTTTGATGTTGTCCCTTAAACCTACAAAAAGTCTTAAATTACATTGAATCTATATATTTTGCTTTGAGACCAGAATATTGTCGAAAATAATAGTTCAAAATAAATTGCGTTTCAGATTAAGAAAGAGTCCGGGAAACGCTCAGAATGCACGATTTTGCGTCATTCTTTTCAGAGCTTCTGGGGGCCCCCTGACCCCTCGCTGAAATATTTTTGGTGAATATATTTTGCCTCACTTTTAAAAGAGGCTGGTTACGGCCCTGAAGGGTCAAGCAATACAATCAAACAACTATATACAATACAATGCAATACATAGGTCTATATATAATGTGACTGGGTTGTTGTCCTTCCTAAATTTCGTGAAAAAGGACCCCGCAAATTCATAAAAATGTAAGAGGTAGGGAAAAATAGATATCGATTTGAGTTAATTGATATTATTGCAATTATTTACAACAAGTTCCTTCTCGACTCTTGAGTCAGCAATGACAAGAACAAGAACGCTGGCCATTTGTAAAAGAAGTATATTCTAGAATTCGGATGTTTAACCGTAATCGTACCGTAGTTTGGTAATTGATCATGATGATGTCAACAAAAATGGCAAAACACGAGAATAAATCAAAAAGGACATCATAAGTTTAATCGAAATTGGTGAGCGAGAAAGCAGTGTAGCTACATGTACATGCTTCGGTGTGGGTGAATCCACAATTTCCGGGCTTTTGAAGCGTTGCCAGGTGCTTTGGAATATAGCCCCGTAAAATGTGCATCGAAGCGAAAAGAGAAAACACTTTGTTTCAGATTGTAAAAACTTCTCGTCATTCTATCTTGAAATATATATAACACGTGAATTATAGTGATTGTCGTCTGTTTATGTAGTTCATTCGTGTTTCTCGTTTTTTATATAGAGGAAAAACACACAACCCAATACCAACTGGTAAACCCAAGGGTTGTTGTTCAGTGGTTGCATGTCGTTTGTTGGTGTTGTTATAGATGCTTCTCGTTTCCTGTTTTTCTTACATACTAGTTTAGACCATTTGTTTTCCTGTTTGGATGGTTTTGCACGAGTCATTTTTGGAGCAATGTACCTTGCTGTTCGGTGTACTATGATCTTTAATTTTTAAAATGTTTATACATTTTGACTTGGATGGAGAATTGTCTCATTGGCAATAATACCACATCTTCTTTTTATAATAATTCTTAAAAAGTAACCAATGTCGTGTTTGACATCTTCTTTACTTTTATATCGTTTGCTAATTAAAAACATCTTTTACAACTCGGCGCTAAATTTTACAGGAACTATTCGCCCGAACAGGAACATGCCGAACATGATACAACATACCATGTCAAGAGCAGGTGAATATGAAAACGCTTACAAGGGACAGATTCTAATGTTTCCATATTGCGAAAGAGCACGAAGAGAATTTAATTCCGAGCAAAGGAGTTTTTAAAAAACGAAACTAATTAACTTGAAAACTGAAGACTGAGTAACGAAAGCCCTATTCCGAAAAAAACAGATAGCAGAGCAGATACTGCTGTACATGTGCCAGCCGTTTCGTGTATCTCTTATATAAGATAAATCATATTGATAATATTACGTTCTAAAAGATTTTTCAACACGAAGTCATGAATTCAAGCTCGGCGCCTGGTAAATTAATAGAAAAATCAATTGAAACGGCCTTGAGAACTTCAAGGGTACTAAATGTCAAACACTTTTGTCCATAGCATTCCATGGCTAGCAAATACAGTCAAAACTTAGTAAAGAAAAAAGAAGATGGACAATAATGAATGCGAACTAAATTATCATAGCTTAACTTATGTTTGAGAGAATGAAAAAAAAACCATATCTATATAAGAGACATATAGCATAATTTGATTTATCAGAAAAATATATTATCTTATTGATGAACTATTTTTCAGTTGCGTAGTTAGTATACGCACCTTTCCCAAAAAATACAATATTTAAATAATTTGGCGCGCTTTGTGCATCTCAAAGAGGCACGGACAATGACGTTACGTCATAGTACATTTTATAACATTAGAGTAAAAAAAAAACAATGGCCCAAAAGTGGACCCTGCGTGGCAGTGAAAATAGTAAAAAATAGCCTCAAAGTGGCCCTTAAAACATTGCACAATAAAGTTCTTACATATTATTATTACAAACCTCCAATTAGAACTGCTACAAATCCGACAAATATTGCCCGTAACTTGAGCATCGTGAGTCTTGTTTTATCGCTGCAAAATCATAAAGGACTGTACTTCAAAAAATCCAAATGTGTTGTACAAGATGAATATTTAAAGAATAATTGATCCAAGAATTAACCCTTACTATGCCACAGAGCCTATATTTTGGCTTTCTGTGCTCCTTTCAAAATTCCAACGGTCTTTTTTAGGTTTGGCAACGGTTGCATACATATCGCCTGTTTTCGGTAACAATACATGCAACGTCACAGTTAGGTAAAGGTATATAAAGAGGCTCTTCAGGGGTTCATATGTACAATTACAATGCACAAATTTTATTGTTTTGAAATTGAATTGGCAAGACTTGTAACTTTTGCCATGATCTGATTATGACGTTATGATACAATGTGACGTCATACAGTACCTATTGACGGGCACAGGACGTTTGCGCTTTTTTACCTGTAAAACGATAGGACATTTGCGCTTCAAATACTATGGACATTTGCGCTTTATGTTTTGATTCACCTGTATTAAATTGATTGGACATTTGCGCTTTTTACCTTTGTATAAGTGAACTTGGATGTTCCAAATTTGCAGACTATCTGCAAAAATTATGTGACAATTGAATCACGATTTACTTGACTCATCCTGCTATGTTTATCTTGTTGAAGAGTATCATTGAACAACACTCAGTGAATTACATTTAGATTCATTATATTGATGATCAGGCATTCCAGTCAAGAACTGAGAAAGAAAAACTTGATTTTTGTATTTGAAATGTGGACAAAATACCAGTCAGAATAGATAACAAGAGCTACTTATTTTGACTCTTTAGGCTTCAGATATTAAGCGAAACATGAACTGTGATGACTGTTCGTGTTTTATGTGTTTTAAAATGTTAACTTTTAGCTGTATACAAACTTTTAAACATTTAAAAAAATATGACTTGTCGGTCCCAAGCCAGTATAAAAGAGGAAGGAAGTCATAAAAACAAATATTGCAAAAGCGCAAATGTCCTATGTAAAAAGCACAAATGTACATTTTTAAAAAGCGCAAATGTCCTATGATTTGAAGCGCAAGTGTCCAAAATTAAAAGCGCAAATGTCCTATGAAAAAGCGCAAACGTCCCGCGCCGCTATTGACACCACCCAAAAAAAGTATGGCAGCTAAGTTAAACGCTTGGTTTAGAATCTAGAACCAGAGCCAGACGAAGACCAAGGCCAATTCGCCGTTTCAGAAAAAAACCGCATTCTGGGTAATATTTTCAAAGCGTACACCTAAACGTCATGATTGGTTAAAAACGACCTGAACAATGGGAATTCATCAATGAAGTGACTTTTTTTCATTGTGATATACGAACAATGAAATTACCAATGGTCCTTTAGATTCTGAAACGGCGAATTGAGGAATAATCCAGGAACAAAGAACGTGCCTAGACGAAATACCGAGTCTGTAGCATATTTTCAATTAATGTTTAGCATCAGTCCTCTCATACAGGGCAGGGGTTAAAAATTCCACTAGCCCGACGCCCGGGACTAGATCATTTACGCTTCGGGCAGTTAAAATTTGTAACCCGATATGCCCGACGGACTAGAAACAAAAAATTCTTGACGTTTCCAACATAGAAAGCATCACTATTCTATGTTAACCAATCCGATTCAATTAAGTCATCCGGGATTCCAAGAATTTGAACTGGTTTGTACAGTTCCTGTTGTACATATTTTAAAATAGAAAAACAACTCTGGCTGCTCGGTATCATGTGTTGATTGCAATTCTAGTACTTTAAATATCGATTTCTCATACCATGGCCTTGGGTATTGTACATTGCTTATGCCGAGATTTTCAATTAACGGTATTTGGGGGTATGATGTATTGATCGGTATTGACCTGTCTTGTCGCACAGCTCTTGAGCACGAAATTTATGCAACAAAATATTTCTTAATATTTTAATACGGGAACCCCAGGAACTTCATCAGTTTCAAAACGAAAAACTGTAGATGAATGGGGTAATGAGACTGACAATTCATCTCCAAAAATGCCAAATACGACCGGGAAAAGCGGAAATGTTTGTATAGTGTCCAAGACAGGAAGCCTGCAAGTCTTTAGCGCGAGATTCACACATGTTCATGCTAATTTGGAAGCATTTGCCTTTGATCTATTGTTTGTTTTTTTCTTTGATCTTTACAATTTGGCCAAAAACTCACGCATTTACCATATTTACTACCTGTAAAAAAAAGTTGGCAGAACTAGGACACAATGATTCCCCTGGCAAGGTTGGCTGTTGCTGATGAAAAAAAAACAGACGATGCTCTGTAAAAATTGCCGTTAATTGCCCCAAGCACGCCAATAAAAATTCTGCTTTGAATGTGGGAACAACTAAGTTAGGTTAAGCAATAAATAGCAGATTAACAATAAATATGAAATACAGTGTATAATTTTTCTTCAAAACAAAGGACACACACTTTGTATTATGCAGCAAACTCTTGATTTTTATGTCATACTAGGGCTAGCAGGTCACTTTTGATGGACTAGCAGACTCACATGCAGTTCTTCCAACAGGGCTAGTGAAATCCTGCTGCTAATAAGTCCTGGGCTAGTTAGCTGTTACAAAATTTTTAAACTCCTGAGGACCATGTACAATGTATTCTCCATTATACATATACTTTAAAATTGTAACAGTTCGCAATTCAGAAATTGTTTATATCAATATCTAACGTTTATACTTGGTCAAACAATAACTGGCAAAAATCAGCTCTGGCAGTACATCCGAATCTTGCTGTCAATCTCTGGGGAAAAAAAGGTTTAGATTTGTGTTAGGGCTTATCAGTAAATCGAAAAATTGTTAAACCCTCAATCAGCTGAGAAAAAAAGTATTTGAAATATCAAACCAAATCAAAACTAAATATCTGTCGCTCGACGTATTAGAACAGGAGCATTTTTTTTTGTGTATAAAATTATTTATATTATATTCATCACCGTGTAGAACGCCACATGCGGGGTGTCGGCTATGACGAGGGGTGGCAATTTCGAAGCGAAGAAAAACTATCAAAGTAAGATCACGTATCGAACATTTCTTTTTTTAGAATTCTTTGTACCATATTATCATGAATATTTTTTAGAATTCTTAGTACCATATTATCATGAATATTTTTTAGAATTCTTAGTACCATATTATCATGAATATTTTTTAGAATTCTTAGTACCATATTATCATGAATATTTTTTAGAATTCTTAGTACCATATTATCATGAATATTTTTTAGAATTCTTAGTACCATATTATCATGAATATTTTTTAGAATTCTTAGTACCATATTATCATAAATCACTTAGTATCATGAATGGCAATATAGTGAATTGCACGGACGGAACTAAGACATAATCTATTTTCTGCAAGCAGAAGCAGTCGTCTTTAGTGCTCCGTTTTTTCAAACACCTCTCCCTAGTTTTCCGTGTTGCAGATTTTGAGGCTTCATATGCACATTTCTGGGAAAAGAACTACTTTAGACGACTTTCCCCCCGTATCATTTATATAAAATTGAATTCCTATCATGGAATTCAACAATTCCCAGTTTCTTACTTAAAATTCATTGGTTTTAAAAATATAAATAAAGTGTCGCTCGGGGAGTCAGATTTTTCGTCTCAAGGGGATCCGAAGAGGCTTTTGATTAAAAAAAAGAAAGAATAGAAGTGCATACAAATCGGTCTTTATTTGACACTTTTTAATTCAAACACATCTACTATGTTATGATGGCACATAACAAACTGAAGGTAGTTCATTTTGCCTGTTTTTTATGCCTCATTAGTATGCCCCGTTTATGGGCATTATGCTTTCTGGTCTGTGCGTTCGTCCGTCTGTCCCGCTTCAAGTTCAAGTTTTTGGTCAAGGTAGTTTCCCTATGATATGATCTTTCTAATTCTAATGCCAAATTAGAGACGCTCCCCCTCCCCCCATTTTCACGGTCCACAGAACATAGAAAATGATAATGCGGCTGGAGCATCCGTGTACTGGGGGACACATTCTTGTTAGTCTTATAAGACATGTGCTTTTGATTTCATAAATAATAAAAAATGACTCAAAATATTTTATTTTAAAGCTGGAAAATGATTTCTTTTCCTGTTAAGTCACAATCATGGTCAGAGAAAAGTCACGGCTGTGGCTCTATGCACCAAAACATGGAGGAAAACCATAAAGCAGACCTCCATATAAGATTTTGCCGAAACTTATGGAACACCAAAACTGTCTTATTATGACCATTTTCATTATATGATGTGCATTTACCTGTATATCATGTTCACTTGTTTTTATATGATGTGCATTTACCTTCATATAATGAAAACCTTCATAGATTGTCGTGAAATATTCCAGATCAAGAAAAAAATATCAAAAGAAAATTTTAGATTTTTTTTTAAATCCCTTTAAAGTAATTGATTCACTTTTTATGGGAAGAAATCCTAGGTGATCCAGAATTTTTTTAACTGTTTTACATGCTCAATTTATAAAACCTTCATAGATTGTCGTGAAATATTCCAGATCAAGAAAAAAATATCAAAAGAAAATTTTAGATTTTTTTTTAAATCCCTTTAAAGTAATTGATTCACTTTTTATGGGAAGAAATCCTAGGTGATCCAGAATTTTTTTAACTGTTTTACATGCTCAATTTATAAAACCTTCATAGATTGTCGTGAAATATTCCAGATCAAGAAAAAAATATCAAAAGAAAATTTTAGATTTTTTTTTAAATCCCTTTAAAGTAATTGATTCACTTTTTATGGGAAGAAATCCTAGGTGATCCAGATTTTTTTTTAAATTGCTCCTCTTAGAAATATTTTTGTTTCGTGTTCATTAAAAGGTGCTTTTGTCGATTGTATGCTCACTCACGGCACCCTTTAAACTTATTTAAAAGTAATATGGTTTGGACGTTTTCCCTAAAACCAATAACTATTAGGCTAGCTTCCAGTTTAACACGTTAACATATTACAAAATTTAACCAAAACAAATAAACTATTTAGATTCAAAAGTATCTTGCTATCAATGATTTTTTACTGACAGGAATCATTATGGTACATTCTCGATAGCTTTCCCTTTCGAACCCACTACCAGCAGGTGCTTTAACATTGAGCGGTTGGAACCCCTCATATCCCTCGCCAAGGTTCGGGCGTACACGTAAAAATGACCCAGCTACGCCACTGACACACCGGATATGCTAAACACAGAAGTGACAAAAAGTTATGTTGTGTGGTTTAGTTTCTGTCTCATTGGCGTTAGAGTATTCATTTCACATTATCCCACACACTATCACACGTGTTAGAAAAAGAGTGACAAAAACTCTTGCTGTGTCGTTTAGTTGCTGTCTAACTGGTATGTGGTATTTGTAAAAAAAATTAACGCTCAGTCAATACACTATAGTACACAATAACACGGAAGAGACAAACAATCATGGAATGTTGATAAGTTGCCGTTACTTTGACATGGGGTTATTCGTAGAACAGACAATTCAACACACTTTGACACATGCTAACACAGAAGTGACAAGCGTTTATATCACGTCTTTAAGTTGCTGACATATTGACATGGGGTTATAAATAGAACAGATAAGCCAACACACTTACTATGACACATGCATGATAAGTTAATAACAGAGATTTGACAAAAGCTAATGTTGTGTCGTTGAGTTGCTTTCACATTGACAAGGGTGTATTTATAGACAAGATTAGCCTATTTACACTAGTCTTTGACACAAACTAACACATACGTGACAAAATATTATGTTGTGTCGTTGTGTTGCTGTCACATTGACGTTGGGATATTTATAGAACAGGTTAGCATACATACTTTGACATATGCTGACTATGACACATGCTAAAACAAAAGTGATGTGTCATTTAGTCGCTGTCACACTGACGTGGGGTATTTATAGAACGTAAGATTACACTACGTCACACGATTACACGGAAGTAGAAAACAGCTTTTGTTGTGTCGTTTTGTTGCTGTCTTATTGGCGTACGTGTGGTACCTGTATTTATAGACCAGCTCAGCCAACACACTATGATACATGCAAACACGGAAGTGACAAAAGCTCATGTTGTGTCGTTTAGTTGCAGTCACATTGACGTGGGAGTATTTATAGAAGATAAGCAAACACAATATAACACATGCTAACACGGAAGTGACAAAAGCTCATGTTGTTGGTTTAGTTGCTGTCATAGTGACGTGGGGTATTTATAGAACAGATTCGCCAACACAATATGACACATGCTAACACAGAAGTGACAAAAGCTCATGCTGTGTTGCTTAGTTGCTGTCACAATGACGCGGGGTATTTATAGAATAGATTAGCCAAGACAATATGACACATGCTAACACAGAAGTGACAAAAGCTCATGTTGTGTCGTTTAGTAAGTTGCTGTCACAATGACGTGTGGTATATTTATAGAACAGCTTAGCCAACACAATATGACACATGCTTACATGGAAGTGACAATGCTTTCACATTGACGTAGGGGTATTTATAGAACAGATTAGCCAACACACTATGACACATGCTACATGTAACACGGAAGTGACAAAGCTCATGTTGAATCGTTAAGTTGCTGTCTCAATGACGTGAGGGTATTTATAATGACGTTACGCACGGTAATGCGTTCGGATTAAAATTACGTTATTATATGATTTTAGAACAGCAACCATTTGCCTTTAAAGAAATAAAATCACCAACATCCATATATCTACAGAAAGGCCCGGACATGTTTTTCTTATTTTAAGTTAATACTATAAATTTTTGCACCATACATTTATTTTATTGAACTCACAAATCTTACTTTTGCGTTAAAAATTGCATGTCCGGCGTAACATTTCAGATTAAATAAAATGCATTTCTCTATGTTCCGTTGTAATTTTGCACATAAAATCTGCGAAATTTAGTATATCAGCTTCCTACTAGATTTATATTATAACATCATACCCGTTTTTTGGTATTGGCTGAAATTTGAAGCAAGCCTTCAACGAAATATTCAGCAGAGGAACCTGTCTTAATGAGTTTTGAGGAAAGTTTATAAAAATTTCAGTTTTATTATTATCCCTATAAAATAATCAAATCATATTAAAACTATACTCAATAGAAAGTTCAGAAAAAGATAAACATTTTCAAAGTTTCAAATGTAAAAAAAAACTTTTTCTTGAAGCCGAATTTTTAAAAATCGAATGTCTAGCCACAATGTCCAAACGTTATTTTTGTCCATTCCTTAGGTGAAACATGTTGTATAAATACTAAATGTGCATTTATAATACAAAACTAACATATTTATAAGATATAAACTATAAGTTCATACAAATGGCTAAATGAGTCGGGTGTTTTCACAAACATTATGACCTTACATTTTTTTTTCGGAAAGCATTCCCTATGTCTAGCCATTATGTCCAATGGTGTCATTTTGACGTTTCTGCACAGTGGCGTCTTTTATACAAATACACACTAGTTACGAACTGTTTAGGCAGTTAAAATGATGCCGGGAAATGTTCATTCCAAAATGGTCTTCTGAATCAAAATAACACTCAGATTAGAAAAACATACACACATAAGGAATAAACCCTTTATAGACACACGGGAAAAGGGGGGATGGGCCGAGGGATAATTTCTTATGGACAAAAGTTTTCACGCAAATCTAAAACACCTTTATAGATTAGAAACCGATTAGAATCCGAGTTACAATGGTCTTATAAATTTTAAACAACTATATAAATTCGTATTTGTAAAATGAAACCATCAGTGCTAAAAAGATAGAGAAATAGTCGGAAAACTCAGACACAGACACATACAGATATTGGACAAAAGTGAGTTCAACACAAAAAAATCATTTCAACTAAAATCATGATAAAAAGAAATATTGCTAAATTATTATATGACCGATTTTAATGAAATAAATACCATAAATTTTTATGTCAATTTGTCAAAAAAATGTTCAGGCTAAATTTATCTTCTCATGTGTCCCTCCGGAAGCAAGATTTTTTTTTAAAGGTTGCTATGTTTTCTATCCAAAATAAAATTGGAAAAATTTGCATTTGTTTTCATCTAATCGCAGATCAGAAAATAAAAACGATCCTTACGTAATTAATTGCCTTATACATGATAAATTTTGAAACATTTCTTCAGCTTATGTTATTTATTTGATAAAAGTCGACCGAGTAGGTACTCCGCTCTTGATAACAAAATGTGAAAGTTAGTTTATGGCGTCAAATTTGTCAATTATACATGTTACGTCTTGCGACGCAATACCGTGCGTAACGTCAGAACATATTAGCCAACACACTATGACACATGCTTACTCGGAAGTCATACTATCTCATGTTCAATCGTTGAGTTGCTTTCACAGAAACGTTGGAGTACTAGAATATATAATTGTAAAGACATGTACGCTTAGTTCAACACACTATACTTTATATTCATTATTATTCGTGGGATACCAATTTTCGTTGACTTCGTGGGAACAGATGAACTACGAAATTAAATGTTCAACAAATTACAAATATCATAGAGGCTTGTATGCAGACTTCAGCAACACATGCTAACATGAAAGAGGGTCTCATTGGGGGGTTCTGATCCCGTATCCCGCTTACTGTTTTGTCAAATTCCCGTATCCCGCTTGTACTATGTACCTAAGCAATTCTATTTTTTTGTAATTTCTCGTGTTCCGCTATACTGTACCTTAATTCCTGTTTTCAAAGAGTCTTGTTGTGCCATCAAGTTGCAGCCACATTGACATCAACGTTGGGGTATTTATAGAACTGATTGGCCAACACACTATCATATGACACATGCTACATTATTTTGTAACACGTACGGGAGTGAAAAAGCTCATGTTGTGTCGTTAAGTTGTTGTCCTTTTGGCAATGGGTGTATTTATAGAACAGATTAGGGAGCTACCATTTGATTTTTATGGGGAGGCTAGGATGAAATTTGAAAAAAGTAGGCAGGACAGGAGTTTTGGGTAAAAAAAAAGGCAGGATGAGACACTTGCAAAAAAAAAAGTCAGGACGACAATTTAAGTAAAAAAAAGTCAGGATATTAAAACTAAAAAAAAAGGCAGGACCGAACAGAGTGAAAAATAAAAAGGCAGGACAGAGATTACAGCTAAAAAAAATGCAGGACAATATTTTTCATCCTAGCCCCCTCCATAAAAATCAAATGGTAGCTCCCTTAGCCAACATGCTAACACTTAATTGCTGTCACATTGACGTGGAGGTATTTAAAGTCCAGCTGATCGGCCCACACACTTTGACACATACTTACAAGGAAGTGACAAAAGTTCATGCTGATTCATTTAGTTGCTGTGTCATACACCTTATCGCTATTTGTCTGCCATTACTGGATATCAGACAGGTTCCCGTAAAATTATGACGTCATAAAACAAAATAGCTGACGCCACAATGAAAAAGTGATTGTTGTATGCGTCAAAAGTTCAAGCGGCCGGGTCAGCCGGAATTAGCGATAAGGTGTTTTGACGTAGACTGTATTTATAAAACAGATCAGCTAACACACTATGACACATGCATGCTTACTCGGAAAACACATAATCTGAGTTGTGTCGTTTAGTTGCTGTTTCATTGGCGTGGAAATATTTAAAAAACAGATTAGCCAACAGACCAGATATATGACACAACACAAAAGGTCATATTGTGTCGTTTACTAATTGCTGTCTCATTTGCATTAGGGTATTCATATTACATTAGACCACACACTATGACACATGTTAGCACGGAAGGGACAGAAAATCATGTTGTGTCGTTTTGTTGCTGTCACATTGACGTTGGGTTATTTATAGAACAGATTAGCCAACACACTATGCAACATGCATCATATCAGAGAATTGACAAAAACTAATGTTGTGTTGTATTAGGGCTGTCACATTTACGTTGGGTTTATATTAATAGATAAACTCACTATAGATACCAGGACTAAATTTTGACTAGCCATCACATCAGGACACTTGCCTATCGGAAGTGACCAAAAGTCATGTTTTTTTTACATTGTATAGCTGCTGTCACATTGAGGTAGGGTATTTATAGAACGTGTTAACCAACACACTAAGAAACATGCTAACACTGAAGTATCAAAAGCTCATGTTTTGTCGTTGAGTTGCTCTCACATTGACATTGGATAATTTATAGAACAGACTATCCATTATATAAATAACACATCATATCCGGAAATCAACGCCACTTTGCTTATTTGAATATTATACTAAAGAAATCGGATACGGGTCACGGAAATTACATTAAAATGATAGGGAATTTTGAAAAAATGTCTGTTTTAATTTTAATTTAAGTGATAGACAGGTTGCCGGGGCAGAAAATGAATATACACAACACTATACACCATTTAAACGAAACATAATGACTGTTGTTGCAAAAATACAGGTTCCTGAGCTATTTTAAAAATCGAAGCGAGAGGCCTTTAACATTGCAGTGTAAAATACAGGCTAAAATGGCTGAAACGTCAAATTTGCAAACTTCGTGTTGAAAATTGGCTACTAAGGTCATTACAAAAACAGGTTGCCGGAGTGAAATTTGAAACTTGAACTTCCAAAGAATAAGCAAGTCCAAACCTTGTATGTGTAGTCGTTGAACTCTAGGTTCCCACGTAAAGTTAAAATGTCACGATTTCAAGAAGAATAAACTCACGAAAGCACGAACAATTCACTAAATTCGCGTTCATTGTTTTGATTTTGACCGCCTGACAACTTTACGGAAATATCAAAGTGATTGTAAATAAGGACAATGTGACGGGCAACTTATAATATCCGTGTTTTAAAGATTTTAATGATTTTAATGATATCAAGCCAGTCCAGTTCAAACTACTATCACGTGGTACAATTCTCATTTACATATCATGAATATTAATTAGCAAAATCACTATTAATTTCTGGCTATGTAGCTGAGAGGGTGATAGAACAGATTGTTAACCCGAAAAACTATTGTCAACCGCGCAGAAGCCTTCACAAAAATTCATGTTGTATTGTTTAGTTGTTCACATTAATATAGGGTCTAAATAGAACAGCTCGATCATCATCCTTTCCTTTGCCTATATCAGCCTGCTCAGCCTCTTGCTTGCTTGCTTTTATCAAGCGTACAACTATCTACGGGAGGGAAGAACTTGAAGTGACAAATACTCATGTGTCGTTTAGTTGATGTCTATTTGGTGTGTGGTTTATAGCTTACGCACAATGAAATACCAGTACTATGTTAAGGGGATACCCAACACTTAGACTAGAATAGGATTTGCCAAAATATATACTTTGAACTTATTCACAGGAATAACTGCAATGGGTATTTAGCAGTTGGACGAATTTGGACTATAATTTAGAAGCTTAAAAAATATAAAAATTTCAAAAAGTTTTAACCAACCGTTTTGTTAGAAAAATTACACTGGTTATTATATAGCAGTTTGACAAACACCTATTTTAATCATTGAGAAGCTTGATATTCCTTTTACAACACAACGTAATTAAAAAGTTTTACACCTTAAAGACCAAACATCTTAGTATAATAATTCTTTATGCGCATCAACTAACGCAACTTGGTAGTGACATACAAGTTCTATGACGTTGTTTCTTGCAATGGAAAAAAACGTCCTATTTTGCGTTTTTTACGGATTCCAACATTAAGTACGTTTAAAAACTACTCTTCCTAGAAGTGGAGTTAAGCGTCGCGCTGATATCTAGTGGAAATTTAACACAAATGGACACAAAAGATACTAAACTATCAGTAAAATCCGTTAAGTTTAATTTAAAATATTAAACCATTTTCGAAACAATGCTTTAATAATTTCAAATTAAATGAAAAAATGCCAACATCATTTGATTATGCTATAGACTGTATATCTGCTGTAAGAATATAAAAACATAATATCATAATAATAAGTCATTTTCGATACAAGGTTTTAATAATTTAAATCAAATGAAAAAATGCAAACATCATTTGATTATGATGGACTGTATATCTGCTGTAAGAATATAAAAACATAATATCATAATAATATCCATTGATTCTGACCAAAGGTACATTGTATTCTCATAATTCCAAGCAGCTGTGAGTACAGTGTATTCAAATATCCATTGATTTTGACCAATGGTACATTGTATTCTCATAATTCCAAGCAGCTGTGAGTACAGTGTATTCAAATATCCATTGATTCTGACCAAAGGTTCATTGTATTCTCATAATTCCAAGCAGCTGTGAGTACAGTGTATTCAAATATCCATTGATTCTGACCAAAAGTTCATTGTATTTTCATAATTCCAAGCAGCTGTGAGCAAAGTGTATTCAAATGATACAAATCAAAAGTACATTGTATTCAAATATCATAGTTTGAATCCCAAGCCTATGTTCGTGACTTGCAGATATAGTTGTATTTATTTCCACATGGTTGGTCTTCCATCATTGCACCTTTTGTCTGGACTGCTATGCATTCTCCTTTAAGAGCCCCGTCAGGTTGTCCTGCGGCCCAATTAGGGGCGTGAAATGGGTACGTAAAGGGGTCAACACCCCAAGTCCATTGGTAGTTGTCTTTATGTCCAGATGTCCAGTAAAACGGAGTAGATATCTGTAATTGAAGAAAAATATGCACCATCTTAGTATGTTGTGATGTAACATTTATGTTCAGGGATGATTCCACTATATAGTTTAGGGCCGCTTAGTACATGAAAATGAATTCCCAATTCAGGAAAATAAAATAAAATAAAAATCGATATTTCCGGAAAAGTGTCTGTCACCGATTAAGGCAACTATAATTTTTCATAGTTTGTTGTCAAAACGTTTTAAAATCCGGATAAGAATGCTAGCTGTTTATGATTGCATTTTATTAACAACGATTAATTATGCCAGTCAAAATGTGGCACACAAAGTCACAATTTTATCAGCCGAATTCAATTGATTAATATGTTATAGGAGTATTCGATCTTGTAAAAGCAAATCGCCCAGCAGGTTGATAAAAATGGGTGTCAAAGCAGACCTCGGCAGAGAGAAAATTCAAGTTTTGATATAACATTGATGGATAAAGTTTAATGGGTGCCGATCTCGTATAAGCAGATCGCCCAGCAGAGCCGGTTATATAATATGATTAAAACTTGTTTTGTAAAAGAAATTATTTCCTCAAAAGACAAAAGTTTGAGCGCTTTTTGAAAATGTTGATGATAGACCATTCACGAAATACGATGTCATCATTATGGAACTATTTCAAAAGTTTTGAAGATGATACAAAATAATTTTAAAGAACACTGGTTCAATGCTTTAAATATCTTATCAATTAAGTATATGAACTTTTGTAATTGCTTTTCTAAATTCGACAATCTGAATTCGACAATTGACCAGTCCAATTTGAAATCCATTTGAATCAAGGTAAATTTATAGAGATGACCTGCTGTTGAAAAAATACCCGATAAATGATGATTTTTCAGTGGTTTATGTTAGCTGAAATATATGTTTTTGTAATAGGCCTAGGTGACTATAGATAAGATGATAGACTAGTGCATCATGTTCAATGATATTCATGTAATAACAGTAGCCCATGCAGAATTATTAAAAATGTTACAACTTACATGAACATCAGTGTACAGGTTAAACTTAATAATATACATTTTCCGTTTTTATAGGAAAATAATGTTATTTCGTCTTAGATTTTATGTTTAAAAAAATTCCCAATTTGATGTTCAAGGGACCCATTTGAAAACACCTGGAATCATCCCTGATGTTTCAGATAAGGGTGAAGGTTGGTACCTATCAAGTCGTTTAAACACGATGCATTTGTAAGGAACCATATGTTCAGTATTTGTCGTTATTAATGTGCTTCATAAGTATTTCTCGTTACTCGTTTTTTTATATAGATTAGTTTTACCCTTGAATAGTTTTATGGAGCCCTTTATAGCTTGTTCGGTGTGAGGCAAGGCTCCGTGTTGAAGACCGTACTTTGACCTTAAATGGTTAACTTTAATTTACAAGTTGTGACTTGGATGGAGAGTTGTCTCATTGGCACTCATACCACATCTTATATTTATCATCTATAGGAAGCTGAATGAAGTTAAGCCTGTTAAGGGAACTTATTTCTTTGTAATAACATGAGCAACAGGACTGGTGCAAAATCTGGAGCAGGATCTGCACCTGAGATCACCCTCAGTGTTTGGCGGGGTCTGTGTCGTGTCTTTTGTTTTCTATTTTTCTGTTGTGTGAAATATTATTTTTCTCCGTTTTTTTTTATATCTTTTTTAGTCATGGCGTTGTCAGTTTATTTTCGATCTATTAGTTTGAAATTTTTCTCTGGCATCTTTCACCCCTCTTTTATGACATGGGTAGGGCAATGGAAATATGAATGTTGGTTTCCTCTAACATGTGAAAATTATTAAGGTACGGCAGGCAGGAAAAGTATTTTATCTTACTTCATTTTTGGGTTAAAAATCTGTCATGCTATTCTATGATTGTTGGGTTTATTTTTACTTACATTTCTGTATTGTGGAGGCCCCCATAGGGGTGTTTAAGTAATCACTTAATCACAAATGTTTGGTCAATATTAAAACATGTATATCATTAAGACATTAAAAAAAATATTCAACAAAAAAAATACAACTGTCACATTCTTGACTTGGTACAGGTACATGTATGTTCTGATGTAGAAAATGGTGCTGGTTTTAATGCTAGCTTAACCTGAAGGGTATGACAGTCGCAAAAAAAATACATAACATTTACAACGATGTTTGAACAAAACAAACAGACATACTACTGGGTAGAAATGTAAAAAAATGGGATACAGCAGTCAACATTATTGCTTAAATTAATAATAATCTTTTTCTTCATCACTATCAAAAACAAACAAATAAATACATATAAACACGTAATTTAAAGGCCAAATAAAAAAATATGTGTTCCTTTTCCTCTAGCTACCGTATATCCTAAGCTTAGAAATAGCCTAGCTTAAAGGTTTTTTTTTTGTCATTTTACAATGAGCACTGTTTAAGTCAGAATTTCTCATCAATAATAGACTATGTCACTCAATTTAAAAAAAAATGTAAAATAAAAAAAATGCCTACCAACCTACCCTATTTTTTCAAAGATGTAATGGGAAAGACAGAGACACATATCATTTTATTTGGCCTAGCTACAATGGTTTGTTTAATTATACGTACCCGATTGTTACTAAGATATCTTTTAAACTCTCTTGTTTCATAAGAATCAGAAGAGAAAAACAACATCCCGTTCATTTGTTTGCATGCTGCCTACAATGGAAATAAACTTACAATATAATTGTGCTGCCTGTAAATAAACTTACAATAATAATTATAAATATGCTCAAATTCGGTAAAAATCAAACCTTTTTTAACAGCTGGTCAGTGGGTTAATCATTGGCCGAGTTCACTTGAAACTCTACTGTCAACTTTACTTACTGAAGTTACAAATGTTCTCGTGTTTCAAAATTTCGAGTTTACCTTCGAATGACGTCAAACCAATCAGGTTTTTTTCTTCCTTATTTTATGCTTAGTCAGGGCCTTACCCTAGAGTGACCTAGAGTTGATCCGAATAGCAACTCGAATGCGTTTACGTGATACTCTTAAAACTCTGAAGCGGACTAGAGTTTGAAGTGAACTCGGTCATTGTTGTTATACAGAATATGACAGAACATCGTACAAATCTTATTTTTTTAATACTCATTTCGATGTATCAGATGACATACATTTTGTAATTGTGAAATGAAAAAATCAAATCTATTCGCTGAGAGACAAAAGCTATCAGCCAATCAGAAGACATAATACATCCAAAACTAAATTATTCACAAATGAAATGAAAACAAACTTACCGTGGCATCACTCTGTGATTTGACATCCCCAACGGCAGAAATGTAGTAACAGTACTGTAGTCTACCAGAACCTTTACTTATCCAGCCTTGTCTGCATGCTGAAATAGAAAAATGAATGGAAACATTAACTAGCAAATGCATCCTCTACCGAGTCTACACGGAGGGTGGTAAAGGTCTATTTTCGTGCAATGTGTTTTGCCATTTTCATTTCACGTACAGCCGTGAAAAAATGTTTGTTATTCACCGTGTTTCGTGAAATGGGTAAAATATCAATGTGCAAGATATTTTTAATTGTTCGTTTATGGTGAAATGGCCATTTTATTTCGCGTTATTCCGTGCAGATACCCCCCCCTTTTTTACGCCCCTCTACACGCTCCAGTGGTGTTTATTTTTCTAATGCCTCGTTCACACGTTTATTTAATTCGAATCGAATTTGCTAATCGCGTTCACACACTCTTCTGGTTTTTTTTTTAATTCGAATTGATTCGAATTGGCTAAATCATTATCCATAGAAATGCGTTTTTGTTAATACGAATTAAAAGTTAATGTCGTTAGGACAGTATTCACTATTTGATGCGCATTGCAATTCGGATAAGAATTAACGTTAGAACGTAAAACGTTTCGAATGCGAATTAAACGAAATCGAATAAGTTTATGCGAATCGAATTCGAATAACGTGTGAACGCAGCATGATATGAAATTGCTCTTTTTTGTTTTATGTTTTTATTCGAAAAATGGATGAAGGGTCTTATGTCACGTGTGTAATCAGAGAGCATAATTCTCATTAAATTATCAAATGGTATCCTCTTGGACTCGAACACAGGACCTTTAAAGACAAATACATGAAAGAAGTGTAACACACCCTTACACAAACACACATACTCACAAGAAAAAAAGAAAAAAACACAGCTACCACCTTATTACAGAAACTTCAATCTTATGCCAAATGCTTAAGTGAAAATATAATTGGAATGTACATAAACTTTTTTATCTTTTAAAATAAGACAGACAGACTATGATTGAAGTAGTGGTGTAGTGGTAAGGGCATCGCCATCGGACTACTAACACAAAGGTTCCTTGTTCGATTCCTGTTCCGGGATGAAAATTTCAGGGACTGAATTTTCGGCTCTCCCTTGACACCATTTGCGAGTATGGTCTTGAGGAAACGATTTTAGTCAGTCGGAAGGGGACGATAAATGGGTAACCGCGTTAAGAGAAAGCCATATCTCTTGTACGTAAAAGACACCCTAGTAGATTTTGAAAAAGAGCAGGCTAATGCCCATACAATGCAGCACTCGCATCCGCAAAGTGGAAAGGGATTTATATAAATTACAATAACTTGTTCTCCAAACCACTATAAATATTAAATATTTTAAACTGAACTATCGAAAACCGAGTTATCTTATCTTCCCATAAAGATAGAATGATTTGAAAAATAATCAGAGTTTAATATCTTAAATTTATAACAGAGGGGTTAGCAAACAATTTTTAATTATACCTTAATTAACGTTAAAACAGTTTTTAACAAAAAAATAAAAATGAATGTTACTTAATTCAAATTTAAGGACTTTGTTGGCTAGATCCACTAATTTTATTAGATATTATGATTTTTTATGACAATAAACATGCTACATGTAGTAGATATTTAAAATCAAAAGTCAACGGTGGTTAGAATTTAATATGGGAAAGTGTCTGTGCTGGGATTGCTTCCCTTAGAACATAAGGTAGCTACCAGACGTAATCAGTTCAGCTAGGGTAGTATTTCGTTATATGAACCTCGTCATGGGGATTTTGACTTGGCATGCAGTTTTTATAATGATTACTTACCACGATGAAGTACGTCCATTATTCAAGTTGAATTGAAGCGATGAATAAGTGAAAAAAAAACCGACTGTGACACTTCAGCTAATGTATATCCTGTATTTCTAAATTCGTCATTTTGGTACTATCTAACAAAAATTCAAATTAAAGTCATAAGAAACCTCAAATTAAAAAAAATCATGCATACATGTATGTTTTTTATAACTAAATGGATAGTTTTCATTATACAACTTATGTACATATACTTTTTTCTGAGGAAAATTCTTTAATGTGTCCACATTTACAAGAAGTTTATTTGTTTTTAATTGCTTGCTTCCAGGAAGCTATTCGCCGACGTATTTTCCGTATGCATAGCGACCTGAGCGTAACCCTCCTCGTAAAAATCCGGCGATCGCAATTCGCATGGATCTGTCATTAAAATAAACAATTATCTGATTGTACATGTTAAACACGTGCTCAATACCCATGCTTTTTGTCATTTATTTACTATAAGGTGACAATCGGTAAACTTCGGCTTTAAAACACGGCATTAAATGAGCAGCCATATTTGTTAAATCATAACAGACAGAGAGAAAAAAAATTGACGATTATACGATATAATTGCGTAAAAAATGACAAAATCGTGCACAGAGCTCTAAGTTTATGATATAAACATGCATTGGTTCAAGAATTGGATAAACATTATTTTTCACCACTCACTGGTTTCATATGACTTTAATATATCAAAAAGAAAAAAAGAAAAACACTCAATGTATGGTCGAACTGAATACCAAAACATAGATATAAAAATTAAACTACTCTACATTGTCTTTTTTTATTTTCACTTGACCTCTGCTATTCTTCATCCCCTGATTATAGAAGAGGGGGGGGGGGGGGGGGGGGTGTGTAGGACCTTTATCGGGACTCCGGGATCGGGTGTTTTTAAGCTCGGGATTTCGGGATTGACCCTTTCGGGATCCGGGAATTTCTTTATTCGAATATCGGGACATCGGGATTTCGTTTTTTTAAGCCCGGGATTTTGGGATTTCGTGTTTGTAAGCCCGGGATTTCGGGATCAGGACCCCTCCTATCCCTCCTCATTATAGATATAACAAGTCGATTGTGCAGCAACGACAATTAAAAGGGGTTACTGAGGACCTTACTGCCAAATTAATTGATATAAAATACTCTTCTTCTATAATGAGACGTTGTATCTTTTATAGGCGAAATTGAAAAAATTTAAATGTTTCATATATTTTTTTTCTTGTTTGATATTTCCTCCCTTTTTAATTCACGGGAGTTTGTTCTGCTCGACCCTTTAGTTTCAATCTAAATGGTTTAATTGTATTATGATTATGATATGTGATTATATAAAATATAATAATTAAATTGAGAATGTGGGGAATGTGCCAAAGAGACAACAACCCGACCATTGAAAAAAAAAACAACAGCAGAAGGTCACCAACAGGTCTTCAATGTAGCGAGAAATTCCCCCAGAGGCGTCCTTCAGCTGGCAAATATATACTAGTTCAGTGATAATGAACGCCATACTAATTTCCAAATTGTACACAAGAAACTAAAATTAAAATAATACAAGACTAACAAAGGCCAAACAAATTATTTGTTTTAATTAAACACTATTAATTTAGTCACATAATCTTTTCCCCTGTCCCTTCAGACGTTGTCCGTCCAGTCTTCAATAATCATGTGCATCTTCAATAGTCACCGTGACGTTAGAATGCAGTCGACGTCAGCGTGCAGCAACAGGTGTCAGCGAGCATTTCGGGATCGCGCAAAGCTCTGTTGCATGAGATTAACGACGTGAAACACTGAAGCATAAAACAATGGGAGCTAATTGTGGAAAGAAATGTAATTCAGGCAAGAAACAACAAAGAAAAGAGATTGCTTTGATATTAAAGGTTTGTTCAGAGACTTAGACACATATTTGATAAGAACAGAGTTGTACCTTTTAGTGAGCCAGGATCATGTTCTGTATCAAGTGTTATAAGTAACAAAACAGTTATTATATCTCAAAATGATTAGAATAAGAGCAGACGTCTCTCCATAGAAGAAAGAACGTGTCAAACGGGATTGACCAATCCCTGTATAGATTTAAATCCAACACCGCTTCTTGATAATGTTGAGTTCAACAACGATGACTTACCTTCCACCAGAGATAACCCGAATCGTTTACGCGACATTCAGGGAAAAGGAGGAGATAACCCGAATCGTTTACGCGACATTCAGGGAAAAGGAGGAGATAACCCGAATCGTTTACGCGACATTCAGGTAAAAGAAGGAGAAACAAACGAGGCCAACGAAAAAGAGACCTTCAGTTTACGCGACATTTAGGGAAAAGGAGGAGAAACAAAAGAGGCAAACGAAAAGCAGGCAATCAGCAGTATAGATACATGTTATGCAAAATTTGGAAAAGACGTTGATGAACTGTTGTCGGTACAAATGATAAACTGGACAGAAGACGGAGACCTAAAGCAGCGAAGGGTGTGCGAACAAGTATGACTATAATGTTGGCATCCAACTCAAACATGGATGTTAGTTTACTAGGAGAAGTTATACTATCCTCAAACACATCCAATGTATCAAGACCATAATTGACAGACCCCGAGTTACTAGTACCTACTAAAGAAAAAGTTCATTTGGACAGTTGGATGGAACTTCAGATCAAGAAAGATAATTTGAAAAAATAAAATGTTATGCTTTAATACCTTGTTTGTCTAAGTTTGTTTATAGATATAAGATGTGGTATGAGTGCGAATGAAACAACTCCCGATCTAAGTCATAATTTGTTAATGTAAACCATTGATGGTCAAAGTACGGTCTTCAACACGGAGCCTTGGCTCACACCGAACAGCAAGATATAAAGGGCCCAAAAATAGCTAGTGTAAAACCTTTTAAACGTATGACAGGTGCAAAGAAATGCAGCGGGTTTAAACGTTTAAAAAAATAGGTACCAACTTTCATCCTTATCGCGTGGACAATAGTGAAACATCACAACATAGAAAGACACACTATAAAATATCAATTGGAATGGCTTCACTCAATTAAAAGACTTAGGAAATCAAACAAGTTATACGCTGAACGAATACATTTGATCTATGACACAATGCAATTACAAAATCACTAAAATAAAGGGCCTTAGGGGGTGAAAAAAAAAAAATTTCAGAAACTCAACCTTATATAATAAGTGTGCTTAAAGGTTCGGTGAGTTTTCACAGATCACATATTTAATAAGAAGTGATTTCCTTGCTTTAAGTACAACATTACCGTAAAATTTCGGTTGCGAAAAACTGTTTTTAATAAATTTACTAATCAAATATTCGTATCGATGAAAGAATTTAGTAAAAGTTTTTAGTAATTTATAGTAACGAAATCCCTGACTTAATAATTTACCATTGATGCACTGATTGCGTTCGTTAAAATGACACAGTGACACGAGAATAACAAACGAGTTGGGATACGTAACATAATCACCGTATGATGGCGCCAAATAGGAATATCGCCGTCTTAAAAGGGAAAATTAACAATAGGGAATGAAAATTCATCTCGTTTGTCGTAAATTTTAGTATGTAGTTTCTCTTTACAAATTGAAATGTCAAAATATAGAAAAGGACAACTACTGCTGTTTATGAAAGATTCAGTTAGAGTAAGTTCCTTCGGGTGAATTTCGGTAGTTTATTAAGATAACCAATTCCTCCATGGAAATTATTTCAAACATAATTGATTAGCATACTATTAGGATTTTTTCAATAAAAATTAATCATCAGGTTTAAAGTATTAAAATGCATTGGTCAAACGAATATTTCATCAATGAAGTTCTAGTCAGATATTATCATGAATATACTTTTTATATAATAGATACAAATTTTATTAAGTCTGATTCAGATTTGTCTTGGGTAAGACTTTTCAATTGAGGCACTACACAGGCGTCAACAGGCGTCATTATGGAGTAAAGGGGATGGCGTCAAAATGTGTCATTATGGAGGAAAGGGTTAACGACAACATATCAGCAAGATAACGCTAGGTATTTTTGGAGGTATCAACCAAATGTATCAATGACGTGTCTTTACGGAGTTTGGTCATAAACTGAGATTCATGGCAATATAGGAATAAATCTGCTATTAAACTAAAGGGACACAATTAGTGCCCATAGGAATATATGCTACCTGTCGATACACTTTATCGCCAAAACGTACATATATGTTGTCCAGGAGAAAATGTAAAGCTTCAATCATATCTTCACATTTCTATTAACCCTTTCATGTCGAATGTATCCTTTTGGCACTCTCATGCGCATGCCGAATGTATCCTTTTGGCACACCCGTGTAGATGCCGAATGTATCCTTAAGGATACATAAATTTCTATTTTTAGACTATCACAATCAAGAGTGTAATATGCATGTTTTTACGACTCAGAACGTAGAATGGTGTTAAAACTGTAGTAAAACACATTTCATTATAAGAAATGAAATAATTAAAATGTCAAAATTATTTTCAATAAGTGTAAAGTTTTGAAGCTAAGGTGAAAAAAATTACGATCACAACAAACTTGGCGGACGTGAATGATCAAGTCAACTTTTCAGTAAATTAACCAAAGAAAGCATAAAAAAAACCAAAAGTCATTACTCAACGAACTTCATAAAGTATTGAAGGTGATGCAGGAAACATTGATGGCTGGCATGATGACTTTCTTTATTTTAAGCGTGGGTTGCCTCATCTTTTTAGCCCCACTGGGAGAACTGGCCCTACCAGAATCATGCCTCAGGATAAAACACCTGTGTGAACTTCTTCAGACTGTTTTGTTGGAAATGTTGATACAGCAAACTGACTCATATTTGCTAAATTGCAGAAAGAGAACAAACCTGATGAAAACAAAATGGCATGGGTTAGACCGACAATACAGGAGATGAATGCTTTCTTTGGTCTTTGTTTTGAAATAGGCATAGACAGGAAACCATCTACAAGGATGTATTGGTCCACAGACAGTTTTCTTCAGTCACCATTACATGCTAAAACCATGAACCAGGATCGTTTTACTCAGATTATGAGATATCTCCATTTTTCTGATTCAACACAGCAACCTCTGCCTGGAGATCCAAATTATGACCCGTTGTATAAAGTAAAACCTCTCCTCACCCATTTTAACACAGCATTTCAGCAGGAATATACCCCAAACAGAAACATAACGGTAGATTAAACAATGATTCCATTTAAAGGGAGAGTACAGTTTAAGCAATATATGCCTCAAAAACCTCACAAATGGGGTGTAAAAGCTTGGTTTTTGGCAGATTCACAAAATAGTTATATACAATACGTTGACATACATCCTGGCAAAAATGCAACCCCCAGACACATCTCGGTAGTAGTGTAGTTAAAAGATGCTTGGAATAGTCTGATTTAGTTGGTAAAGGGTACCATCTTTACACCGATAATTTCTTTACGAGTCCTGAGTTGTTTTCTGCTCTGTATGAAAATTTCGGTACATATGCTTGTGGCACAGTGAGATGCAATCGTATTGGGCTTCCGAAAGACATAATGTGTAAAAACCAAACTTGTATCAATGAGCGTGGAGACATGAGGTTTAGACAGAAGGGACCACTAGTTGCTAGTGTTTGGCGTGATAATAAAAATGTATATATACCCTGTCAACCATCCACGACCATAGTATCTCACAAGTTAAAAGGCGTGTCAATATTGATGGAATATTCTCCAGACAAAATTTTGATTGTCCCATGGCAGTAGCCGACTATACATGTAGCATGGGTGGGGGTAGATCATGCGGATCAATATATATCCAATACTACTGTTACAAACATAAAATAGATAAGTGGAGCAAAAGGGTATTCTTTGTGTTGATGAAAATGGCAAAATTTAATGCCTTTAAACTCTCAAGTTTGAGTACAAACAACCAAACTAATATGACATTTCTGGACTTTTCAATTTCTGTGGCCAAGTGTTTGGTAAACGGCTATATATCTGAGACACCAATCACTCATGCCTATGGAGAACCGCCTTGTTCAGCGACACATGCCTTACTCCTTTTACAAAAAATCTAGATGCCATCTTTGATATATGAGAAGCCAAAATAGTCGAGATGTGCCTATCAAGCAGACAAAGTTTGGGTGTTTTGATTGTGGAAAACATCTGTGTCTACCAGAGTGTTTCACAAAATACCACACTGAGATGAATTGCTACAATTGAAAATGGAGATCAGTTTATTTGTTGTTCTGTTTTGACGTTTGTTTGTTCCATGTTAATGACTATAGTTGACAGTTTTGTTTGAACCTTTGTTTTTAAGAAAAATGGATAAAAACATTAAATACATTGTATTAAATTTTCCTATAAATGCACTTTATGATGAAGGACAGTAGCTGCTGACACTCAGGCAGACCAGATATCAAATGCATAAGACCATCTAATTTAATATGAACACTTTTTCTTGATAGGATCGTGTAGAGAGTAGAAAAATCATAACTGTCAACAGAATAAAAAGGACCATCAAAAGCATGTATTTCATCTAAAACCGCTAAAGTATTTTAAACACTCCAAAAATAATTTATACCATTATTTTCATAAGCTTTGACTTTGTTATAAAAGTTAATAACAAGTTCTTTGATAGTAGGAATGAAAGCAGTAAGAAGTACTAAGTGATAAGTGATAAATTAGTAGTAGAACACTTACTAGATGCGGAGATGAAACGGAATTGAAGGTGGGTTTTTTTGTGCAATTTAGGTTACAATAACATAGTAAGGACTTTATGTTCGGAAGAGGCTTTAAGCTGGGAAGTGGCAGTGAAATGCTTGTTCACAATTTGACTCTGTGTGAAGCGTACGAACCTCAATGTAAAAGAATTGATAATTTTGTTTTGGAGAACGTCCGTGAAGTATATGCTCACACCGCCACTTCCATTATTCAAAATTAACTATTTTTTTCATTTTCACGCGTACTTTGACATTTACATAACGTAGGTCCTCCATGACCCCTCTTGGTCATTGCTGCACAATCGAATTTATATATCCCTAATCAGAGGATGAAGAATATCAAAGGTCAAGGAAAACTAAAAAAAAGACAATGTAGAGTATTCTAATTTTTGTATCTACATAATTACATTAGATGTATGTTTCATTATAATACTTTATTCTGATTGGCTAACTGCACATCACGTGTTATTCCTTCAGCAATTGTATTACTCAATAAAACTTATTATTCATGATAACACGTGTTCCCGCAATAAAGTGCACAGGTGAATTAAATATTCCATACATAGACCATACATTGAACCAAGGACCTAAAATTAATTTAAAATAGTTAAAACCCACTAGGTTATCATCCGAATATTTTTAATAAATTTAAAGAGTGTTTTTTTTTTTCTTTTTTTCTTTCCGATATTAATTTGAATATGTGTTAGATAACACCAAAATAACAAAATTTTGAAATACAGGATATAGCTAAAGTACCTAAAGTGTCACAGTCATTTTTTTTTTTATTTCACTATTCACCGCTTCAACATTACCTATTTCATTATTCATTATTCATCATTTAACATTGAAAAGTGAACAGTGAACTATTTCATTATTCATTCTGAATTTTGAATAATGAAAAATGAATAATGGACGTACATTTTTTTATTGTACTTCAGCGTGGTAAATTTGATCATTGCTAATCTAGGACTATTACTTTGATTATTTTGAAGAAAAAAATAATAAATGATTAATTATTTGATTTATATATTGGCTTGAGCGTCGGCGTCAATTATTGTTAATTCGCGACTAGTTCACACAGAAGAATATTTTTATTTCTGTGTTAAATTTTTGCGATTGTTCTTTTAGCTGCTTTAAAATTTTAATAAATGGCATATCTGACAGGCAAAATTATCCAAGCAAGTCAACGTCAGCTGTTCAAAACGGTTTAAAATTCAAGAAGTAATCAAAGCAAGAGAAGAAAATATAGCGCCCGGGGAACGGAAAAAGCGCCCGGGGAAAATATATAGATATTTTATTGGCATGAGACAAATTTGTTTAGTTATGAACATTGATTTTTTTTAATTTTAGACAAGTAATTTGCAAATTTAGATAATAGACATTTGTAATAAAGCACAAAAACAAGTATGAATATTTCAATTTTAACAATAATATATGAATACTTTTCAAAAGATTGATAATAATGGATCACAGTTTATGTGGAAGATTTATAAAATGTAAGACATCAAAAGACATGTTTTTCAAAAACGATATCAAAATGAGAAATCATGTATAAGACAACCCAAATTTCACAGATAAATAAAAAAAAGCAGTAC
This sequence comes from Mytilus edulis, assembly GCA_019925275.1. NCBI lineage: Eukaryota > Metazoa > Mollusca > Bivalvia > Mytilida > Mytilidae > Mytilus > Mytilus edulis. The sequence goes on from CM034354.1 coordinate 30,661,231, forward strand.
TATACATGTACCGTAGTTAAAACAAGGGGGTAAAAAACAGGTGTTTGGTTTAAATTTAAGTCTAAGCATTAAAACCCTGATAGGCATAGCCATTGAACATGTTGAAGCAGTTTTAGTTTTATAAAATGATATAATAAATCTATCTCAGCATCTGTATAAAAAAGTGTTCACCATGCAGTTGCGAAAATATTAGACATCAGGCCACGATTATTTTTAAATAACAAAATATACATTTTGATCGAGGACAATGTCTTTCATGATTCTTCTATATATACTCTTATTTATATTTATTTACTTACTTATATACAATTTTGAAATCTAAAATGTAAAAGTGCAACAACACTTTAGATGTAGAATCGTACATATCCCCATTTATACTGAGGACAAAACAAGCAATAATTAGTTATTTTTTAAGGGAAAAAACTATTGTTATAAAATATTATCATTTTCTTCTCCCGGGCGCTAATTTTCTTCTCCGGGCGCTAATTTTCTTTCTCCGGGCGCTTTTTCTTTTCCCCGGGCGCTTTTTCTTTCCCCGGGCGCTTTTTCTTTTCCCGGGCGCTCCCGGGCGCTTTTTAGTAGTACCGGTTTACAGGGTTAACAACACAAGAAAAAAATTCCAGAGGAGATCGTAATTTGACGGAATTGCTTCCATTAGAACATGTGAAGCTTGGCAAGTACTTCTTTAGCTCAGTCGGTCCTAATGAGATGGAGAAATGGAGATAAATTAAGACAGCACGTCTACTTCATTGACTTCTGACATACTTGAGAGTGGTTAGGTTAAGGGTTATTTTCGTGCAACGTGTTTTGCAATATTTATTTCACGTGCAGCCGTGAAAAAAGGTTGGTAATTCACCGTGTTTCGTGAAATCGGTGAAAAGATCAATGTGCAAGTAATTTTTAATTGTTCGTTTATCGTGAATGAAATGGCAATTTAATTTCACGTTCTTCCATGCAGATACCTCCCCTTTTCGCCCCTCATAATTGTATACACCATATTTAAGCAACAAGTGCATTTACAAGGATCAGGATCAATGCTGTTTGAGGTTAATAATATAAGTTATATGATTTGTGCATACCACAAATTGTATTCTTGACAGCAGATACGAAACATGTGTTATTCACCTGCATATTGTGTCTCAAATTAAAAGTAGATAGATTTTTTTTTAATTATTACTAGAATACGGCTTTAAAAGAAATAAATTTCGTGATTACTTGAAGGAAGATGCTTTATCTGTGATTTCAGAGTAATTTATCTCTTTGCAAGCTATAAAATCAGGTTAATTGTTATCAAAAGTACCAGGATTATAAATTTATACGCCAGACGCGTACCATTTTCTACATAAAAATGCCTAATAAGTCAGGATTATGACAGTTGTTATCCATTTGGTTGATGTGTTTGAAGTTTTTTATAAGTTCTCGCATATATTAACTGTAAAGATCTGCAGTTACTAAACCCTTTTATGTTTACAGCACATGTGTACGGTCTTAGTTAATATTTTGCCATTTTTGCTTAGGGAATTTCAATTTGGAATTTTTCTCGGAGTTGGTTAACTATTTATTTTTTTACTATTTACACAAAACAAATTACACAAAAAAGTAAAGAAAAGTACAATAGATTGTGTTCTAGAAACTGAAGTTTAAATATAAATACATACTAGTGGCTTCCACAATAAGTACCGTACAAATCACGAAAAGTATGTTCATAGCAACACGTGCCATGATGATTTACTGTCACGTGGTTACTGTCACCTGGTCCTGTCTTTGTAATATTGTCTGAAAAATAAAGGATAAATGTTTCAGAGTTTTACTCATACTGCAGTGTATGTTATATAGTGTCTGCAGAGTACATTGTATTTAGAGTTTTACTGCATGCCATAATGATATATATAGTGTCTGAAAATTGAAGATAAACGTTTCAAAGCTATACTGCATGTCATATAATATTGTCTGAAAATAGAAAATAATCGTTTCAAAGTTATACTGCATTTCATATATTGTCTGAATTGAGGATACAGATTATATAGTTTTACTGTAAAAAGTATGCCATATTTATTATTATAATACTAAATAGAAAATAGTGTCTGAAAATTGAGGATAATCGTTTCGAAGTTTACTGCATGCCATATATAGTGTCTGAAAATAGAGGATAAACGTTTCAAAGTTTTTCCTGCATGCCTTATAGTGTCTGAAATTTGAAGATAAACATTTCAAAATTATACTGAATGCTATATATTGTCTGAAAAAAGAAGATAAACTTTTCAAAATTTACTGCATACAGTATATAGTGTCTGAAAATAGAGATTAAATGTTTCAAAGTTGTACTCCATGCCATATATTGTCTGAAAAAAAGAGGATAAACGTTTCGAAGATTTACTCCATGCCGCACAGTGTCTGAAAATAGAGAATAAACCTTTCAAGTTATACTGTCTGAAAATTGAGGATAAACGTTTCAAACATGTACTCCATGCCATATATTGTCTGAAAAAAAGAGGATAAACGTTTCGAAGATTTACTCCATGCCGTACAGTGTCTGAAAATAGAGAATAAACCTTTCAAGTTATACTGTCTGAAAATTGAGGATAAACGTTTCAAACATGTACTCCATGCCATATATTGTCTGAAACTAAGAGGATAAAGTTTCGAAGATTTACTCCATGCCGTACAGTGTCTGAAAATAGAGGATAAACGTTTCAAAGTTTTTCCTGAATGCCTTATACTGACTGAAAATTAAATGGAGGATAAACGTTAGACTTGCTGCATGCCGTAACAGTGTCTGAAAATAGAGAATAAACGTTTCAAGTTATACTGTCTGAAAATTGAGGATAAACGTTTCAAACATGTACTCCATGCCATATATTGTCTGAAACTAAGAGGATAAACGTTTCGAAGATCTACTTCATGCCGTACAGTGTCTGAAAATAGAGGATAAACGTTTCAAAGTTTTTCCTGAATGCCTTATACTGACTGAAAATTAAATGGAGGATAAACGTTAGACTTGCTGCATGCCGTAACAGTGTCTGAAAATAGAGAATAAACGTTTCAAGTTATACTGTCTGAAAATTGAGGATAAACGTTTCAAAGTCTTGCTGCATGCCATACAGTGTCTGAAAATAAAGTAAAATGTTTCAAAGTTATACTGCCTGCTTTTGATATGATATAGTAAAATGTATCTGAAAAATGGGACATTTCAAAGTTTTACTGCATGTCATATATTGTCTGAAAAAAAGAAGACAAACGTTTTAAAGTTTTACTGCATGCCAAACAGTGTCTGAAATAGAGGATAAACGTTTCATTCAAAGTCTTGCTGCATGCCATACACTGATACAGTGTCTGATAATAGAGGAAAACGTTTCAAAGTTATACTGTCTGCATGTCATTTTATATAGAATCTGAAAGATGGGACATTTTAAAGTTTGCCTGCATGCCATAGTGTATGAAAAATAGGGGATAAACGTTTCAAAGTCTTACTGCATGCCATACATTGTCTGAAAATACAGGATAAACCTTTCAAAGTGTACTGCATGCCATATAGTGTCTGGGGATAAAGTATAAACATTTCAAAATTATTCAGCATGGCTATCAGGCATATGATATAGTGTCTGAAAATTAAAGATAACCATTTCAAAATTATACTGAATGCTATTTAATATTGTCTGAAAAAAGAAGATAAACTTTTCAAAGTTTTCTGCATACAGTATATATCTGAAAATAGAGATTAAACGTTTCAAATTTGTACTCCATGCCATATATTGTCTGAAAAAGAGGATAAACGTTTCGAAGATCTACTCCATGCCGTACAGTGTCTGAAAATAGAGGATAAACGTTTCAAAGTTTTTCCTGAATGCCTTATACTGTCTGAAAATTAAATGGAGGATAAACGTTAGTCTTGCTGCATGCCGTAACAGTGTCTGAAAATAGAGAATAAACGTTTCAAAGTTATACTGTATGAAAATTGAGGATAAACGTTTCAAAGTCTTGCTGCATGCCATACAGTGTCTGAAAATAGAGTAAAATGTTTCAAAGTTATACTGTCTGCTTTTCATATAATATAGTAAAATGTATCTGAAAAATGGGACATTTCAAAGTTTTACTGCATGCCATACAGTGTATGAAAAATAGGGGATAAACGTTTCAAAGTCTTGCTGCATGCCATACAGTGTCTGAAAATAGAGGATAAACCTTTCAAAGTTTATTGCATGCCATATAGTGTCTGGGAATAAAGTATAAACATTTCAAAATTATTCAGCATGGCTGTCAGCCATATGATATAGTGTCTGAAAATTGAAAATAACCATTTCAAAATTATACTGGATGCTATATAATATTGTCTGAAAAAATAAGATAAACTTTTTAAAATTTTCGGCATACAATTAGGTCTGAAAATAGAGATTAAACGTTTTAGATTTGTACTCCATGCCATATATTGTCTGAAAAAGAGGATAAACGTTTCGAAGATTTACTCCATGCCGTACAGTGTCTGAAAATAGAGGATGAACGCTTCAAAGTTTTTCCTGAATGCCTTATACTGTCTGAAAATAGAGGATAAACGTTAGTCTTGCTGCATGCCGTTAAACAGTGTCTGAAAATAGAGAATAAACGTTTCAAAGTCTTGCTGTATGCCATACAGTGTCTGAAAAATAAAGAATAAACGTTTCAAAGTCTTGCTGTATGCCATACAGTGTCTGAAAAATAAAGAATAAACGTTTCAAAGTCTTGCTGTATGCCATACAGTGTCTGAAAAATAAAGAATAAACGTTTCAAAGTCTTGCTGTATGCCATACAGTGTCTGAAAAATAAAGAATAAACGTTTCAAAGTCTTGCTGCATGCCATACAGTGTCTGAAAATAGAGTAAAATGTTTCAAAGTTATACTGTCTTCATTTCATATGATATAGTATTTGAAAAATGGGACATTTCAAAGTTTTACTGCATGTCATATATTGTCTGAAAAAAAGAAGATAAACGTTTTAAAGTTTTACTGCATGCCAAACAGTGTCTGAAAATAGAGGATAAACGTTTCAGTCAAAGTCTTGCTGCATGCCATACAGTGTCTGATAATAGAGGAAAACGTTTTCTTTAATGAAAAATGTGCATAAAAATACATTTCGCTTTTGTACATTTCATTAGCAGAATATTATAATAAAAAAAGAACTTATAACCCTATCAAAATATCATATTTTACATGAGTTGTAAGAAAATCAACCAAAAACTGACAAAAAAAACCCTCATTTTTGCGGAGTTATCTCCCTTTCAAATGCTAATTTCCATAAGTTTTAAATGCAAAATTTGAGTTTTCCTCAAGTTAGATTCTATTGGACTTTTTTCTGTGCATTTGGGGCTTAATGCTTTAAATTAGAACTAAATCATTTCGACTGGACTAATGTGCATACAAGTGTAAATACGTACAAAAGTGCAAAAATAAACAAATAGTAGCAACGGATGAAAATGATCCGAAAAAAATCCTGTCTCCCCCCTTTTTTTTCCATATCAAAAAGGTCGTCCCCATATTAAATGTATAACAAAAAGTGGACATCATCTCGTTTTCAAAACCCAGAAGTATAAAATATGCAGTCAGTAGTGTCTTTTATATAACTAAGTCGTCCATTATCTTTTTTTATACACGACCACACGTAGCTTTAATTGTTTTAGAGCTAGCTATAGGCCTAGAACACCTCCGGGTGCCGGAGTTTCTCGCTGCATTGACATGATTGAAGACCCATTAGTTGCCTTTGACTGTTGTCTATCCTTTGGTTGGGTTGTTGTCTCTGACACATTCTCCATTTTTATTCTCGACATTTAATTTAGGAGAGAAAAAACGCAGATTGTTCATGCGTCAAAATGTGTTATTATTAGGGGGGAAATGTAAATGTACATTAATAAGCGGTTGCGCTGTAAGCATTGAATTTGTATAAGATATGAATATATGGCGAGCAGTCTTACAAAACCTACTTTGACGATATTTGTACGGTGATTTTGCAAATCCTTTCCTTTTGTATCCACAGTGACGTCACGCTAGGCGTTGTGCAAACAAGGTTATTCCCCTGACGTCACGTAATTGAAATGGGGCACCTGTAGGGTTTTTTTTGAAAAAATTATATAATACACATTATAGCTATAGTTTTCATTTTTGTCGGGCCTGCGACTTTTACCGCAAAAGCGAGACATAGCGATCCTGCATTCCGTCATCGGTGTCTGCGGCGTCCACAAATATTCACTCTGTGGTTAAAGTTTTTGAAATGATTTCAGACAAATTTGAACACAAGCTTACAAGTTTCTGATCAAAAGTTAGTTTTTAGAAGGAAATTTTGTAAAATTGTATTTCCTGTTTGTCCGTATATTAGTACTTTTTAAAATAAATGGACAAGTGTAGTTTTTCTTCCAGATAACATTACATGCAGTCTGCGGTTAAATTTTTTAAAACATTTATTCGATTCTTAATTACCACTGTCTATCCTGGATTTTTACCAAACTTGAAGAGAAGCTCTTAGTAATCAAAAGATAATATCTAGAGGATTTTTTTTTTAGTATTTTTTCTCCCGTTTTTTGTCGAGCCTGCGACAAACAGAAAAAGAAGGGAATTGTTTTACATTGTCATATCGGGGCCTTTTATAGGGTGTTGCTAAACGGCGGAAACGGAAAACGGAACGGAATACGGAACGGAAACAGTAAACGGAAACAGAAAGAATTAACATCTTTTCTTTTTGTTAATTTTATCTACATAGGCATGTTTTTATAGTATTTCACATGTTCACAAGAAAAACAACCCAGAGGAATGAATTAAAAATAAAAGATTTCAAAGCATAAAGTATTGAAATAATTACCAGGAGATGATGAGTCTATGTTTTTGAAATATTTGATAAAGTCATGTGTACGTAGTTCATGCGATTCAGGATAGTCTGTTCGACTTTTCTTTTCTTTTTTAAATTTTGATCAATTTCAATAAGATAGCAACCCAACAACACGATACAAATCTCTATGGGCCTATAAAAGATTGACACCGGCCTTGATTCTATAAATCGAATGTGAAGTAATCATTAGTAAACTTGGGGGGAAATCCTTTGCATCAGTTTTCTTCTTTGTTTTTTTTTTAATTGCCTTGAAACAAAATTAGAAATGTGGTGTATCTTGTTGCGTTGTTCTGCATTGGTGATTTTCGTTGTATCTTTTCTTGTATAATGGAAAGAAAACCTAAAAGAAACCTAATAGGACAATGGTGTATGGACAAAATCCGATATGGAAACTACAATAGAAACTTGTATATACTTTAGTTTTATGAAGAAAAAAATGACAAAATCTCTCACTATACAAAGCCTTTCTAAACATTTACAATACTCAAGGATGTATGTTTAGTGTTTGGTATTTACATAGCCTTTTTTAGGAAAAGCAATATACCTCCTAGAATTTAAATCAATTAAGACGAATTGATGTGCAAAAAGTGGCGAACAATTAGTAGCCTACATGGATATATACTATTTGCACAGCTAGTGCCCTCACGAAGTTTTTCGTAGTCATGTCCCAAGTTTTTCAAAAACAAATTGTTCATTTGCTATATTTATAGAAGAAAACATCTAGAAAGATAGGCGGAAAATACCAAAGGGTTATTCAAACTCAGAAGTCGAAAACAAACCGTCAACGCCATTACTAAAAAAGAAAAAAAAGGCCAAAAAGACCAAAAGACAAACAGACAAACAATTGCACACAAAACACAACATATTTATAAACTAAAGGCTGAACAACACGAACCCTACCAAAAACTTGGGGTGATCTCAGCTGCTCCGGAAGGGTAAATTGATTCAGCTGCACATGTTACACCCGTTAACATAGACATATTCATTCACACAAGAGGAATATTGAAATTTGAAAGTCACTTTTAATTTTGGTAGTTTTTAATGATTTTGGTGCTATGTCAAGATAACTGAAAACTCATTCTGCTCTGTTCTTTTTTATGACGGAAATGATACTTTATTTCACACTACGCATCTGATCATTTTGATGTTTCTATTGGCCATACACCCGATTTTTTCAAGATATCACTGATATCATTTACTTAATAACACCTGACCAGAACAGTTCCTTGAGACACCCCAGAATCAACGGTCTGTTGGACCTGTTTGATGTTGTTCAATTTACCACGAGTCTTTGCTTGCGGAAGCATAGGAATGAGTAAATCCAACATTGCATGTGTTTTACCTGGTTTCCTGTAGCTGTTTAATTTTGATTTAATAGTTTATATGGGGCGTTTTCAAAATATGAAATAAATATATCTGTAAAGTGTTCTTAACGATTTTTTGGCGCAATACATGTAATTGCAACGACGACATTAACGTAAATATATAAAAAAGAAGATGTGGTATGATTGCCAATGAGACAACTCTCCACAAGAGACCAAAATGACACAGAAATTAACAACTATAGGTCACCGTACGGTCTTCAACAATGAGCAAAGCCCATACCGCATAGTCAGCTATAAATGGCCTCGAAATGAAAATGTAAAAAATTCAAACGAGAAAACTAACGGCCTTATTTATGTACAAAAAATGAACGAAAAACAAATATGTAACACATAAACAAACAACAACCACTGAATTACAGGCTCCTGACTTTGGACAGGCACATACATACAGAATGTGGTGGGGTTAAACATGTTAGTAGGATCCCAACCCTCCCCCTAATCTGGGACAGTGGTATAACATTACAACATAAGAACGAACTATAAAAATCAGTTGAAAAGGCTTAACTCACCAGATGGACACAAATACACTTGAAGTGGACGTGGCCGGGTACTTGTACATCCCAACAGCAAAAAGACACTAGGTAGTACTCGCAGTTAACTGACAGCTAGTTCAAAGCCACTAACAACCAACAAAAAATCATGCATCTAAGACGTAACCATTGATGGTACTATAATAATCTAGACGATAACGCCGCATTATGTTGGAGCATACTATATGTTGCAGCATCCTGCAGTGAATGCATGTTTGAGATACTTGAATAGTGGAAATGCACAAATGTCTCCTGTTGTCCATTCATCACGTATCATGCTGGAATTGATGATTGTTGAAAAAATGGTGAATAATAATATGATAGCTGCTTCATTTTATATATTTTTTTAACATTCTATAACCTATTTCGTCTGGCCCTCATACTTTTTATGTATTGAATCAATATTCTAATTTCAATTTGTTTTCGTCCATACTTAAGTTATTATGTCTTTCCAATTTGGATGTAACGGTTTATTTAGTGGTACATATTTAGTTGATGTCTTCTTAGTTGATACAATTATAGTGATATATTCATTCAATGTTTTTGCTCTGTCATGGTCGTTTTCTGCTAGTACTAAGACCTGCTTTAGTCTTTAGTGGTATACTTTGAGAGTTATTTTTTAAACTGACCTGGCCCTGCTAAGTGAGCTTTTCTCATCACTTGGCGTTCGTCGTCCGATTTTCGTCTTTGTTAACTTTTACAAATTGTCTCAGTCTCTGAAACTACTGGGCCAAATGTTATTGATCATATGTCTTTTAAGGAGTCGCCCGATAGTTTTGGTTAAACTTTGCAACAATTATCATCGGTGTATCTAGTTTAAAAACTGTGTGGAAAACATGTCTAATCTGTCATCGGACTCGGACTACTTTTATAATTAGGTTTACTGTGTATTGCTTCGTATGTGTTTCTTAATTCTACATTGGCTAGAGGTATAGGGGGAGGGTTGGGATCTCACAAAATATGTTTAACCCCACCCCCTTTTTCCGCATTTTTTCGCCTGTCCCAATTTCCGGAATCTCTGACCTTTGCTATTCTAGTTTATATGTTTTGGAGTTTAGTGTGACGCCCATTTTCACTGAACTAGTACACAATTATATTTAGGGGCCAGCTGATACCACCTCCGGGTGCGAGATTTTCTCGCTGCCTTGAAGACCAATTGGTGGCATTCTGATGTTGTCTGGTCTTTCATCGGGTTGTTGCTTCTTTGACATTTTTCATTCTCAATTTTATTAGAATGTTGAGCTCTACCTTATGTCCATTTACGTCAAAACGGTCAAATGACTAGGAGTTATCGACCTTATTTGACGAATTTTCTCACTTGCATGTTCGCCTGTTATATTGAAATATATGATAAGTAGATAGAAACTTTTAATAGCAAAAATTACCAGCAAGATCTATTGATGTTCATAGTTCTTTTTCCCCTCCCCCTAAATTCCGTCTACATAAAAATTTCTTTCCGTTTCCGCCGTTTAGCAACACCCCTTTTATAGCTGACTATGCGGTATGGGCTTTGCTTATAGTTGAAGAGCGTACGGTGACCTATAGTTGTTAATGTGTCATTTTGGTCTCTTGTGGACAGTTGTATCATTGGCAATCATACCATGCACATCTTCTTTTTTATAAGACTATAGTTTCAGCGGAACCCTTACACATTGTTTTTTCGACCTCAAAAGCATCCATCTGATTTTCGGTAATACAATAATTCCAATAAGCGATTTCAGATAAATCATACTTTATAACTCTTCTTTTTTGTAAGAACCTTATATGCTTGATAAAAAAAATCTCGTGGGAGAAAAGGAGGCACTTCAAAACTTGTACATTGATAGGGACTGCCGATGCAGATAGGGGCAGTGGATAAAAACCTGCATATACTTGACAGCAAATTCGTGTACGTAGGAACTGATTACATTACATTGTTGCGATTAAAACTTAATATATAAACGTAATTAAGCGCCATACTGACAAACGTTGTAAAAATCAAAACTTGTTTATGCATGTTAGTGCCATTGATCAAGGGAACATTTTACAAAAAAAACGGTTATGTTATGACTTAATTTTCGTTCAAAAGTAGTTAATATACTTTCTTTAAAAGTCCTTATTTTTGAAATTTCAAAAGAGCACTGATTGGACGTTTTTTTTATTTTATTAATTGTGTTTTATTTGAGTGTATTATAGTGTTCTAAATGATAATACTAGTATAATGTGTGTTGTTAGTTTTTAACGACTTTGTGTTTCATATTTGAACACTTGATGTTCAAGTTCTTAACCCGTAGTGTAGTACAAGCAGTATAGGATTTAATGATAGCAGAACACTACAGATACATACGATAACTCATAATACATGGGGGGAAAAAACTCACTTATGTGATATATAGAGTAAAGTGTTTAGTGACTGCAGACCCCTACGAAAAGATACACACGATAACTCTTACCTTCTGGTGAAAAACAAAACCTCACACATGTGATATATATGCAGTAAAGTGTTTAGTGACTGCAGATCCCTTAATACACGAGAACTCATACCTATATATTCTGTGGTGAAAAACAAAGCCTTACACATGTGATATATGCAGTAAAGTGTTAAGTGACTGCAGACCCCTAAAGATAAACACGAAAACTCGTACATGGGATAAACCTCACACATATGATATATGCAGTAAAGGATTTAGGGACTGCAGATCCCTTAATACACGAGAACTCATACCTACTGTGGTGAAAAACAAAACCTTACACATGTGATATATGCAGTAAAGTGTTTAGTGACTGCAGACCCCTACGTAAAGATACACACGAGAACTCTTACCTTCTGGTGAAAAACAAAACCACACACATGTTATATATGCAGTAAAGTGTTTAGTGACTGCAGATCCCTTAATACACGAGAACTCATACCTACTGTGGTGAAAAACTAAGCCTTACACATGTGATATATGCAGTAAAGTGTTTAGTGACTGCAGACCCCTAAAGATAAACACGAGAACTCATACATGGGATAAACCTCACACATGTGATATATGCAGTAAAGTGTTTAGTGACTGCAGATCCCTTTATACATGTACCTACTGTGGTGAAAAACAAAGCCTTACACATGTGATGCATAGAGTAAAGTGTTTAGTGACTGCAGGTCCCTTAAAACATGAAAACTCATACCTACTGTGGTGAAAAACAAAGCCTTACACATGTGATGCATAGAGTAAAGTGTTTAGTGACTGCAGGTCCCTTAAAACATGAAAACTCATACCTACTGTGGTGAAAAACAAAGCCTTACACATGTGATGCATAGAGTAAAGTATTTAGTGACTGCAGACCCCTAAAAATACACACGAGAAATTATACTGGGGATACACCTCACACATGTGATATATCTCTATATATATACATGTATGCAGTAAAGGATTTAGGGACTGCAGATCCCTAAAGATGCACACGAGAACTCATACTGGTGAAAAACCTTACACATGTGATGTATTAAGTAAAGGATAAAGTGGAACACGTTAATTTTAACGACACTTGAGAGTTCATACTGGTGTTGGACTTTATGGAAGGGAACGACCGTTTTAATTCAAAAGTTTAAGTGGATTTTCATAAAAATATTATTGACTGATTCCAAATTCCGTGAAAAACTGTGGTCAAGCTGTTGACCAAAAAAAACCCAAAGCATAGACTCTCACCCACATCTCTATTCTGTATAGATATATATAAGAAGAGGTAGTATGAGTGCCAATGAGACAACTCTCTCATCTAAGTTATAATTTGTAAAAGTAAACCATTATAGGTCAAAGTACCATCTTCAAAACGAACAGCAAGCTATAAAGGGCCCTCAAAATTACATATTTAAAACTATAAAAACGGGAAAATCAAATGTCTAATCTATAAAAAAAAAAAAAAATTAAAAATCATGCATTTGCAGCACTCTCTTAATTATTCATTCTGTCTTCCGTACTTGTTTGTCCTACTTTTCTTGTTTTGATAATTTTTGATCATTTGGTCCATGATTATCTATTATTTGAACCCCATCAAGACACACATATATACTTGTTTAAACTGTGTTTACTTATAGTGAGCTGGAAAGAAAATAAATGCCCACAGTGCAACAGCGACGTTACACAGAATTCAAACCTAGATTTAGTAGATGAACGTACATGTACGTGTCGTAGGAATTTATGTTGAATTTTCGAGTGAATTGTCAATACCTAAATTAATTTATTTATTTTTCAAGCAGTTTATGTAATGTGATTTTACACACAAAAACGGTGTTATTGATGGCTTTATCTGTTGAGACAACAACATATTTGCCATGGAGGTTGGACAAGCGTTTTGCAACATTTGGGTCTTTAAAGATTGTTGTAGCATCGGTATTGATAGACCAATTCATTTTTTTAAATTCTGATGTGTACCAACGATCGCACAACCTTGATTCATTCGGAAAGAGTATGTATAGATATTTTGACATTGCTTAATATTACTTGTTTCGTCGACTGTTAATGGCGTCTTCATTCTCAATACATTGGATGCTGGATGTGTTCCGATTATTAATATTTCAGTCTTAGAACCATATTTTTTCATTAGTCTTTATTGTCTTTGAACTAGCTGTCAGTAACTGCTAGTACTCTCATATCTGTACTTTGTACATGTGTCTTTTAAGTTTTAGTTTCATGGATGAATAAATACCCTGGCAGGTCCAATCTGTTTGTCTCCAGTGTATCGATCTGACGCGTATATAAAATCGAAACCCTTTTCAATTGATTTTTAGTTTCTCTGCAGTGTATCGATCTTTTTGATTTTTATAGTGTTTTTTTATATATAGTTGTAATGTTGTGTCACTGTTCAAGGCGAGGGTTGGCACCACATTATATACATTTTAGTCACAAGCCAAGAGCCCGTACTTTAATGGTTGTCGTTGGTTCATGTCTGTCATATTTGATTTTCATAATTTGCTACGTTATAAAGTAGGCCGTAAGAATTCTCTATTGGATTTTTTTCACACTTTTTCATGTCGATCTGCCTGCTAAGTGAAACCCTTTTCAATTGATTTTTAGTTTCTCTGCAGTGTATCGATCTGATGAGTGAAACCCTTTTCAATTGATTTCTTTAGTTTTTCTGCAGTGAATCGATCTGCTGAGTGAAACCCTTTTCAATTGATTTTTAGTTTCTCTGAAGTGTATCGATCTGATAAGAATCATTTTTACGGAAGCCGGTTAGTGTCAGGGTAGAGTTTTATTTTTTATAACGACTTAGCTAACTTGTTTAAACAACTAAGCTAACTCGTTGAAACAGCTTACCTAACTCGTTAAAACGACTAAGCTAACTTGTTTAAACCACTTAGCAAACTTGTTATAACGAGTTAGATTAGCTAAGTCGTTATAACAAGTTAGCTTAGTTGTTTAAACGAGTTAGCTAAGTTGTTTTAACAAATTAGCTTAGTCGTTTAAACAAGTAAGCTAAGTCGTTAAAACAAGTTAGCTAATAAGTTGTTATAACAAGATAAATATGCTAAGTCGTTATAACAACTTAGCTAAGTCGTTTAAACAACTCAGCTATTTCGTTTAAACAACTTAGCTAAACTTAAAAATAAAACTCAACCCTGACACTATAACCGGCTTCCGTAGAACTGATCCCTATGTACTTTAGTAATATATATATACGTAATAATTTTATATTATCCTGATACTAGATAAGTGTCCAACTAATGGGTTGTCGGATTATTGGGCTGTCGGAGCACTGGGCTGTATGAATATTGGGCTGTCGGAATCTTGGGTTGTCGGACAAATGGGCTGTCGGAATATGACAATAGGCTGTCAGAATAATACCGTCAGAACAATAGCGTGTAACTTGTCTGGGGGAGGCTATGGATTTTTTGGAATAAAAAGTTTGTTTCCAGTTTTTGGAGAAAAAAAAATAATTTGTTTTTGACCCCGAGAAAAAAATGTTTGTTACACCCTCACTCTTACCTGCCACTTTATGTGATGCTATAAAAATTGAAAGAAAAAAAAATATTTTTGTCGAAGGCAAAAAAAAAATTGGTCCAGAAAAAAAAATCCATATTTCTATATTTATAGCCATTTTATTTTTACCACAAGTACTTTTAAATAGTATATGCCTTATGTGATTTTTTTTCAAAGAAATACTATTCTAAAACCCAATGGAGACCCCATTCCAAGAACTCTCCTGTGATGAAGGGGAATAACCTCTTTGCACAACGCTTAGCGTGACGTCACTTTGGATACAAAACGAAAGGGTTTACACACACTGACAATCACAACATTAATATCGTCAAAGTAAGTTTTGTAAGACTTTTCGCTATATTCATTCTAATAATATTCATTCTAATACAAACATAATGCTATACAGCGCAACTAATTATTTTTCTGCTCTTTTATATCTTAATCAGTCACAAGTTTGTCTTTGTTTTTTTTCCTCTCCAGAAGTTTTTGATGATCATTTTTATACGTTTCCAATGATGATACCCATTCTTATTTTCGCCCTTTTGTACACATTTGTTTCGAAACTTTCCTGCATTTTTTTTTTAGCAGATAATTACTGTAATGTTATTTAATTTCAGTTCTAATCAAATGCTGAACTGGTCAGTGTTTGCATATCTGCCCCCCCCCCTTTTTTATCCAATATCTTTGTCTTTAAATTTCGCTGGAGCTCAGCTGGTTTAGTGGGTCAGACGAGGTTTGACAGGTAATGGCGGTCGCTATCATGTCTGATTGGGGATGAAAAATCTTTGTATTGTGCTACCAATAAGTCGTTCATAAACCACAGCTGGTTAACGATTACGCTGTCGCTGAGTTTCACAGTTTTTTTTTCAATTTTAAAAGAAATTGTATCAAACTAGACAATAAATAATATTTATAAATATTATAATCGTTTCCTGTTTATTCTTTTCGTTTCGTTTCGTTTCGTTTCTTTTCGTTTCTATTTCGTTTCTCCAGATCGACCTATAGAGTGGGGGGCCCATATTCGCCAGGGACACAATTTCGCCGTTTTATGATTTTGAGGTGTAAACACTTCAAAGGATGGCTGAAATGGAAGAAATATGCCAATAAATTATAATTTTATAACAAATATGATTATTTTTTAAACTTAAACAAAATTACGGCACTTACTGCAAAAGATCGAAACACGGACAACGATTTTCGGTCAATTTCCTGAATGAAAAACAGGATTTTCATAGATTTTTTTCTTAGCATTTTTTTGACTGATTGGCCTAAATTTCTGTTTTTTACACCTTTGAAATCTCTGCTGTTCATCTACAATGAAATTTATTTGATAAATATTATATAAAGCTGCAGTTATTTGGTTTTAAATAGATGTGTAAAAACGGCGAATATGTGTCCCCCATTGACAAAACTTCAGGAAATTTCAAACACCTTTTAATCTAACTTTACAGATGATTATTTTCAAACAAACATGTTTTCAAGCTTAGGAATGTTTTGCATTTGAAGTTATCTTCATATAGAAATATCAGTATACTTCAAAAACATATAGACCTGAACATAAACTGTAGAAAACATGGAAAGATATGGCGAAAATGAGCACCCCACTCTATATATTTTTGTAAACGAAGAGGACAGATAATATTCGAAAACATTAAGTTTTTGAATTATTTGTTTATTATAAATAATACATGTATAGTCAAGTCATTTATATGTACATGTACCATTTAATCAGAATCAATGATCCTCTGCAGAATTGAATCTTCTACATTCCCAACTGCATATACATGTATTGAATATATACACAGTATTAAAGTTAGGTTGTAACTAGCCTTTTACAAACATGTTTCGGCGAGCGGAGCGAGGCAAATTGTTTTTGAAGGGTTTTGGAGCTGCCGAAGGCCTAAGAAGCTATAGAACAAATGATGCTAAATCATGCTTTCTGGGTGTTCCCCAGACCATTTTTTAATCTGAAAATGCAAGTTCTGTTTTGATAATTTTTTGACAATATTTTGGTCTCAAAGCAAAATGTATAGATTCAGTGTAAGACTTAAGTTTCTAGGGACAACATCAAAACACCAATATGTATGATAAAGCAAAAATGTAATTCACATAGTTAAGTCTGTGGCTGCTGTTTTTTTTTAAACTCCTGATCAAGTTTACAACAAAATTACTGAATTACAAAAGGAATGCAACACCAACAGAATACAGAAGGGCAATCAATGAACTAAAGACAAATAATTAAGAACCATTGATCCCGAAAAATCAGGGGCTATGTCTGAGGGAGAACAGAACTAATCTTGCTTCTTGCAAGGCAGTCGCCGTGAACACAATTTGATATGGAGACAAGCGTTTGGTTTTTAAATTTCCTACATGAGTCATTTGCCTCAATGTAGTTACGGCCCTGTAATAAAAGTGAGGTATTTTAAACAGTGTTCCTGAGAAAAAGACTTCAAGTTAAATGAAACCAATTTTCATACATCTAAAGTATTATTTAAATAATATTTATACTTTTATTATTAAAAGATTTGGGAAGTGTTTCCCGATTTTTTTTTGTGGAAAAAAGATGAATTTTTGCAGAATCTGGTGCCATCTCATACTTTCGATTAGAGTTATTTATTTTCAATACTAGTACATTGCAAGTCAGGTAATTTATTTTTAAACTACCACAGAAGAAACCATTTATTTTTGAAATTATCAAGGCCGAGTTATTTATTTTCGAAATTCCCCAGAATATCAAATGGTCGTCCCCTTATGACGTTTTGAACGGCTATTATATATGTTTTTGGGCGCCATACGTCGCAGGAAGGAGTCAATTCAAAGCAAACATTTAAAATAGCCTTCCAAGACGTCATAACTATTTGGACTACGTTCGACCCACTTCTAGAGACCCCTCCCCCCCTATTTTCGGATCTACGGTGCCGCATATAATGCAGTATCTGGTATTGACTGGGGTCTCATTAAAAGGGAGGGGGGGGGGGGGGGTTCTGATCCCGGATCCCGGTATATAATTATTTTTTAATTTGTCAGATTCCCGTACCCGCTGACACTGTACTTTTTGTATCTTCCAATGTCCCGGTAGAATTCATTTCCCGTGTTCATGGCAGAATAATTTGGCTTTCACATGTCACGCTTACAGTCTTCACGACGAGTGGCAGCCCAGGCAGCCCAGGCTGGTAAAATTGCTCTCCGGCCTGTAAAAATCAGACCTACAGGCCAACAGAATCTAACTAAAAAATTTCAAAAATTGAGCTGCGGGCCTGTAGATTAAGCAGTTCAGCGTGAAGACTGCGCTTACAAAAAATCTCCTGAAGTGGAGAGACTGAGTTGTCTCTTTTTCGTCGTTGTTTTACTGTAGTCTGTACATTGTATTTAATTAGTTGCTCATTCGAATTCCTACCACAAAAGAAAAGTCCAATTTTCCTTCAATGAATTAATATCTCATGGTAGCGTGTTAGCCTCAGGTTCAGGAGGTTGTCAATGTGGGTTTTAACCATTTCCAAAGATTTTAATTAGATATAGGAAGGTGTGGTATGAGTGCCAATGAGACAACTCTCCATCCAAATAACAATTTATAAAAGTGAACCATTTTGTATTTGCCGCTTCTTCGCTAAGCACGCATCATTTAGAAGTAAGAACAAAGACTGAATGGAATCAGAGATTAATCTAAAGTCATGGCTGATAAAATTGCTGGCCGGTTTGTGAAATTCTTCTCTACAAGCCAACAGAATCCAACCAAAAATTTGGTAAAATTCAGCTTCGGGCTAGTGGATTCAAATGTTTAGCGTAATTCCCTCCTGTTTAGAAGCACTCGGAGAGGACCGATAAATTATAGAAGTATCTGTAAATTAAAAACACAATAAATCCTCTGTAAAATAAGAATGCACAGTATCCTCCACCGTGTCCGTAATATCATGAGTTTGTGTATATATATACAACAAGTCGTGAATTTATATATATAAGTATCAATATAGAGACTTTAAAAAGTAATGTAATGAGGCAAGAGAAATAAATAAATGCAAATTTTATACGTTGATGCTACCGTCCTGAATATATTACAATACATATTAATTTGCCGCTGGACGTGGAGCAGAGAGTCATCATTGGTTACCATCTTCATCTTCATCTTCAGAATTTATGCCGGGGTATAAATGTACATATCATTAGTAAATAAACGTATCTTGTAGCGACAAAAGAAGACTCACGATGCTGACATGCGCTGCACTCTTATAATTTATGCCAGGGTATTAATGTGCATATCATTAATAAATAAACTCTATATATCTTGTAGCTACAAAAGAAGACTCGCGATGCTGACATGCGTGGCACTCTTATAATTTATGCCGGAGTGTACATGTACATATAATTTTTTTTTATCATTAATAAATAAACTTTATATTTTGTAGCTATAAAAGAAGACTCACGATGCTGACATGCGCGGCACTGTTTGTCGTATTTTTATCTGGAGGTTGGTATTAATTGGATATAAAATACAGTGAAACCTGTCTTAAGAGACCACCGGCACCTAAGGGAGAGCAAAACAGTGGTCTCTTAAGACAGGTAGTATTTTTAACACAGGTTTAATCCCTCTAAAAAATCACATAGAAAAATGTTTTTTGGCCTTATGGAAATAGAAAAGTCACCTTTTTGGTCGAGTTAGTTTTTGATGAAGTTGAAGTCAAATCAATTTGAAACTTAGTACACATGTTTCCTATGATATGATCTTTCTAATTTTCATACAAAATTAGAATTTTACCCCCTTTTCACTGTCCATTGAACATATAAAATGATAGTGGGGATGAGGCATTCGTGTACTAGGGACACATTCTTTTTTGTAATCTTTCAAACATTTTAGTTTCAGCTCTTGGATGTGAGAGATTATGGGTACAGTTTGGAAACTCTTGCTATTATTCAAATCAAATGCCAGAATCTCAGCGGAGAGCCTTCCAACGAGTAAGATCTGCTAGTGCTGGCATGGTTGAAGATATCTTTTTTAAATGGCAACAAGCAAAGGTAAGTTAACTATAGACCTGTAGAAACAAAATTGCAGGAACCCTTTGAATAATCAATGTTTGCAGATGTTTGCTGTTAACTGCAAACCTCCTGCAGACATTACAGCTTTTTGCCACAAGCTTACGACAAGATTACAGGAAAGACTAGAATATAGGGGATGTTCTCAGCTAGATTGCAGAGATCTTATATTCTATATTACTAGTAACAATTCTATATGTTTGTATGAATTACATAAAATGACTGAGCATGCCTATTGGTAACTTCCTGGAAGATAAATATTTAAAATTCGGTGCTGAATTATGTTGATAGTGTTTGATTCATGTTATATATCAATGTTCAAGGAGACATTTTAGGTTGGATATTAAATTTTTAGTTTTAAAAGATAATTATTCTTTGTAAGTAAAATTTCCCCATTACATTATGCTATAAACTTATGAATTTTTAAGATCAGTACCATAGCAATAGAATTCAACAACATTTTATTTTCAGTTAGCATGCGAAAGGAAAGGCGCACACCTTGCAGAAATCGAATCTGAAGCGGAAAACAACTTTATAAAGCAATTGGCACAGAAGGTCCCAAATCATTGTAAGCATTTTTATCAATACAGTGAAACCTGTTTTAAACACCGAACGTTTTGTTCGGTTTTGGCCGGTGTTCGGTTTTATCAGGTTCACAGCGCATACAATTTAATATGAACATGTTTGATTTATACAGGTTTTCGGTTTATGCAGGATTCGGCTTAGCCAGGTTTTACTGTAATATACTAGTGTTTAAAAAGCTGAGGCCAAATAAAAAAATATGTGTGTTTACTGTACACCTATCTACCCCAATTTGTATCCCCTATTTTAAACTTTTGTTTTTACATTTTTAGCTCACCTGGCCCGAAGGGCCAAGTGAGCTTTTCTCATCACTTGGCGTCCGTCGTCCGGCGTCGTCCGTCGTCCGTCGTCGTTAACTTTTACAAAAATCTTCTCCTCTGAAACTACTGGGCCAAATTTAACCAAACTTGGCCACAATCATCATTGGGGTATCTAGTTTAAAAAATGTGTCCAGGGACCCGGCCAACCAACCAAGATGGCCGCCATGGCTAAAAATAGAACATAGGGGTCAAATGCAGTTTTTGGCTTATAACTCTGAAACCGAAACATTTAGAGCAAATTTGACAGGGGTTAAATTGTTTATTAAGTCAAGATCTATCTGCCCTAAAATTTTCAGACGAATCGGACAACCGGTTGTTGGGTTGCTGCCCCTGAATTGGCAATTTTAAGGAAATTTTGCCGTTATATGGTTATTATCTTGAATATTATTATAGATAGAGATAAACTGTAAACAGCAATAATGTTCAGCAAAGTAAGATCTACAAATAAGTCAACATGACCGAAATGGTCAGTTGACCCATATAGGAGTTATTGCCCTTTATAGTCAATTTTTAACCATTTTTTGTAAATCTTAGTAATCTTTTACAAAAATTTTCTCCTCTGAAACCACTGGGCCAAATTTATCCAAACTTGGCCACAATTATCTTTGGGGTATCTAGTTTAAAAAATGTGTCCAGGGACCCGGCCAACCAACCAAGATGGCCGCCATGGCTAAAAATAGAACATAGGGGTAAAATGCAGTTTTTGGCTTATAACTTAAAAACCAAAGCATTAAGAGCAAATCTGACTATTAGAAAATTGTTTATCAGGTCAAGATCTATCTACCCTGAAATTTTCAGATGAATCTGACAACCTGTTGTTGGGTTCCTGCCCCTGAATTGGTAATTTTAAGGAAATTTTACTGTTTTTGGTTATTATCTTGAAAATTATTAAAGATAGAAATAAACTGTAAACAGCAATAATGTTCAGCAAAGTAAGATTTACAAATAAGTCAACATGACCGAAATGGTCAGTTGACCCATATAGGAGTTATTGTCCTTTATAGTCAATTTTTAACCATTTTTCGTAAATCTTAGTAATCTTTTACAAAAATCTTCTCCTCTGAAACTACTGGGCCAAATTAATCCAAACTTATCCACAATCATCTTTTGGGTATCTTGTTTAAAAAATGTGTCCGATGACCCGGCCATCCAACCAAGATGGCCGCCATGGCTAAAAATAGAAGATAGGGGTAAAATGCAGTTTTTGGCTTATAACTCAAAAACCAAAGCCTTTAGAGCAAATCTGACAGGGGAATAAATTGTTTATCAGGTCAAGATCTATCTGCCCTGAAATTTTCAGATAAATCGGACAACCCGTTGTTGGGTTCCTGCCCCTGAATTGGTAATTTTAAGGAAATTTTACTGTTTTTGGTTATTATCTTGAAAATTATTATAGATAGAAATAAACTGTAAACAGCAATAATGTTCAGCAAAGTAAGATTTACAAATAAGTCAACATGACCGAAATGGTCAATTGACCCCCTAAGGAGTTATTGTCCTTTATAGTCAATTTTCAACAATTTTTATAAAATTTGTAAATTTTTACTAACATTTTCCACTGAAACTACTGGGCCAACTTCATTATAGATAGAGATAATTGTAAGCTGCAAGGATGTTCAGTAAAGTAAGATGTACAAACACATCACCATCACCAAAATACAATTTTGTCATGAATCCATCTGCTTCCTTTGTTTAATAGTCACATAGACCAAGGTGAGCGACACAGGCTCTTTAGAGCCTCTAGTTTATTAAGCACTGTTAAAGTAAAAATGTTGCTCCCATAGACTCAATGTTATAAAAAAATGATAATAAAAAAAAAAAACTACCTACCTACCCTATTTTTCAGAATGTGACAGTAAACACATATACTTTTTTGTTTAGCCTGATGTCAGTCCTTGAGCAGTATTTTCATTAGCTTAATGTGGTTCATAACACTACAGGATATGTGTTTTTATCCCCGGCTTAGTATATTTCTAGAATGTTGATTGGTTTAAAGTTAGCACACGTCGTGACAAAACCCATAGCACCTGGGTGTTGCTAACCCATATACCCGGAAAGCCCAGATGTTGCTATCCATTACAAGGACACAGACCTGTAATATGTTTACTTCTCAAACAACAGGAAATTTCTTGTTTAAAGTTTAAAATACTTTTTACTTTTAAATTAGAACTGTGCGAGTCTTCCATAAGACGTTAACATTACCGTGGATTATTTTCGCGGATGTAAAATTTAGCGATTTTCATTTGAATAAGGTATACGAAATATTTAGGCGGTTATCTATTTGGCGGATTCAAAACTTTTACCAAAATCTTGGCATGAACACTTTTAAATTTGCGGAATTTATTTTACCGATTTTGTTCTGACTATCCACGAAATTAAACGAAAATTTAGACCCGCGAAATTAACCCGCTATACGGTATGTAGTATAATTATATACAATGTTACAACACTGAAGAGTCAAGACGATGTTACACGAGTTATTTGCGAGCTAAATAACTGGGAAGTTCCTGTCTCATTGAGTATTGATAGGTTATGAACTATGGTTTTTCAAACGGTAGTGCGTTTCTCAGCTACTTTACTATTTCATCAAAGGGTTAGAAACATCTTCTAGTTTGTAAACACATTGATAATATGTTCATCACTAATTTGCCCTTTGGACGTCGTTGATGTTTTAATTGATAACGGCAAATGCGCTCTTAGTTTCTAGCGGAAAAAAATGTTTATATCTCAAGCGAGGAGCATGATATGAAAATTATAAGGCCATGGATAAATGAGTGTTGTTTTCAGCTAACATGTGACAATTATTATGGCCAAGAAGGCACAAAAATCTTTTTTATTTATTTTTTGTTCGTGAAATCGGTGTAGATCTACAGAGAATGTTGCTGTTTACCTTCTTTGTATTCTATATTGAGGTACAATCTATAATCAACTTTCTTTTTTGGTCAGACAAACCATAAAACAGTTTGGCACAAACTTCAACTGTCTCTGTTAGCTTTCCACTATAAAATGACAATACAAAAAAATAATTTACTTTCGGAGATTGGTGGAAGAAATGATTTTCTAAATTTTATTTCTTCCTAAGCTGTTGGGTTAGGTGGTCATGACATAGCTCAAGAAGGAACCTGGTGTAGGCATCTGGGAAAGTAAAGATAAAAAAAAATGATGATAAAAATAAAATATAATTTTCTAAATTTTATTTCTTCATTAGCTGTTTGGTTAGTTGGTAATGACATAGCTCAAGAAGGAACTTGGGTCTGAGCAGGATCTTGGAATTCATTCATCTTCACAGATTGGTGGGAAAAATCATTTTTATTATTTCATTTCTTCATAAGCTGCTGCTTCAATGATTGGTTAGGTGGTAATGACAAAGCTAAAACAAATAATTTTCTAAATTGTATTTCTTCATTAGCTGTTTGGTTAGGTGGTAATGGCATAGCTCAAGAAGGAACCTTGGTGTGGGCACGATCTGGGAAACCATTGACTTTCAAAAATTTTCTAAATTTTATTTCTACATAAGCTGTTTGGTTAGGTGGTAATGACATCATTCTATATATATATATATATATATATCTCAAGAAGGAACTTGGGTGTGGGCAGGATCTGGGAAACTATTCACTTTCAATAATTTTCTATATTTTATTTCTTCATTAGCTGTTTGGTTAGGTGGAAATGACATAGCTCATGAAGGAACCTGGGTCTGGGCAGGATCTGGAAAACCATTGACTTTCAATAGTTTTCTAAATTTTATTTCTTCATAAAGCTGTTTGGTTAGGTGGTAATGACATCATTCTATATATGTATATATATATATATCTCTCAAAAAGGAACTTGGGTGTGGGCAGGATCTGGGAAACTATTCACTTTCAATAATTTTCTAAATTTTATTTCTTCCTAAGCTGTTTGGTTAGGTGGAAATGACATAGCTCACGAAGGAACCTGGGTGTGGGCAGGATCTGGAAAACCATTGACTTTCACAGATTGGTGGAAGAGTACAGATGGAAGAAGGAAGGATGAACCTGATAATAAGGGAAGATCTGGCTCTGATTGTCTCTCATTGTCCAAATATGACAACTACAGTGCGTGGCATGATAGCGAATGTAGCTTGAAAAGGAGAAGAGGAGACTTTAAGGGAATCATATGTGAAAAACGTAAGTTATAAAGATGACGAATTCCATTTATTTTTCTAATGTAGAATTAATAAGATAGGGAGACGTTAAGGGTATCATATGTGAAAAACGTAAGAGCTTATAAAGATGATGAATTCCATTTTTTTTTTGTAATGCAAAATGAATTAATATGACAACTATAGTGCGTGGCACGATAGCGAATGTAGCTTGAAAAGAAAAAGAGAAGTCTTTAAGGGAATCATATATGTGAAAAACGTAAGTTATAAAGATGACGAATTCCATTTCTTTTTTGAATGCAAAATCAACTTTTTATTATCTTAAACATATTTTATTTGCAAAAGTAGCATAAGGACACAAGTTATAACAACTTTAGTGACGTCCTTTCCTATAAATGTTTATGTTCATCAAATTATAGATGCATTTGTGGCTAAGCATGATACAATTTGACGATACTCAAGTTTTGTTTTCTTTTTTTCAGCGGCAGAATAAAAGACATGGAAGAAAACAAATATATGAAAAGAACTGTCACAAGAAGCAATTAAAGACTAGCTATTAAAGAATGTCTTAAAATATACAAAAAAAAACTAAATTCATTGCACTTCCAGTGATTTACAAAATATGGCGAATCTAGTTTAAAAAATATGACGAATCTAGTTTAAAAAACAATAAAACTGTTCCAGTCCGAAAAAATAGTTACTGTAATTCAAAATTGTAAAACAAGAGTGCAAACACTGTGATGTCTCATACATGCAAATCAGGTCAAGGTCATAAATGTATCAATCCTGGCAGACAGACATATGGCACATTACAATCATTTGTTGTTCCCTACACAAACAGGTGACCTTATGTTCCTTTAAATTGGGGGGAAAAGACACAAATCTAACAAAAAACAATGTTGAAAGACAAAATCAAAAAAATGTCAGACAAACTTAGACGACTAAAAATTATTAATATTTAATAGACCAAAAGTCCATTATATATTAATATGTGACCCACAGACTTCTTACAAGTTACAGTAGGTTAAGATATAGACCAAATTACAAAAACATTACATTGTCATATGAAACAAAAAACGAGGTTGAATGAGGTCAGATGAACCCTTCTAAACGATACACCTTACTATCATTCCCTAAGGGTCAAGGGAATCTTTGCTCATCACTTGGTGTCTTTAGTCTTATCTTTTAACAAAAGTCTCCCGCCAACTAACATGGCTGACATGGGTAAATGCGTATTGCTTTTTTTTTTAACCTCCAAATGAATAAAGAAAATCTAACAGGATCAAATATATTCAGAATGTTCTACATTGGCTAGAGGTTAGGCGGATTGTTGAGATCTCACAAAAATATATTTAACCCCGCCGCATTTTTGCGCCTGTCCCAAGTCAGGAGCCACTGACCTTCGTGAGTCTTGTATGTTCTTCTATTTTAGTTCATTTATATGTTTTTGAGTTTCGTATGCCGTCCATTATCATTGAACTAGTACACATTTTTGTTTCGGGGGTGAAGTCGGATGAGGGATTTACTTGCTGTTGTGAAAACCAATTGGCTGTTTTGTTTTTACTCATTAGTCGTGTTGTCGTATCTTTGACACATTTTCAATTTTCATTCTCAATTTTAACACACATTGAATGTTGATTTCTAACAATTTGGGTCAAAACCATTTGCAGACTTTTTAGTGGAGTTAGTGCCCTTGAATGAAGAATTTTGCCCTTTGTTTTCATTTATATAACAATAAGAAGATGTGGTTTGATTGTCAACGAAACAACTATTCACTGAAGTTCAAATGAAGTGGTTGTAAGCAATAATAGGCAACCGTATGGCCTATAACAATGAGAAAATCTCATATCGTAGAGTCCGCGATTAAATTAAGACCCCGAAAGGAAAAAATAATTGAGAAATCTTACGGCCTAATTTATAACGTAGCAAATTATAAAAATCAAATATGACAGACATGAACCAACTTCAACCACCAAAGTACTGGCTATTGGCTTGTGACAAGAACTTATATAATATGGCGCCAACCCTCGCCTTGGACAGTGATACAACATAAAAAAACAACTATACAAATTAATTAAAAAGGGTTTCACTAATCAGATCGATATACTGCAGAAAAACAGATTGGACATACCAGGGTATTTATTCATCCATGAAACCAAAACAAAAAAGACACATTTACAAAGTACAGATCTGAAAAGAACGACTAAAAAATCTTATTCTAAGACTAAAATATTGATAATCAGAACACATCCAGCATTCAATAGATTAGGTATAGAAAAGCCATTAATAGTCGGAGAAACAAGTGACTTTAAGCAATACCAAAATATCTATATATATTTTTTTCCGAATGGATAAAGGCTGAGTGTGCGATCGTTTTTCCAAATGGACTATGGCTGTGCGATCGGTGATACAAATCAGAATTAAGAAATTAAATTGGTCTATCAATACCGATACTACATCATTCTTAAAAGACCCAAAATTGGTAAATACAGTTCGTGTCCTACTTTCAGAACAAATATGTTGTCCTAGGAGATAAAGCCCCAAATAACATCGTTTGTGTAAATCACATTACATAAACTGCTTGGGGTAAATAAATTGGGACATTAAGGTCTTGACAATTCACTCGAAAATTCGGCATATATCCCCAAGACACACATACTAAACCCAGGTTTGAATCCTGTCGAAGTTGCATTGTGGTTTTTTTTTCTTGGTTTTTCCAGATAACACACTTTTACCCATTATATATGCCTATCGTATATGGATGGGAGCTACAGAATAGAATATAATGGACCAAATCTATAGAAAAATGGACCAAAACAAAAATAAATAGAGAAAAAAAAGGACAAAAAAGTAAAGAATAGAGAATGAATAACAGGGTTCACACGTTGGTTTTACACATGTCATTTTTGGGCCCTTTAGGGCTTGCTGTTCGATGTGAGCCAAGGCTCCGTGTTGAAGTCCGTACTTTGACCTATATATGTATACTGGTTTACTTTTTCACATTATTACTTGGATGAGAGAGTTGTCTCATTGTCACTCACACCACCTCTTCTTATATCTATAAAGAAAAGAGAAGAATGGGCCCCAAAATAGAGCATAAAGAAAATGGCTTTCAATATCAAAGAAAACAAAACTAAAAAAAACTATTTAGACCCTCAATTGTGTACAGAAATTCCAGCGCCTCCAATTATCAAAAAATGCAAACAAATCAATCATACTAGTATGTTTGTTGAAAACCGACTTTACTATGCCGATGACCAAAGTCTCATAAATTTAATCGTCAAATATATATTATTTGTGTTTGCTTGACCCATATGGGCGTATTGACCTGTATTTTGCAAATAAAATTATTATCATTAAATGAAGAGCTCAGTATTTTTTAGAGTCGAAAGTAAACGTTAAACAAGGAATCTAAGCTGCGATTATGGGGACAAGTATTTTTTTTTTATCTAGTACGAAATACATAAAAAAGTTTATTCATTTTAAATACCCAAATTATATGCAAAAAGGGTGGGGTACATGCAACAGACTCCCAGCGACAGCCCCTATCAATTTAAAAAGTTTTCAAGTACTCTCCCCTTTTTTTCTCCTTCGAGATTTTTTTTTATCAAGCATATCAGCTTCTTATAAATAAGAGAAGTTATGAAGTTTGTTATCTGAAATTGCTTATTGGAATTTATGTATTTCCGAAAATCAGATGGATGCTTGAGGTCGAAGATTAGACAAAAAAAAACAAACTGTAAGGGTTCCACTGAGTCCAAAGTGTCTCGCCTACTTTTTCTGTTAGTTGCAGGCTCAACAAAAAACGGTAGAAAAAATAAGAAAATCCTCTAGATACTATCGTTGGATTATTAGGAGCTTCTCTTCAAATTTGAAATCCAGGATAGACAGTGGTTTAAGAATCGAATAAATTAATGTTTTAAAAATTGAACTGTAGACTGCAAGTAAACCGAGCCTTCTCATGAGTTTTTAACTATGTGCATGACCGTTTGTATAGTGATTATTTGATGACTTTCATGACCAAATCGATATTTCATGATTTTTGAAATTTGAAATGTAATTAATGATTTTGTTATTACAAAGGCGGATCCAGGGAGGGGGGGGGGGGGGGGGGGGGTGAGGACCAGTCTGGAAAAAAAATTAGTTGATTGTAGAGGGAATCACTGAAGCATGACTGGAGCCTCTTTCCTTGTTTTTAAAACGTTTACTTTCAGGTGTGGAAAATTACAATTATTTGAATTCTTTATTGACCTTAACATATATTCCTGATACTTTCAAGCTTTAAAATGTGAACCGTTCCGTGGACGTGAACCAGCGGCACATCATATTCCTTTATATATATATATAGACAACCCCGAGAATAATTAAGATATTTAATACGCAAATCTAACAAAATAATGGTCAATTTTGAAAGAATACATATAATACATTTAAAGTTTATATTAAAAACAAGTTATAAAAAATTCTTAAACAAAACAAAAAAGTTGATGAAAAATGTAAACTTTGAGTTTTGTATGGTACATAGTGTATTTGGAATAAGACGTTCTTGTTTTTCGGAAGAACTAATTGGTAAAAGCCAAATAGAGGCGAAAGAAACTAAAAGACATGCAAACTATAAAAAGCCAGATATAAACTGCAACGCCATTACAAAAAAAAAAAATAATTAAAAAATAGACCATTTAATGAACATTAACAAACTAAGCAATTAACACGAACCCCTCAAACATGCAATCGCGGGGATGCTATCAGGTGCTCCCGGAAAAGTAAGGAGATCCTGCATGCATGATCCACATGTCACAGTCGTCAAACAATCATTATACAGAGAACCGTAATGTCTATTACAAAAATAAAGAAAGCATTTTTTTTTCTGTACGTACGATTTTTATCAGATGTTTAATGTAGCTTCCAGTTACGTCAATTTTTTTTTATTTATTGTTTGTATGTTTGTAGTTAGGTGTGTTTTTTTTTGTGTGATTAGTATCGATTTATTGAGTTAAGCTTATTGTTACAGGTTGGTCACAAGGTGTGTTGCAATTTGATATACTGATTAAACGAACAAAAATTGATTCCATTCTAAAGGAAGCCCGAAGTCGAAACGAACGTCAAGGTGGTGTTTCTCAAGGACAAGCTTTATATTGACAATGAATATTTTCGACCTATAAAACACAAATAATTTTAAAAGGAGTCAGCTGTTGCATTATCCGAATGGTGCTAATACGGGGAACCGAAGCCGAAGAGCAGAGTTGTTCGTAAACAAATGTACATGTAACGAGAATGACTCATGCAGACCCAACAGGCCTGTAGCCAGGAATTTCAGAAGGGGGCGGGGGTGGTGGTGGGAGGTGGGGTATTTTCACTTACGAACTCAGTTCTGACATTAACAATTTGATCAGAACGTTGACTTTAACAGTGCTTATTTGTTTTTAAAGGGGGGATTCGTACGAGTCCCCGACCCCCTGGCTACGTTTATGCCCCAACTATGCATACAGTATGACCAAGATGGACAGCCCCAAAACCGTGGTGAAACAGATAACGAACGAAGACGACTAAGATATTAGCATTGAAGGACTTTCAACTTGTGTTTTATCTAACATTGGTACTGATAGTTTATAAATTATCTCGTGGAATACACATGGTGTCTTACAAACAAAACGTGATGATAAAGCATATGTAAATTGTTTACGTACATATGATCTCGTTTCCTTACGGAATGTTGGTTTGAAAAAAAAAAATCATTAAAAATTTTCATTTACCTTATTATGATTGTCATTTAATCCTAGATTTCAGTCTAAAGAAGGGGGTTATTATGATGAAAAATGTTTCTCTACTGTTAAATTGCTATGATACATGACATGTTTTTTAATTGTATTTTAGACTCTATGTTATAGATATTGTATCGTAAATTATACCATAGCTTTTGTTGAAACCCCCGGCAATAACCTCACGAGACGAAGTCGAGTGAGGTTGCCGAGGGGTTTCAACAAAAACTATGGTATAATTTACGAAACAACACAAAACTGTCAAAAAAATATGAAATATCTGTTTTAACCTATTGCATCTTTCGCTGTTTAAAATTGTGTATTTCATATATTTTTGTTTGTTTACTTCGAAATTATTTTAATAAGAATCTGTAAAATAACCCTTTTCGGACCTTACACTTAAGGCTCCGCCTACTTTTTAAAACTAGCACGGGCTTCAGAAACAGCGGGCAATCAGTTTGAAAAGATTTTTCGACAGCGATGGATGCATCTTTACATTGGTGACGAAAAAACTGTTTTAGATGTTCTGGATAAGGACACAAGAAACTTCTAGTACAGATATCTGATATTTTGGAAGATTGCTGCAATCCCAAACTTACGTACAATTGAACTGCAAAGGGTAGGTTTTTTTAATTTTATTATTTGTTTTCAAAATGTTCGAAATGTTTGAATTTTTTTATATTGATTAATGATTTTGAGGAAATTAATTTCACAAGAATCTGTTTGAGAGTTTGTATGAATTATTCCACGTTTAACTTGAAACCAGAATCCCTTGAGGGAGGGTAGGAGGGGTCCTGATCCCGCAATCCGGGGCTGAAAAACACGAAATCCCGAGTTCCCGAAATTCGAAAAAAAAGAATTCCCGGATCCCGAAAGGGTCAATCCCGAAATCCCGAGCTTAAAAACACCCGATCCCGGAGTCCCGATAAAGGTCCTATCCCCCTCGACCATGGCGTACATTAATTAAACGGGATTTCAAAATGTTCACGATTAAATTCATTGACATGCGACGATATAATTAAAAAAAAAAAAGAAATACCTCATTTAGAGCTGGGAACAGTATATCTAACATATATATATTCCTGTTTAGAGCTATCTAATTTCAACGGTCAAACCAAGGAGGTTATATTAAAAGGAGAGAGGACGAAAGACGATAATTACACATAAAATGTTACCGACTTTTCTGTAAGTGGGTGTTAATTAGTTGAGATCGACTCTGTCACAGAGGGATATTTTGTCCTAATTACATACCCGAGTAAGAACGGAAACACCCGAGGTGTCATAAACTGACCGGATATACAATTATTGAAATGTTAATCAGATTTTTTGTGATATTTCTTATTAAGTAATTAAAAATTAAAATTTTATGTTAACAGTAAACTTATTACCAATAGAAATAAAACGAATATCCGTCTCATTGCCGTCAATGTTAATATCAACAGTTATAACAGAAAGTAACTTTTACGTTGTTCCCGATAAATTTCTTCATGTTTCAATTGCAAATATTCCTTCCGGTCGTTACCGGTCACCGTAACTAAAGTACTTTGCATATTCGTATATTTTCTATGATTATTACCTGCCAATTCTCATATGCAGAAATTGACAGGTGAAGCGAAAATCTTTGTTTAAAGCAATGTAGTGTTGAATAAAAATCGCTCACTAACTTTCCTTTAAACCCTCATAACTTTGTCATTTCTTTATCTTTTTTCACCGTAGATAGACGATTGATTTTGAAATTGCGCGTCCGATCTTTTTACATATCATTAACACCTATGCACTGCATTGTAACCGAAAATACACCTGAACTTTAATGACCCAGTCACTGATAACAATCACGTGACATATGCGATTTATCTAATAGCCCGAGCTACTCGCGGTAACAGCCCGGTACATCAGAGGGCCATGTCAAGTGGGTGATAAACATGTCGGTTTCTTTATAATTTTATCATTTTTCTCTGATCGAACTGCTATCCTGGGGATGCTAATTTTGTATCAAGCAGAGTGTTCACTCTCCTTCTAATATAACCTCCTTGGTCAAACATAGAGTAGCCTCATTAAAAGTCGATGTCAGCAATGTTTAATAAACCGGGTGTGGATCAAACACTTTTAAAATGAGGGTGGGGGTAAAGCCAGCCAACATTTGAAAATACTATTAAATAGGTTATTTGTTTACCATATGTAAAGTTC
Source organism: Mytilus edulis (assembly GCA_019925275.1). Lineage (NCBI taxonomy): Eukaryota > Metazoa > Mollusca > Bivalvia > Mytilida > Mytilidae > Mytilus > Mytilus edulis. The sequence continues at coordinate 30,693,940 of CM034354.1, forward strand.
TTTAAAAGGGGCGTGCTTTCTGTCCCCTCCATCCCCTAAAAACTAACCCGCCTTGCCAAACAAACGGTTAGATGTGATTCATGTAAATGTAGCTGTACAGTGGAGCCTATAGAAAGTTTATCATTTAATAACCGAAAATCAACATATTTTTAAACTTTATTTGTTTGTTCTGGGAGCGAATCTTGGTTCATTTAAAATATAGGACAACAGAGTTGGTGTATGTGGGTTCGATTCCCACCCTAAGCAATCATTTATTTCAGCTGGTGCAAAGCGGGCAAATTAGCTTAGTGGCCCCACACTGACTGTTGTTTCTATCAAAAAATTCAGACGGCCGCGGCCAGGTCTTGACAATGTTTTTCTTTTGAATACCTTATACAACAAAACCATGGTATAATTGTGAAAATTATACCATGGATATCTATGGTATAATTTTCGGTTATTGAAATTAATACTCGGGTTGCACTCCCATAGGTTACATTGTACAGCTATAGGTTAATGTATGGTTAAATCATGATTAAGCAGGGTATATTAACCAAAGACAAATCTGTATACATTGCCTGTATTTATATTGCCTCCACTTGTGCATGTCCGCCGTTAAACCCCTATTTCCTAAAGTTATTCATAGAAATATTATTGTGTCCAGCATTATCCGCCAATAGTCACCAGTTTCTTTTAGTTTTATATAGAAAAACAGACTAGCTCTAGCCCCTCCCCAAAGTTAAAAGCTTTTTGTCGAGCCTTCGACATTTGTCGAAAAAGCGAGACATACATGTATATTAGATAGCGATCCTACATTCCGTCGTCGATCGACGGCGACTACAAATATTCACTCTGTGGTTAAAGTTTTTGAAATTTTAATAACTTTCTTAAACTATCCTGTATTTCTGCCCAACTTGGACAGAAGCTTGTTTATACTCATAAGATAGTATCCAGAAGTGAATTTGGTAAACAAAGTCCTGTTTATCCGTATTTTACTTATACATGGACGTAAGTTTTTCTGCCAGTTAACATAAACATTCGGTCGGCGGTTAAAGTTTATTAAATTTTAATAACTTTCTTAAACTATCCTGCATGGATTTTTTGTATGTTACTTATATAATGGACTTAGTTTTCTTCCAGTTACATGTAACATTAAGTGTACAGTCTGTACTTAAAGTTCTTAAAACATGATTAATAACATTCATGAACCATCACGAATTTAAATAGAAGTAAACTGTGTTCTGCTCTGTCCGCCTGAATTCATTAACCCGAACAACGTAGGAATTCAGGTCAAGATGGGTCAAATTCAAATTCAAACTCATAAATCGGATATAAACTGACAAATAATACACAAAACGCAACATAGAAAAATAAAGATTAAGAAACACGAACCCAACCAAAAACAGGGATGATCTCAGGTGCTCCCGAAAGGTAAGCATAATTGTCCTACTCCATGAACATATGACACCTGTCGTGTTGCTCATGCTAGTACTATCCCGGTTATAAGTCTTATCCGGTATAATCTAATTATATTAGTATTATCAAAAACATATGACAATTTTTCATAATTTCATTTTAATGTTAATCATTTCAGTGTATTTAAACTGTCTGTAACAGTTTTATTTATTGTATCTCATTTTTTTATTCTGTCAAATTCATGCCTTTTATCTTGAATAAATATATATACAATAATAATTATTATTATATAAATATATTGTATATAGCCGATCGCGTGTATTTGAAAAAGAAAGATCGTGTATAAATTTCCACGGTTTCCACTTGTTCTTTTTTAACTAATGACATTCATATTTAATCATATATGATATACATGTAAGGTTAAGTTTAGTAGTCAGGCACTATAATCATGAATTCTTCTGCCCAGCAAAATAACAATTTCCATTGAGTCTAAATACTTTGAGCTTCATATATAAACGTTAAGACCCTAACGAAACTTTCACATTCCATAAATAATTCATACAAACAATGAAGGTTATTCTACAGTACGTCAGTACGTAATACAAGGTCCTCAAAAATTATGCTGATAAAATTCCTGATATTGACAAGGTCTATTGTTATTTTAACACGAATAACCAGTATTGATGACCAGATAATCGAATGGAGATAATCAGTGGTCACAGTAGCAGCATATATAAATGGCTAGTACTAGTTTTTACAAACTAAAAATTATGTATTCTCTCAGTCAGGAGCCTCTGGCCTTTGTTAGTCTTGTATGATTTTTTTTAATTTAGTATACATATTTGTTTAGGGCCCTGCTGAAGGACGCCTCCGGGTGCGGGAGTTTCTCGCTACATTGAAGACCCATTGGTGGCCTTCTGCTGTTGTCTGCTCTATGGCCGGGTTGTTGTCGCTTTGATACATTCCTCATTTCCTTTCTCCATTTTATCTGTTTGTTCCCCTTAATTAGGATATCAGCTTTTCTAACAATGGACACAAGGATGATTGATTTTTTTACTTTTCTTACGAATTAAGAAAACCATATAATACCAAAGCTCAAATCTGGTTAACTATAAATGAAAAAAGAAAATGGCAAAGATAGCAAATTTAATTTAAAAAAACAAAAAGAAACCTTCAATAGACCAAAATGTAAATTATATAGCCTATGTGAGGTATTGAACGCTGAAGAGTGCATACAATCTGATATTTGTAAGAGACAGAATTAAAAATCTGCAATCAATATCGGGTGATTTATTAAATACTCGACATATATTATACTTAATATACAACTATAAGCAAATTCCTAACATCTGATCACATCAACTTGCTACCTCATCATTTGTATTTCAATTAGTGTTGTCAACGGTTAACCGGTTAACCGGTTAATCGGTCGAACGACCGAATACCGAATACCAAAAACGCTAACCGGTTAACCGGACTTTTTTCAATTTCGATAGATTTGATATAAATTTGTGTTGAAAATCAAATCATTAAATAGTTATGTTTTATTCAAAAATTGTCGTCGTGGTAATTAGTTTGACAGATCAATTGTCCAGTATATTGATTGCTATTGTTAATCCTAAGAACATAAAATTAATTAGAGTTCGGGGCAGGATCTTTAAGAAACATAATTAGGAAACATGTTTTTTAACAGTAACTTTAAATCAGTAATGAGATTTAATTTTACTAATTACTTCATTATTTCGTTTTCGATCTAATATTGTGTAAACCTACATTTAAATGTGCAACCTCCGTAGTTAGTCTAACTTTCAATTCAAAAATTGTGAAATGCATACCAATGTGAATGTACTCAATGTATACGTGAAAGTACGAGTAACATTCTTAAAGAAAAAAGCAAACACAGTGAAGAAACAGGTCGTACAGCATGTACAATGACCCATAGTTGTTAATTTCTGTGTCATTTTGGTCTCTTGTGAAGAATTGTCTCATTGGCAATCATACCACATCTTCTTATTTATAATTAATCATTTCAAATTGAAACACACCCCATTATTTTCGGAGACAACAAGAGAAAAGGAAAGAATAATATGTTTCAGACATTTGACATATTCAATTCTACGAGATTAAGATTTTTTGGGGATTTTTTAATCTGAAGTTGGTACAAACGCTACATTTGATACGGTGTATTTGATTATTAAAGTCAAACTTCGCCAGGAATCCTCACAGACAAGCCTTATAATGCTAAAGGAAAAACTAATTCTAAAAGCGTATTTATGACTTTGATGAAAGGTTGTCAAATTGACACTCATACCACATCTTATATCTATGTGTAGGGTTCTATTGATAAGGCTTTCAAACACCAACTTATATTACCGGTTAACCGGTTAATCGGTCGAACGATTATCCGAGTAACCGGTTAGGCAAAAGTGTACGATTTGACAACACTAATTTCAATCAATGCAAATCATGGTCGAATTCATCACAAAAAAACCCCAAGCAACTTCACGAAAGATTCTGAATTTTTTAACCCCAGTTTTACAGAAAATGAAATTAAGCAGATAGAGCAAACTTTCAAGTCCTTTAACATTTATTTTACAATTACACAAATAATAAGGCACATGTGTCTTTGTAACTGTCAACTGGTTATTGATCATTGCCATCTATTTGTAGATTTATTCTGAAAAGAAATGGTTACAACAATTTGAAAACTGTTTTGACTAATCAAATACAGAAAAGGTATTAAAAATAAAAATTTAGTCAGTATACATTGTTACTTTTCATTAAGACAACAACTAAAACAAGTTTGGTAATAAATAACACAAACAAACAGGGCCGTAACTAGCCTGTTTTAATAATGAGGCAAAATAGATATTTGCCGAGGGGTCTGGGGGCCGCTCAAGGCCCCAGAAGCTCTGAGAAAAATAACGCGAAATCGTGCATTTCCCAGACGCTTTCTTGCATTGAAACGGCTTAATTAATCTTTAGCTATTTTTTTTCGACAATATTCTGGTCCAAAAGCAAAAACATAGATTCATTGTAATTTAAGACTTAAGGTTCTACTGTACAGAAAACATTAAGAAACCGATATGTACGATAAAGCAAAATTCGCAATTCTCATAATTATTTATACCGGATCTATCTGTCTGGTCTTGTCTTGTATTGTGCTTAGACTTTTGTGATTTTTTTATTACAAGATTTAGATATAGTGACAGTTCAGTATTATACTTGAAGTACTGGTACTGCTTAAGTCCACACGAGGGACCATATTCATCTTGTTTTACGGTATAAATGATTCTTTCAAAGTATTGTTGTTGATGACCCTCCAGCAACTATCAAGATAAAGAACAGGAACAAAAACTTTGACCATTGATCATTGTATCTTTTCTATGCATTGAGTTTGTGTACGATTAGGTCCTGTGAATGTGTACTCCATATTCCTTAAAGTTTATTTTCTGTTAAAGGGTTTCAACACGACTTAATGCAAGTTTAACCCTTCAATGTTAAAGGTCATATATGGCAATACCTTGTTGTTTTTTTTTCAAATTATTTGTTAATTCAAACCATGTCAGCTATCTTGTTTTATTTACAAAAAAAACCTGTTATGTATTCTTTGATATCAATTTCAATTATCCATGCAGACAGAACCATTGTTTTGTGTCTGGTGAAGCATTGTATATTCTTAAAATATTTTCTTGCACAATGTCTGGACATCGGTGTAGCAGCATTGCAAAACCACTTTCACAAATGAAAATCAACACTCAGACTATAGTCATAAAGTAGCACAATAAATGAACAAAAGACACACCGGGACACAGAAGTACAAATAGACCATCAACTCTGAAAACTAAAAGGAAAATAGAAACATGGATAACGAAAAACATCCAGGGGACACCTGAGAGTGAAGAGAACTTGCTTCTTGCAAGACACTTTCTGTGAAAACAATTTGATATGAAGACAATCTTTTGTTTCATTTTTTTTTTAATTTCTAACATGAGGCATTTGCCTCATTTGCCTCAATGTAGTTACGGCCCTGACAAAGACACCAATAACAAACAGCATAGATTAATATAGATTCAAAACTTACTGGTTTGATAATGTAACTATCATGTGCGATATCTTAACAAATCTAGGTTACGAATGAAAAAGTAGTCAGATTTTTTCAATCATTTTCTGAGTAGAAATATGTGAAATGAACAGATGTTTGTAAATGAGTCAACACAGACGTAAGGTATAAGTCAATGACACGAATCAAACAAATAAAAACCCAAAAGATAAAACAAGAACGGTTTACAAAATCGATATATATTTATTTGTTTAAATATTATTAGGGGATCACGACCGTTATTGTTTAAACAAAAAATAAAACATACATGTTGTCAACTACTTGAACGAGCTATATTTTTCAATTGATTAGACCTAGCAGCAGTTCAACTTAACATGTCGACATTATTAATATATTTATCTTACAAAGCAAAAATATTTAAGTAAAAATTCATGACTCTTGGATAACACAAAAAAGGACATCATAAAATATATCATACCAATATTTTGGAATTTGTAACTATTATTAATATTTCGGGATGTTGTTAAATATGTTAAACCTGTAATCTCCCCTGCGAGTACTCTCAAATCGTACTTTGTTGTTAATTTGACCTATTTGTAATGCTTTTTTTTTGTTATTTTCATGATGTCTTATATATCTGGTCAGCTTTGATAATTGTTTGGAATTACTAAATTTAATCTAAGATTAGACCGTTGGTTTTTGCGTTTGACTGTTTTTTCACTAGTATTTTTTTGGGGGGCCAATTAAGCTTGCTGTTCGGTGTGAGCAAATGATCCGTGTTGAAGACCGTACCTTGGCCTATAATGGTATACTTTTATAAATTGTGACTTGGATGGAAAGTTGTCTCATTGGCACTCATACCACATCTTCCTATACCTATGTATATCAAATAACTGACCTAAAATATTTGATATAAGATGAAGGCTTGACAGTTCTTCTTTATACATGTCTTTTCTTAAAGCCCATACTACCTGAAATAATGATTATATCTTATTATGTCACAAACTTAAACGAGATTTATTACACATTTTTTTTGGTTTTCCATTACATATATATCTCGTAATTTTGTTGGCATCTTAAATGTTTTAGCAGAATTTCTCACGTAAAAAGTTATTGTTTTCAAAACTCTGCCATGTTCTACGGTTTCAAATTTAAAACAACGTAAAATCCATGTATTGGAAAATGGTTTATACATTTGTAAAATGTATGCGGCGATTCTGTAGGACTTTATGCAGTGATACTCTACTTAAAAGGACTCTACTTACTAAATGTTTTGTGGACTTTTTTTGTCTTCTTGTTGTTTAAACTGTCTTATTATTTTTATATATGATATACACCACAGTATTGATTACCGTTTCTAGAAACAACACAATTAAAGAAGTTAAACTTCCAAAATCCTCTTGCTACATATCTGAATACGTTAGTTATATTTGTGATATTCGTTGTTTTTCACTTTTTCCCTTCGATGTTGTCATTTTTATTTGATTTAAACTTTACTTCTTTTTTTTGTACAATTACAAACAGTGTCTAGTGATATACAGAGACCTCGTTATCCAAGTGGTCTGATTAGTTTACTTTAGCCCTAACTTGTCAACACTGAAGTTGATAGTTCCAACTTTCCACATGACAGGTGCTTTCGACTCAACTTTGAAAAAAATATAGTTGTCAGTCTCCCTGCCAAAATCCGGCAGTTCTTTGAAAGCAATTCGGTTTCCTTCAAAGAAAAAGATCAGGCCGCAACGATATAGTCAAAAGTGAGATCTGAATCCTAGCAATGTCGAGAGTGACACAGTAAACGTATCTAATGACCGGAAGAAAAACATCTATTTGCTATGAAACTGGAGAAATGCTAAAGCTGAGATAGACCTCTATGATATTCAAATTTTGGCACAGCATACGCTAAATATCTTATAGTACATTTTGATTTAATCATATTTCAATACAAACATCGTTTTGTTCTACTAAGACAACATATTTTTTTTTTACTATCAAGGATAATTGATTTTTGACATACCGTACTCATTTTTCGTAGAATATCTTGAAATGTTGTTTTATCTAGAATTCCATTACTGCTTTGTATAATTTGTGTTCTTATGTCATCGATGATGTCTAATTTAGCAATATAAATTTTGCTGAATTCAGGATTGCATCTTTGTTTCAAAATGTAAATCATCAATTCCAAATCTATGATCTCCGATTCTTTCTCTTCAAGTAAAAACATCACACGTTGGTTAATATTTTGGATCAGACAATTTTTCTTGCAACACTAACAAATGTTTCAATCGTTTAGAGAGTCATACTAAACTAGAAATGGATCTTTTGTTTGAATTATTTCTACGTTCCTAACAGTTCTTTCTATATTTTTTTCTCTCTGAATTACATGTATGATTTGATTTACCTATCAAAATTTAATAATATAAATTATTATTCAGTGTATTTTTAGAATGCCCGCTCACATACCCAACATAGAAGATAGTATGCAACTTTTTTTTATGCATATATATTTTGTGTATTTTCACCAAAAAAAAAACAATATCGGGGAAAGACTGTCCTGTCTTTTTTGTCAACAAAATAGAAGTTTAGCAGAATATGCAAAGACAAAAAACATGTGTACATAAATAGAAGTAAATATAGCATTTAAAACAGTTTAAACTCACTTTCCATTGAATCAAGTTGTTCTCTCTGTTTCCTTGTAAGATTAATTTTAATTTTACTTTTATTCTCTTGTTTATTTGAATTTTCACCGTACTGTTCGAATATACATTTACGAATTTCACTTAACACATGCTCAGGACATTGTGTGTTAAATTCATTTTTTATTACGGGATATACTATTTTCGACAGTCCATAGACCACAACTAAATAATTATTTTCTTCAGTTGTTGGATCATCACATTCTCTTCTAAAAAGATGACAAAAATCATTAATACAAATAACATGTTATATTATCTAAACTTCATGATATACCAACTGATTTAATAGAGAAAGGATACATAAGTTTAATATGAAACAAAATTTTACATGTTGATTAGTGGAACGAGAACTGCTGACATAAACTAAGTAGTTTAGGTCATTTATAATTGTTTTAGATATAACTTCAAAACATTCATTTACGAAAAGGTGCCATGTAAACATTTAGCAAAATTATTAGTATTGGTGAAATCGAATGATATACAAACTAAACAATCAGCAATAAACATGTGAGATGACGAACAGCAATACATATTACGCTCCCTTTTTTATATGTGTGTTGTGATTTTGTGTCCTGAATTGTCATTCTAGGTTTTTTTTTCATTTACTAAATTATACTTACGTTCTATCAGGCAAATCAAAATTTTGAGGGATCTGTAAACATTTTACATTCAAAGCTCCTGAAAATATAGATATATATTTTTTTTTTAATCAAAACTTAAAATCTACATACTTTTTCTAGTTCGCACGACAGAAATTAAAATCTGATGAAGAATGTGAATAACAGGAATCTGGTTAATGTCAAGAACTGTACGGCATCATGTGTAACAACTATTTTGAACATATTATGCTTGCATCACGAAGTCCTTCACAAAGCTTCCATTTAAAAATGGCATCTAAATAGAATGAAATTCAAAGCAGTGTGGCTGTGGCCATTGATTGACACATTAAATTCATCCATTGACTGGGACAATTTACGTGAACGTTTGTCTGTAACGATTACTGTTCACGACGTACCTACGATAGACATTTAAACTGTGGGAACACCAAAGGTTCTTAAGGTAGATGGGGTGTCTAAATTATAATCCATAGAATCTTTTAATAATTTGCCAAAATGTAGTTCATATCCTGCTTGTTTAAAACATTAATAAAAAGAATGGGTCACCGGACTTATTTTCACGCTACAGGTTGTTCAAAATTGTCAAGATTTTGTATAGATTATGCATGGAAAACCCATTTTCCGCCATAAAACGCAAACCACGCCATAGAATTTTGAGATAAAATATGAGAAGATAGCTTCAATATTATGCTTTCAGATAAGAAAAAGAAAAAATGGGGTCACCGGACTCGTTTTCTTGCTACATGTAAAAATGGGTAAATTCCTAACACATTCTATTATAAAAGTAACACTATCTGAATTATCTGCCCTTGCATTTGTGTTGCCTCCCCTTATTTGACAAAGTTGGAAAAAAATGAATTAAACAAAAGAATTCTTATTTTTGTAAAATACAATCATAAATATGATCAAACATGGCATTTTCTATATTATAATGAAAATTCTTACACATGAGTTACTTACTACTATAAAAATTTGCACATTTCATCAAAGATCTAGACCTTGTTTTCTAGTATTTCTAAATCCAAGATGGAGGAAGACACCCTATCTACCTTAACGCCTTTAATTAAAAAATATCGTTACATAAAAACGTTCACCTAAATTGTCCCAGTCAATGGATGAATTTAATGTGTCAATCAATGGCCACAGCCACACTGTTTTGAATTTCATTCTAATATGATTTCTGATCTAATACACAGATTAAGTTGGAAGTCACAAGGTGATAAAAGGGAAATTGAAAACACTTAAATTCAGAAAGAATAAATAACATGTTAGTCAAAGAAAGATGTAAAAATATACGATAAAAAAATTATGTGCTTTAAAAATACTGGAATGTTTACCACCTGCCTAGTTTATTTGGTTTAATAATTAATCCTATTTCAGCAAAATTTGGAACAAAAGGAAAGAAATAATGTACTGGAATGAAAATGGGATATTGTTTTATAGATATAAAAAAAGATATGGGATGAGTGCCAATGAGACAACTTCCCATCCAAGTCACAATAATTTGTAAAAGTAAACCAAATTATTGGTCAAAGTACGGCCTTCAACACTGAGCCTTTGCCCACAACGTTTTAAGCATTTGTAAATCTTTCATGATATAAGTATAGGTCTTCTCTTGGATAGCTTCAAGCCTTAAACAGTTTCTGGCAATATTTAGGTTCTTCTTATATTTTTTTCCAAATCTTCATCGTTTATGTTAGATTGTGAGTTTTCAAAACATTTTGCTCGTATAACCACTAAACCACTTCTAGTTCAGTTAATTGACATGGTTCATGTTTTAAAGAGACCACTTTACATAGCAAATGTACACTATCTGTTTAACATTCACAGAAATAAAACGTGTAAAAAAAATCAAAGAAATATTTTCAAATTAGCAAAAAAAAGGGTACATTATGTTTGTGTTTTATTTTTAAACTGATAATCTTGAAACATATACATGTTACATGCATGCTTGTGTTGATGAGCATTATTTGCTTAAAGTATTACAAGAATAGAATAATAAATGTCTTTGTCAACAGTTAGTTAATAGGTGTAAAAATTCATTTTAAAATAAGTAATTACTGGTAATGACTGGACACTTTCAGGAATTACTTGTATTAACTAAGTGCACCCGGAAATACATATAATTCCTAAATTTTAGTAATTACATGTACAGAGTTATTCCTAATTGCATCTATTTACTGCACCCACAATTTAAGTCAAAACTAGTTGCATGATCATTGTAGGCGTTTATGAAAATGCGCCATCAAGTACCATATATATGAAGTTAGCATAAACACGATCAGAGACAGTCTAACTGTCGAAAACCATGAACACTTACAATAAAATATAAAGCACAAACGTAACATTATAAAACATACCGTCATTGCGTACAATAATTTGTAATTGTGATTCCATATTTTTCTGAAAAAAAGAATTGTTTGAATAATAATGAATAACTTTAATTTTATCTTTGAAAAGTCGGATACAAAACTAAACAAGTTTGTCTATGCAGGTATACACCATTACAGTTCTACATCATATATCTTCGAATTATACACGATCACCTTTTTCTCAAAATGATTGTAACGTCTAAATGCAGTGATTTTCATTTCAGTTTGCGTCATCTAAGTTAATGCATTTATAAAACTTTGGTGTTTAATTTGCTTTCAGTGCTGAACGATGTTTTAGTTAGTTACTTTGAATCTATTCTGTCTTTTTGTAATTCATTTTAAAAACCAGGCCAGATCAAATGAGTCGAATCATAATGATTTTAGAGTTTGTTTCTAATGTGGTGCTGTGAGAAGTAAGGGGCGGATTAAGTATCTTAACTTGAGTGCTGTTGTTATAGCCGGAAATTGTTTTCCAGCGGTTATCAATTTCTTGGTGAAACAAAAATTAAATATCCGCAAAAGATATAAAAGCTGTATTCAGAAGGTACATTTAATAATAAAAAGAGGGTAATCATATCATTGGATCGTTTTATTGATTGGTTGATTGTTGGTTGCTTAACGTCCAGTGGCAAAAAATTTCATGCATGTTTAGGACGACGATCGTTTTAGATAAAATATATATCTAAATAAACTTTGTATGAACAATAATGAATTGATCATAAGTTTGATCCATAAAGGATTTATACCTTACTGTCTTGTACATGTCTTGAAATCCATTCACGTGCATCATCATTTACTCCACTGTTTTCCCCTGCAGTTTTATTCAATTGCGACTGGTTAGAAGATGATATGAGTTGTTCCATATCATGACGAAATTTTACATCATTAACCGCCTTCAGTAGTTCTGTTAACACCATTTGTAAAGGTTGTTTATCAATTATCCAATTAACGAAGTATACAAATGCATCTTGTCGAGTTTGGTATAAAACACTTACAGGACCCGCTATGTAAAACAGTTTAGACCAAAACACTTCGTCCATGCTTAAATATCTTGTTTGTTTTCGTGCAGCGTACTGACAACAGCAATCAATAAAATCTTCCTTGCAAGATTTATTATTTAGTTTTGCATACAGTTTGTCCCATTCTTCTTTCCTCATAACAGTTTTTTCAGTTGGAATATGTCCCTGTTTACACATACAACACTTTGTTTTCTGCATTGAATGAAATATAGTATGCCTATGTTTTGAAAGAAACCTGTAAAAGTCTTGTCCACATAATCGTTGTATGACATATTTCAAAATATTTGGTATATAAAGGATTATTGACACGGAAACTGACAAATCACCGATGTCAATATCTTTTGGAACAAATACTTCACTACAATTTTTTAGACATACATGAGAATTACCACATTTGTTCACTTCGTATAATGCATTCCACTGCTTTTCTGGAATTAATCTCGTAAAAGTAGAGAACTCTATTGTGCAAATACAGCATGCTGTTGATTTGATTCTTCTGTGATAAAGACTGTGTTTTTCCGTTCTGAGTATGTCTTTTATCTCTAGTTTTTCTTTTATGCAATATTCAGAAATTAGTTGTTTAAGTATCATAGCAGGATATTTCTCAGACATGTCAATAAATGTACAAAGTGTTCCGTGGTCGATATCTATTGGGTTCAACTTAAGCAGTTTACCTAAACAAAATATTTGATTACATGCGTTATAGAGTAAAATGTCTGCACTCACAATTGAGTCTTAACTAGTTGTGTGGTCATGGTAGGTGTTTATGAATATGCATATATTATGCGCCATATGAAATATTTTTTTTACTAGTTACCTTGATATATCTTAGAAATAACCTTTCAGGGATCTAAAACTTCACGGTCTGAAGATAATTTTCATCGTCGCAGTTGAAAAGATTTTTATAGAATATTTTCTCACAATGTATTGAAAACTCTCAGGATTATATAAGTGTATTCACCTCATTTGAAGTGTATAGTTATCAATTGACAATCATACCACAGCTCCTTATCTTTATATTGACACAATCCATTTGACATGTAAAATGTATTTGTCGAGACAAACGTTTAGAATATTTGAATCATGAAAGGGTTAATGAAGCGTACAAGATATTTTGTTAGACAATTGTGACAAATCTTTTTCTCTCTCTTTAAACTATACAGCTGTTTGTTAAAGAATTTCAAAACTAATAAAATATCTCTAAGTTAAAATTCATAAAACATTTGTCTGCTCTTTAAAAGGACACATGCCTTCGTAGTCGTTTTCAGGATTATATATATATATATATTTCATAGGTTAGTTTGATTTTCTAGGCACTTTTGTAAATCTTCTAATGCCTGGTATTTCTAAATCATAAGAAATCCGATGTACAATTTACAGTGAGTGCATGCTTCTAAATAGTTTATATATATATATATATATATATATATATATATATATAAGAAAATTATTAAAAGTTAATAACGGTTTCAATGCATCACTTTTTTCCTAGTACTTTCACTGCTTCCGCAGATCTTCAGGTAATGTGACTTGTATATAAATAAAACAATTGATTGACGTTAACAATAGTATGACGTTAACAAATACAAGGGAGACTACTAATGTCATTTTAAGACTTTAAAATGTTACGTTAAAATTAGAATATCATTTATCATTTAATCCCGGGTTGAGAATGTTTATGAATAATTCTTCTTTCTTCCTCCGAAGAAAATCATTTTGACGATTGACCATATACAATGGAAATATTTTAAATCGTCTATTAGAGCCTGAAGATCTGCGGAAGCAGTGAAAGTACTAGTAAAAAAGTGATGCATTGAAACCGTTATTATCTTTTAATAATTTTCTTATATGTTACCAGCATACGGACTTTACTTAACTTTTTCTTATATATATATATATATATACAAGTCTAAATTAAAAACTACGTTCAAACCTATGATTGCGTTGGATAAAAACCGCAAATTTTATACGTGTGCATGCAAAACAAATTTCGTTTTAGAAGGGTCTAAATACAGCACAAACAACATTTTCCAAAAGACCAAAAAAGTGAAAAAGTATATTTAAACAAAATGCATTTGACTAACAGGTCGAACAACTGATGTTCTTTAACCCTGCTGACTATCATTGGCGATTGCCAAATAAAATTGATCACAAGATGTGACAAATTGGATCTTAATATAAATTTAATACTAAACAGAATACAATTAACTTATGGCCACGATGTTATGCCACAAACATAAGGTGTCAATATTTTTTTGGTACACCAGATCCGGATTTCGACAATAAATGTCTCTTCAGTGATGTTAGGGATCGAAACGTCTCTTCAGTGATGTTAGGGATCGAAACGGTATTTGGAAGGCCATATAAAATGTACCCTCATTTTTAGATAGACTCTTGAATTTTAGGAGTCAATATAGGATGAACGGATCATATAAACCGGAGGGAAAATATGATACAAGCCCAAACGAAAAAATATAAACAAGTCTAAATTGAAAACTACGTTCAAACCTATGATTGTGTTGGATAAAAACCGCAATTTTTATAAGTGTGCATGCAAAACAAATTTCTTCGTAGAAGGGTCTAAATACAGCACAAACAATATTTTCCAAAAGACCTATATATATATATAATATATATATAACTCGTCTTAATATCAGCCCTACAATGTTAGACCTGTGAATTTTCGGAAGCAAATATTTTGTTCTTCCCTGGTCGGGAATTGAACTCATGCTACTGAGATATTCTGGCACCTAATCGCGTTGCACTATGTTAAACGTGCTAGACCACTTGACCACCTAGGCTCTACAATGATAATGCTTTCGGTGGCCAGGGTTACCTTTCATCGTCAGTTTTAAACTACCGTCGTAACACAGTATATGATATGTAAGGCATGGAGATGGATTGTGTACAGATCAGCTGAATTATCTAAAGGATCTTGCAAATTAATGTAGGATGCAGTCACATTAATAATTCTATTATAAGTACGTCTGACCAGTGACAACTCTACGACAAGTGATGGTGATACCAGCCTGAAAACACATTCTTTATATATTTATTTATTATTTTGTTTTTGTTTTAAATTGAATGTGATATTTTTTTGTTTTTTGTATCGATCAGCCAAGGCTTCACGTTCCATTATTATTTTTTGAGTTTATAAAACATTGGTTCTATTCAACAGTTGCTTCTTTGATCATTTTGATCTCCAAAAGACTATGGAAACAGCAACCAAGAATATATATTTTAGAATATTATTAATTAAATGCAAGAAATCATTCAAACAATCTATAAATAAAATATAAAATTTTCTTTTTTACAAATTGTTGACGCGATAGTATTTTGTTCATAGATATATTTGATAATAAAATTGAGAATGGAAATGGGGAATGTGTCAACGAGACAACAACCCGACCATAGAGCAGACAACAGCAGGAGGTCACCAACAGATCTCGCAATGCAGCGAGAAATTCCCGCACCCAGATGTGTCCTTCGCCTGGCCCCTAAACAAATATATATACTAGTTCAGTGATAATGAACGCCATACTAAACTCCAAATTGTACACAAGAAACTAAAATTGAAAATAAGATAGGACTAACAAAGGCCAAAGGCTCCTGACTTGGGACAGGTGGAAAAATGCGGCGGGGTAAAACATGTTTATGAGATCTCAACCCTCCCCCTATATATCTAGCCAATGCAGAAAATGAAACGCATAACAGTATTAAATTTGTTTGCTCTTTAACTTGAAAAGTTATAAAAAGGTCGATCAACATCTTAAAACAATGAATTATCTACAACTCCATGCCAAAAAATTGAAGTCAAACTGTACAACTAAAACTGCTAATCCTACATGCTATTATTCAAATTGAAGAAATATTCCTGAACCATAAGCTTTTTAACTGAATCGTCGCCGCAACATGGTGAATAATGTTACAGTTACTTTTTCTAACGAAATCTGCCCTATGATGAAACTGTTGTACTCGTTAATGTTCCGTTAATTGTTATATGTTAATCAGGATAATGGAAGTTTACCATGTGACTATTGAAAAAAAGATATTGACGGCTTACATATTCTATTAAATTAGTTGACGTCTGCATGTACACAACATTTAAGGATTCAATAGTTAGAATGACGATTATCCATCCAACTAAACAACCAAACAAGTAGATTAAATAATGAATATCTAGATATCATTGATATAGGGGCCATCTCGATAGGCCCGCTGTATATAACGAGTGGTAAAAGGAAATGGACACAAGGATGTCAACTGAAAATAGTTTTTGACTAAGAACTTTGATCTAGGGTGTTATACATACATTATGCCACACCCTCTGGTGTTGGTTAATTTACATTTCAAGTATAAACCTTGAAATCATAACGGTTTTCAGCATGATCAAGGCATAGAGAACACACAATCTTCACTGTAAGACATGGGGTTGTCAACTGTTACCAATGTTTTTGACTTTGAACTTTGACCTAGGAAGTTGAATAAACATTATGACACACCCTGTGTCGTTGGTTAATATACAAGTATGAAGTAGAAAAAATAAATCAGTTCTCTCTAGATATAGAGAGGAGACAATTTGTAAACGGACGGACAGACTGATCAATTTAGAGCGACCGCCACTAGTTGGACCCTAATTTAGGAATCTTTCTGTATTTTTTTCCCCACATGTTGTAGAATATGTTAAAAATCTATTATATAATTAATTCTTTTGTAAAATCGATTAATATATAATTAATTATTTTGTAAAATGATCGTTAAATTACTGTTTATTTAAAAAGAAAAAAAATAGCATTTGTTCTTACCATTCAGTCGACCAACATTTTCATCGCGTTCAATGTCATGTGTATATAGAGACACCAAATTGAGAACTGCCTGCAACAAAAACAGATAGTTAGAAAAAAAATCGTTTATCAAATGCATGTTTTAATTTTATTAACAAATATTTCTTTATTTTTTTTTAATTTTCTATGTTTTTTGTATTAAATGATTTGGAAATGGAATAGTTCGTACAAGTTACAATACCAATCATACAAGTAAAAGATAAATCGTAAAGAATCTATTGATGAACTCCCGGTGCTTATGCGGAAGCGTGGCTTACACCCACTTAGTTAGATCGTGTAAGAAGGTTGTATCATAAAAACAATACTGGATTTCGTAAAATACAAAAATTGGAAAGAACAAAACATTAATATAACATATGTTTCTGTCAATTGATATCCTTTTTAATACGGATTTAAAAACTATTACGAACAACAACACTGCAACATGACAAATAAAAACGTCAACAAAATATTGTGATGGTATGTTATAATATTTTACCTGTCCAATATCATCCCAGTATTCCCTGAACTTTTTTTCTGGGAGTTTTCCTTCGAAGTTCTGGGCTGCGTCATTTCGTATGTAACTTATTCTAGAAAGCATCGCAATTTTACTTGTATCAGATTTAACTGGATATAAATCTCCAACTGCGATGTCTGCAAGCGTGCGTAAAAGGTACGTCATGAGACTAATATCAAAGTTCTCTGATGTTACCTTTTTCTCTACGAAAAATAAAACTTTTATCTAATACAAATACAACATCACATTGAATGTTATAAATAAACTCATCATAGATACCAGGACTAAATTTAGTATATACGCCAGACGCGCGTTTCGTCTACAGAAGACTCATCAGTGACGCTCGAATCCAAATAAAGTTAAAAAGGCCAAATAAAGTTGTTTTACCAACATTAAAGTAATGTCATTTATCTTAGTTATAGTTACATTTCTAAAGAATCGCGTCGATAAGATATACTCATCATATATCTAGCAAAATGTATTGCTTGTTAAAAAAACCCGTGTCCTTTAATTGTAAACTATAATTTACCAAAAAAAAACCAACTAGAGGCTCTAAAGAGCCTGTGTCGCTCACCTTGGTCTTTGTGCATATCAAACAAAGGACACAGATGGATTAATGACAAAATTGTGTTTTGGTGATGGTGATGTGTTTGTAGATCTTATTTTACTGAACATTCTTGCTGCTTATAATTATCTCTATCTATAATGAACTTGGCCCTTTAGTTACAAGTGGAAAATATTTTGTAAAAATTTACAAAAATTTACAAAATTTATAAAAATTGTTAAATATTGACTATAAAGGGCAATAACTCCTTAAAGGGTCAATTGACCATTTTGATCATGTTCAATATTATCTGTAGGTCTTACTTTGCTGAACATTATTGCTGTTTTACAGTTTATCTCTATCTATAATAATATTCAAGATAATAACCAAAAGGCTTAAGCTGCCAAATTTTCTTAAAATTGCCAATTCAGGGGCATCAATCTAACAACGGATTGCCTGATTGGTCTGAAAATTTCAGGGGAGATACATCTTGACCTAATGAACAATTTTATCCTGTAAGATTTATTCTAGATGATTTAGTTTCAGAAGTATGAGCCAAAAACTGCATTTAACCCTATGTACTATTTTTAGCCATGTCGGCCATCTTGGTTTGTGGGCAGGGTCATCGGACACATTTTTTAAACAAGATACCTAATGATGATTGTGGACAAGTTTGGTTAAATTTGTCTTTATAGTTTCAGAGAAGAAGATTTTTGTGAAATAATAAAAAAATTTACGAAAAATTGTTAAAAAATGACTATAAAGTGCAATAACTCCTTAAGGGGTCAACTGAGCATTTTCATTTGACTTATTTGTAGATCTTATTTTGCTGAACATAATTGCTGTTTACAGTTTATCTCTATCTCTATTTATTATAATATTCAAGATAATAACCAAAAACGGCAAAATTTCGTTAAAATTACAAATTCAGGGGCAGCATACCAACAACAGGTTGTCCGATTCATCTGAAAATTTTAGAGCAGATAGATCTTGACCTGATAAACAATTTTACCTTGTGAGATTTGATCTAAATGCTTTAGTTTCAGAGATATAATCCAAAATCTACATTTTACCCCTATGTTCTATTTTTAGCCATGGCGACCATCTTGGTTGGTTGGCCGGGTCACCGGACACATTTTTTAAACTAGATACCATAATGATGATTGTGGCCAAGTTTGGTTTAATTTGGCCCAGTAGTTTCAGAGGAGAAGATTTTTGTAAAAGTTAACAGGCGACACCGGACGTCGACGGACGACGGACGCAAAGTGATGAGAAAAGCTCACTTAGCCCTTCGGGCCAGGTGAGCTAAAAACAGCATTTGAAAGATGTGTTAGTAAACGTCGCGCTGGATCAACATATAAAAATTATGAATCTTATTGTCTGTGATTTCTCGTCTAGTCGGATAATATTTAAGACCGTACACAGTATAACTATACTTGTACTTAAATAAAATTACATCTTGGAATATATTTTTTTCTCGATCTCACTTAATAATGTACAATTTCTCATACTAAATACTAGACCGACAAAGCATGTTTGGTATTTTCGGAACTAAATTGCATAAAAGAAAAAGAATATGATTAAACGTGTTAAGTGATACACAATGCATTTATACAGTATGACAAAAGTAGAATAATTTTCATGTATAATCATTCGTAAAAAATGGACATTATGGACCTATTTCTTATTCCAAATATTGATCTTTCATATATTTATATTCGGAACTTGGTAAATAATTTTCATATCCATTTCTCTTATAGTTTGTTTATAAAAAGTTAAACTGTTTTCCATGTTAACATATTGATCTGTACAGGGTTGAAGAATGTATGGTGCCCTCTTGATACCGTTCTATTATTTTTGTAGTTTGGTTACTGTTTCATAAGCGTATACCCCCTTCTTCTCCTTTTATTAATCATAAACATTATCTGGATCAAATCAAAACAATCTATAAAACAATGATTATGTTTGTATAAGCTGTTACGTTTTGCAACTCAAAGTAGACTTCTTTAATCATTGAAAAGTGACACCTCTCAAGATAGTTATACCCAACAGAGTCAACAATAGAAATATGGAGAGAAAAGTGAAGGTCAAACAGAAACAACGCGTTCTGTATTCTTTTTTTATATCGAATGCCAGTTTAAAAATGCAGTGGCTATATAAATTTTATATTAGGTTCAGAACAAAAATAAGAATGCATAAATGTACGGTTTGGGGATTATGCCACATAAATTTGGTTGAACAGATTTTGTTCTTAGTCAATAAGATAAGATAAGATAAGAGATTATTCCAACCAAAGGGCCCATGAGGAGCAAAGTAATTTATTACAATGATTTTGGTAATCAATATATATGTTACTGCTCAGTTGATAATTTGTGTAACTTCGTTTTTCAAAAGCGTCTTCGAAACTTTTAATAATAAGGTTAACAGGCATAGATTACCTTAGCCGTATTTGGCACAACTTTTTGGAATTTCGGATCCTCAATGCTCTTCAACTTTGTACTAGTTTGGCTGTATAAATATTTCGATATGAGCGTCACTGATGAGTCTTATGTAGACGAAACGCGCGTCTGGCGTACTTAATTATAATCCTGGTACCTTTGATAAATATTAACAAATATGTATTAATTTGGATCTAAACCATAACCAATTTGATAAAAACCATGACACACTTAATTGTACCATGTCAACAGCTTCTCCAAAATATCCTGTTTTGTTTTTGTTGTTCGTGCATTGCAATACAACTGGGACTGACTATACAATAAAGACAAAGGCAGATGTACAGGGATATCAACACCTGTCGAGTCATGCTGTCAACACAAAAATGTCCAAACGGCACTGTTTAGACGCTTATGTGTGTATGTAGACATAGTATTGACTTCAGTAAGTCTTTTCAATTTGTGTCGTAATACTGTTAATCTATTTGATATGTATCTAATTTTCTTTTCATTCATATTTGTATAATAGTAACATGTAGAATAACTAACTAAGAAGCGGCTAATATACCTCCTTCCCTGGTAGACATTTATATGATTTTTTGTAACTTCTTGGATTTCATTCATAGACTTTCAAGGTTACCTTTGTATAAAAGATCCCACTGAGAATCACTTATTATTGGATCTTTCTTTCTGTATAGTCTTTCCATGTCTACCTTTCTTTTATCTAGAGTTTTTCGTAACAGATCAGGTTTTATTTCATGATCAAAAACCATTCGAACAACTGGACATGCAACTCTAAACAGAAGATGAATTATTCGTAAAAAGTTAACTTCTTCCTCTCTTCGTGCAGCTGAAATAAAAGTTAATATGCATAATAAGTCTTATATTGATGAATATCAAAACTCTAGAATCAATACAATACTTATATGTGTAATAAAAGACTCGAACGTTAGTTTCATTATCTTTCTTTTCTTCTAAAAAGTTACACATTTCATAACGTAT
This sequence comes from Mytilus edulis, assembly GCA_019925275.1. Taxonomy (NCBI): domain Eukaryota; kingdom Metazoa; phylum Mollusca; class Bivalvia; order Mytilida; family Mytilidae; genus Mytilus; species Mytilus edulis. Next base: position 30,715,420 of record CM034354.1, read on the forward strand.
TTCTGTTTTTTTGTGTAATTATTTCAATAAATGGAAATCCGTTTAAAAATAGAATTTTGAAAGAAAACAAACAATAATTATTATACTTACTGAACTTTATTGGTGGAAAGGCTTCACTATCGTCATGATCTGGTTGTTTACTCACTTTAAATACTGTAAAAATATGATTATGTAAAATTAAGATTTGGCACTATCTCGAGTAAGAAAAGAAAGAAATGTGTTTTTGTATTTTGAGTTCGGTCAACGCTTTTGATAAAGAAAACATTTATATACAAATGTCCGTAAACACACCAGACAAAAATAAAGCAAAATGTAAAAAAGAAATACATACTCAACAACCGTGAACGAAAAATATCAAACTTATATTGAGTGAAGAAATACACATAGCACTTAAATACTTACACACTCAATAATATGTTAAAAAAATTCTTTACAAAAGAAGAAGAGGTAACAATGATTTTATTTGACCGTCTATAAATGTCAATAATAAATGATGTTATTTTGTTTTTTATATCTTTAACATGTTTAATTTCCCAAAATGTAGCTGTTTGATTTATCAGAAAAGAAAACGTTACCTGATTGAAATGTAACACATGTCCAGGATTTAAAGATAACAGCAAAAGCTGATCCTGCTGAAACTGAAAGAAGAAATATATATATATATATATATAAGCCCAGGTGGTCGTGTGGTCTAGCGGGACGGCTACAGTGCAGGCGATTTGGTGTCACGATATCTCAGTAGCATGGGTTCGAATCCCGGCGAGGGAAGAACAAAAAAATTGCAAAAAAAAAAAAATTTACAGATCTAACATTGTTGGGTTGATGTTTAGACGACTTGTATATATATGTATATATACATATCAGTTTTAGATAACACTTCTTTTGAAAAAAAATTAAAGGTTTGATTTTACATACAAATGGAAAGATAACAATATTTTATTTTATATGTAGTCATAACAATTGCCTCTGAATATTGTCATGTTGAAGCCCTTCGTCGTTTAAATATAAATTTTATTAGGAGGTTTATTAAGGGCATCCGATACAGTTTTTCGATATAATGTCATTTTTATAGTTTTGAAATATGTTGTAGGCCTTGGTGAGTAATAAAATAAAACACAAAATAAAACATAGGTCACCGTGCTCGTTTTCGAGAAAATTAAGGCTGAAAATTGGGGATTTGTGCAATTTTGTAAAACAGGTAGACAATGCTATAAAATGTTTGGAGCAAAATTCTTCGTCGTAAATTATTAAGATCGGGTTCAATTTGAAGCTGTGATAAGTGACAATAAGGAAAAAAATAAATCCCTACACGAATGACTATACAATTATTCAAGCCTTGCTTGACCTTGCGGACCAGATGCTCAAAGTTTGTTTTTTTAATCCAAAAAATATGGAAATAAAGTGTTTCTGAAAATGTAATTTTTATCATTTTTCTGCATAAACTGAATTTTGTCATGCTTTATCCAAATCTAAAATAAAAAAATATATGTCACCGTGCTGGATTCTATGACAAACGCGATTTATCCTAAAACTTGCAACCCCCCTTTGTAACCTCAACGTTAGCGCTAAAGTGCACGACGTCGCTGGCAGACTTTTTCTACGTTATTGCTGCAAATTACCGGCGACATTTTTCAGATGTATAAATATTGCTTGTAAAGAGCTACCTATTAATAGGTAATATTGTTTTCGGAAATAAAATCATGTAAATCATAAATACATCTCTTTGTTTGTGGTCTTAGTGAGAAATATCTCAGGAAAAGTGATTACGGATTTGTTTGTTGTGTTTGTTGGGCTGCTGTTTCATTACAATACTCCTTTAAAATCATCTATTCAAGTTTTGTCACTTTTTAGAATTCCACATTAATTCATAAAATTAAACTTTTATTCGGGTCAATGATAACAATTGAATAAATTGGGAGACTCCTAAACAGTTTTAAAATTCACAGTTTTTATAGCTGACTATGCCGTATGGGTTTTTCTCATTGTTGAAGACCGTACGGTGACCTACAGTTGTTAATTTCTGTGTTATGTTTTTCTCTTGTGGAGAGTTGTTTCATTGTCTCATTGGAGATTATACCACATATTTTTTTTTAATTCACCACAGCGCGACGCATTGCAGGGTACATAAAATATCGCATGTCATCCTCTGTCTGTCCTTCCGGTCTTTATGGTTTAAAACATTTTTCAAATGTACAAATTTTGCCAAATTTCTATTAAACTGATATCGTATGGACATGTTAAAAAATCAGTGCATATCAACTATCCTTTAAAAGAGATATGCCATTCGGAAATATTAATTATATTGGGAATTGCATTGTATTTGCTGTCATTCCGTCATTTCTCTAATATATTTGTAAAAGAAATAAAGAACAAAATAAACAGCTGCACTACGAGCGCATGATACGCTCGTTGTCTTATGAAAAAAACCAACATAATACATGTTTTTAAAACAACACCTTGGGTGGTACAGGAAGCCATGAGAAGTATATCCTGACTCATTCCTTATTCTTGCTCAAAAGGAAGTTTGTATATCACAACATGTTTTCTATGATACCAAATTGTAGCTCAATACAAATTCCCTGAGAACTCAAAAATGAATTAAAGATTGAATCATCACGAAAAAATATACAGATCTTAAGAATAATTTAACTAACAAGTATGTGAATTTTTGTATGCAATAATTTTCTATAGTTTCTGAGATACGGCGCGACATGTGAAAACCCCCTCTTTTATCATAAACTCAATAACTCTAAAAATAAAAGTATACAGATCTTCAGATTAATATAACTAAGAAGTGTATAAAGCTTTTAGCAATAATCATAAATCGTGTTGAGATACAGCGGGGACTGTGAAAAAAAACCCTTTTTTGGTTACTCAAAAAATTCACCAAAAAGAATACAGATCGTTTCACCATCACGAAAACAAACCATGACATAAGGATAATAGGCTGTACCATGTTTACGAGGGACAGACGGAAGACGGACATTTGTATACTATAATGCGTCCTGTCAAATTTTTGCATGAAATATTTGCCACTGGACGTTAATCACCCAACAATCAATCAATTTATAGGACAGTCTTGGTATTAAGCTGGCACTTAAGGTAGCGCCTTCCTCATATCAAAAATGATAATTGACATGCATTATATTAGTAACACCAAAAGGGTCAGTCATCTTGAGATTACTAACTATACGATATTTTTTTGAAGATCTCACAGAAACAGTGATGTGTTTTATTTCTTATCGTTTTATTAGACTGTTATCCTGTTAAAATCAAATGCACTACTGCTAATGGTATAGAAGTTAGATGTGGGAGAAACAGAAATTGGAGCATCGAAAAATCGACATTACGTTTCTAATTACGGAAAATTACACACATTACGTCCAGAAAAAAGTGACGTTTTGTGGGAATTCAAACGCTTAATGTCGCGCCAAGAGTTAACTCCCTTGAAACTGTATCGGATGCCCTTAAGAAATAACTGTACTGTAGTTGAAGAGTTGTCACCGTCAATTGTCGATTAGAAGGTCGCAAATGCAGTTAATCAAAATTGACGGTGGCAACTCTTCAACTACAGTACTGTTATTCCGATTCTAATTCATAACAAAAAGAAATAAACAAATTCCGCGAAACCTCATGAATAATTTTGGCGCGAAGACTTCGTGGCTAAACGTGACGTCATACAAATTAAAACTTACAAACGTTACCTCTACGATTCAAATTCGGATAACATCACATTAAAACGGCGAATTCGATGAAGGTCTTGTTTTATTTTTGATAATATTGTAGTAATCGAACATTTGTTGATCCAATGAATTCAAAATGGCGGGTCCCTTCTTAGGTACGCCTGGTCAACAGTGGATTTGACGGTAACTTTTAGGCAATAAAAAAAATGTTACATAAAAAATGCAATTGAATATTGTTTTTCTTCATTTTTTTCTAAATCTGTTTTATTAAAGCCTATGTATTAATTTGTATTAAATTGTTAGTATTTTCAGTTGAATATAAACTCCTATTTTTTAAAGTTCAACCAACAATCTACAAAAAAATGTCAATAAAATAATTTGAAATATCTGTTACAAGTATTCATCTATCATTTATAATTAGGGCTACACGGGGTAAATAGCAAATCGAATTTGATTATATTTAAGGAAGGAAAATCAGGGAAGATATTCATTTTTATATATATATAAAAATATGTGAAGCCCGGATGGTCGTGTGGTCTAGTGGGACGGCTACAGTGGAGGCGATTTGGTGTCACGATATCTCAGTAGCATGGGTTCGAATCCCTGCGAGGGAAGAACAAAAAATTTGCGAAAGCAAATTTACAGATCTAACATTGTTGGGTTGATGTTTAGACGAGTTGTATATATATATATACCCATTTATAAATCATGTTTAAACCAATTCTCACAACCAGAAAAAGTTGAATAATAAAATATCCGATACTTTAAAATACTCTTCTTCAGCAAAATGCTATAAATTTTAAAACTATTTTATTCCTCCCATATAGTACACTCAGTTCTTTTGTATATTTGTTTTGTGACACTGATAGGTGATTCGAAATCAGTTATAATAATTATAATAGCAATCATCCTTGACACACTCATCTAATAAACTGTCCTTAATAGTTATCCCACAAGGACGCGGTGTGTTAGTGTAAGACCACCCTGATGGCCGGAGGCCAGAGGGTGATCTAACACTGACACACCAAGTCCGAGTGGGATAACTATTTTACATCCCAGCTGTTTTAGATTAGACGAAAAACCATTTACAATTCATAAAATCTAGTTTAGAACGCCACACAACCATTACAATATACTTTATATATTACTATATGATGTATACCCTTCATGACCCCCAAACACGATAAGTAGATATGACACAATATCTATTCTCCTCACTTGCCAATCGGCCCACACCGTATCGCCCCTTTATAAAAAAAAATCGCCCCACTCTTGTTTACCGACTCGCCTCACTTTTGAAAAAGTGTAAAATCAAATTGAACAATCAGTCTGAAAACACACTTATTAACGAAAAGGGTTAAGACCCCACTGAATAAAGGTATGACACCTCGCCCCACTTATAAAAATATCTTGCTTCCTTTAAGTGTGTCAAATTACTATTAGTTCGTATCCAGTCGTCCTGGTGTAGTGGTAGGTGTCATGGCCTCATATGCTAAAGGTCTTGAGTTCGAATCCCAGCATATACACTGGAATTTTTCAACGTGAATTTTGATAGATAGTCGTTTCCGTAAGATAACTATAAGTTTTATAGTGGATTTGACATTCCCGCAAAAATGTTACAGAACAAAGGAAAGCATGCATAACAAAGACACTCAAACTGAGGTAATCTGGAAGGGACGATCCGGCTCAGATCACCCCTGTTAGAACAAAGGAGCTGGGATGTAATCATGCAAATTTAATCGTAAGCGCCGTCCGATCAGTTAAATGACATGGGTAATATATCTGTATTATTATGCTTTTTTGTCGTTTATGTCGTTTTGTTCTATTAAACTGTTAACAAAATCCTCAAACACACCTAAAATGACATACATTTTTCTGTATTTTCAGAACAAAATGTACATAGTTCAGTTTATTTTGATTTACATTTCAATAAAAAAAAAAAAGGATTACATTGCAGAATCCTGTGGAAAAACGATTTTAATTGAAAGCGTGGAATTTATAGCATTTTAATCTCTAACTTACATATTTAAATCTTCCAATTTATTACGGGAAGATAACGATTATACTTTTCAATATCCTTTAGAAATAATTTATAGAAAAGTTTACAAGATTTTGGGTCTTTTTTTAACTTTATCTACTAATTTATTTTCAATATTATCAAGCTTAGAACTACCTTCTATCATACTTTTCCATCTACTTTGTCTTATTCAACTAATAAACATATACATACATAAGCCATAAACTTATACATGTAATAAATAATGTCAAAACACTGTCATCTGTACATATATTAGGGCATATTATAAATCTTACATGAAGATGATTTACATATTCCTGTTACTAAAAAAACACGATATATAAAGTTGACAAAATATGTTTCTAAACCAAAATACCCTTGAGGAATTATTATCATACTTTCAAAGTTCAGCTTGTTTCCCGTAGTTACACATGTAGCTAACTTGAAAGAATGATAATTTTCATTGATTTATACATGATGTCGAAAACCAGGAACAGAACAAAATGAAACCGGGAACAATAAGAAGAGAACATTCTAAACATTTTAACTCATATTTTCGGGATAGCTATCCAATTATTGTACCATGGACTCACCAATTATGGCAAGAAGAAAAAACAATACGACAGCTCCAAATGTTTCATTCCACCTAGGTTTGGATGCTGGAAAAGACAAAATAGATGATAGCAGCCCTGCTATAGTATAATACCAAGAAATTATGTCTCTTGTTTGACACGTGTCTTATTTCTGGTATAGTAAGATTCAAATGTGATTGGAATATTCTAGATTTCCATGTATTAAATAATTAGTTCTCTGTATAATTATATTTTGTAATATAATGTGATGTAAATTGCCTATTATATGAATAATACAAGAAAATGTTAACCTGAACTTCATGGATTTTTTGTATTTTTTATTGAAAAACAATCGTAACTTGTTGACCTAAATTAACCGTAGTTATGGCTGTTGTAAATAGATTACATAAAATATCTTCGCATTTAAGAATTTTTTAAATGACTCTTAAAACTTACATTTCTTCCTTATCCACAATTGATCCTTTGCCATGTTGACTCGTGAAGTTTTACCTGTTGTGTCGTTATATCTAAAAAACGATTTTTAATATATAAATAAATATAAATAGTTTCAACAAGAAGTATGTCTAACTTAAAGATGGTATCTAACATGTCCAATTCTGCCAATCCATTGAATTCTCTATCAATTAATATATAAAACAAAATATTTTTAAATCTCAAACCTCATTCAAAAGTTCAAGCTAAATTAATGAAATCATCTGCGGGGTGCAGTTTGATACGACAACAGATGTAAAACCCTGATTACTAAAGTATGGACACTACATTCAAACTTTGGTACAGCTTTCAATTTGGACTATGAATGTGATTAAATATTTGACACAGCATAGGTTTCTGAAACATAATGAGTGCGGTCAAAGAACTAAAAATTTGAAATAAAACTTCACACTGAGATTTGGCATATAAGAACCCACAAATTTCATTAAACAAAGTTTAACTTTTTATCCTTTAGACCAGCTTGAAAACTGGAACCAATAACAAAAAAAAATCTTTCTTCATGTTTTAATTCAGCAAATGACAGAAACTCTTGTATACATTTTTTTTCTTAAAATCAAACAAAGTTTACTTTTTGACCAGTAAGCCTTTACTGTAGTGCAATTTGAAAACAGATATCAAATTCAGAAATGAAATGTACAGTTTGATTCGGCATCTTAAAGAACATCAATAATTCAAGACTTTAAGTTACACCACATTGCAAATGGTCATTAAAACGGTTATGGTCTTCGAAAATCAATTCCAACTTTTCTTTTATACCATAGAACCGTGTAGTACAATATTATAGCGACCCACAAACGTATACTTAATATATTGGTAAAGAAACAAGAAAGTCTTGGTATTTTGTTTCTTTTCGGTCCCTAATTTCTAAATATTTGGCCATGAAAACTCAAAATCAATCACATTTTGTTATTTATAGAACTTTTGATAAAATGTCACAGAAATCCATAAACTTTTAGACAAGTTATTATCATGAAACAAGAAAATGTTACAAGATTGGTATTTAGTATTCAAATACTAAAAAAGGAAATAAATATAAGTGATCTATTGAATTAGTCAATCATTTTTTCGGATACATTTTTAAACGTAGTCATATAAAGGGAGATAACTGCTATAAAAAAAATGTGAAAAATGTAAAGGATTTTATTTTGTGTTTACTTCTACAAGTAGCAGAAAAACAATTTTGGTGACAACGGTTTTTATTTTTTATTTTCTGACAGTATATTATAAATCCTGTCTTCTCATTGGTTTTTACAAAATTCCATCACATAAATTTCTTATTTTTTCCAAAGAGTTTTTTAATGCATAATGTATACAAAGTTGGGCAGAAGTTTGCCCGACTTATAGTGTTAATAATATCACAGTGACCAATACTTTTTATTATGTTTTCTTTTAAATACTGGTAAAATCTACATTATGGCTTTGATGAACAAAAATACATCTGAGAAAATCCATAGTGATGATCCACCTCAAATAGCTGCATTCTCTTGTATATCAGTATTTTTTTTTGTCATTCGTATTTTTATTAAATACCATTTTTTTTAAGTTAGCAGCTTTCCAGCTGAATTTTACATGTTTTCGCATAAACTTCTCAAACATTTAAAATCTTTGTCATTTTGTCTTTGTGGATGGTAGACACATTTTTGGCAAATAAATCCGAATCCGTGTTTGTTATGAATAATCTGTAATAACAACTTGTTAGATGAAGTAACACTGTAAAAGAATTTTCTGCGTTAGTAGCTCTTTTCTGTATTAAGTAAAATTGATTGGAAAGCTCAAATGTAAATTTTTAAAAGAATTAAATTCAAAAAGACGTTGAAAAAGTATTCCAAAGAATAAAAGGGATCGGACAAATTTAGCATTGAGCGATTTGATTATTTTTTTTTATAAACAGACAAAATAAATGCGAAATGACTTTAAACAAAAATTATACATGTTATAACAAATTTAAAAAAAATGAAATCAAGATAAGAGGTTTAAAAATGGCAAAACACGGTAAAAATGAAATAATAATTTAAATGAAGCAAACAGCACCATAACATGGCATACTAAATGGTGACAGAGAATAAAGTCAAAACGTATTCCCAATAAAAGATTCATTAAAATGTCTTCTATGATATGCAACTACAATTAACCAACTTGGTAACAAAGATTGATAAACTTAAAAAAGAACAACATCTGAAACAGCAAATTACACCAATTGACAAAGTTAAAATCTTACTTTGTTATTTCTACATGTTCTTTACATTTTGGGTTTTCTTCGTATATACTTATACCGCATTTATAATCTGAAATAATCAAAAACGTTCTCTTTAGAAAGGTATACACATATAAGGGTTAAGATTACACATTTACAGATTGCAAATCAATTAAAACTGTTGAATCTTAACTTCAGAAATAAATGCATTTTCGTTACTGTGTTAAATGCGCAAAACAAAAGTAAAATAAACATCTTTTTGAGTTTTATCATATCTTTTTAAAAAGGATTGATGCCTTACTACTGCACTAATGGGAGTGCAGTATAAAGTTTTTACTAGAAGACCATGAATTAGATCAGTAAGTGTATTTCTAGTTTGTGTATATGTTCCTGTTATTCATACCCTTAATATCATGATGTCTTAGTATTATAATAGTCTTGGAAATGTCTAAAGACTACCATAAGTATGATTGAATCAAAGTCATGGTATACTATAACAAATGATAGCAAAGAATCCTTACAAGTAAAGGCAGTTGATGTAGAAACACTTAATACTAGTAAAAGTAAAATTTTGATCATTTTTATAACATTCGTCGTTTCAAAATTATTAATTAGTGGCAGACGAGAGGAGTACACAAAACCAATAAAATGTCTTTGGTTGAGGTATTCTGAGTAAAAAGACGGAAACAAAAAAAATCTCTTGTACTCAAGTTATTGTTTTAAACAAATAATTTGTTAGTCGTTTCTGGTCCCTTATTGGATCTTATTACCAAACATTCAACACAATAAATCCCAAACTCAATCCCGACCCTTATATTGTAGTATGGTACCGTGTACTCATTTTTTTCACATCGAAACACCTTTACTAAAGTTGTTGTCTGCGAACCAATTTATTTTCCGTGAAACAGTATAACTGAACATTTTGACCCTTATTATTACATTGTTTTACAAAACCCCAAAGACAATAGCCCAATAAAGAATCCAAATCATCCTTTACTTCTATGCAACCTAATGCTAAGATGTCTTCGAAATCCACGAGCTGATACATTCTCGAGATATTGTCGGCGATATAAAATGTCTCAGACGCAGATAAGACTATGACATAATACTATCCAAAATACTAGCAGTCCTATTAAAATGGTTCAATCCAAATGACGTGATTAGAGTGTCAGTATATGCAATTGCAAACAACCAAATTTTCATACGACTTTAGAAGGGATGCGATCACAATGTGTTATTGTTACACAACTAACATAAAAAGTCCAAAATCAAACAATTCCATGAAACATTGTCAAATTAAAAAAAACTTTATAGTACGATCAGGGGAGTACACTGACAAACAAATCATAGCATTTGGTATCTGAAAAATGTGTATCGAACACGTGGGACACATCATGTTCTCCTTACACAAAAGGAATTCTTAATTTTCTTGATATTTTAATATTATGAAATTTCAAAAGTTTCTATAAAGTTTATACAGTTAACCTGATGAAAAAAGATGCAGAGGATACTTAGGCCACATAATCATGAACATAACATACTTGCCAAGAGTTCTAAAAGATGAATTTGAAATCATCCCTTAGTAAACTTTACGGACGCCATCACGAGTTGGTTTCACAGATGATATCGGATATATTCCTTATTTCGCACCTTCAATCCCGTCCACTTTACACAAAAGTGACCTACCGAATAAGTATCGCTACCGGATTTGAACTAGCACGAAGAACACGACGGGTGCTAGGTTCGTGTTGCGAAGTCTTTCTATGCTGTGATATGTGTACTTTTGTTGGTCTGTTTGCCTTTTTTTAGCCATGGCTTTTATCGACATAACTACATCGCTGAAATTCATTTTAACTAAATACAATAAAAAAAAGTATATAAGATACCTGCTGAAAGTGTAAAATTGACAGGACAAGATTTGATATAACAGGAACAGTCTTCTTCTGTTGGAATGCAATAGCAAAGATTTCTTGGTGTTATTTTGAATGAATAGTTCTTCTTATAATCACATCGGCATGTTCTATCATCTTTTGTCGAATCATCTATGTAAACAACTTGTCCGTCCTCACTACATATTGATTTAGCATAGATACAGTCACTCATGCTCTCATTAGTCCAGAATTTAATAGGCTGAAAACGTTTCTTTACACAGTTTTCTCTGCTAAAGTCTCCGACAAAAATTCGCTTACTCCCTGTAATAGCATTAGTGGTAAATACAATTTTACTAAATGTTATGGAATATTCAAATGATTATTGTTCTGTGCAAATAATATTTTTTTGGGGACCTCTGAATCAACCCTAATAGAAACACTTGACTATTTAAGTGGTGTATATTTAACATACGAGTAGGTAGTAAGTTAAGAAAAAACAGCTTTACATATATAAAAAGAAGAAGTGGTATGATTGTCTATGAGACAACTTTCTACAAAAAACCAAGTGACACAGAAATTAACAACTATAGGTTACCATACAGCCTTCAACAAGGAGCAAAGCCCACACGGCAAAGTCAGCTATAAACGGCCCATAATGGCAAATGTTAAACAATTCAAACGAAAAAACTAACGGTCTGTACAAAAAAGGAACTAAAAACAGATATGTAACACATCAACAAACGACAACTACTGGATTACCGGCTCATGACTTGAGACAAGCTAGTACAAATATGATGTGGCGAGGTTAAACATGTTAGTTGGCGGGATCCTAACCCTCCCCTAACCTGTGACAGTAGAGTTACAGTTGAACATCAGAACGAACTATAAAATCGTTGAAAAAGGCTTAGCCCATCAGATGTATACAAATTGAAAAACATCTAAGAAAACACAGAGTAGACGGGGTCGGTTACCTGTATATCCAAACAACAAAAAGACACTAAGTACTAATCCGAGAGTACTCGCAGTTACTGACAGCTAGTTCAAAGCCACTAACAACTAATGAAAAAAACATACATTTAAGACGCGCGTTTCGTCTACATAAGACTCATCAGTGACGCTCATACATACATACTACTTTGTTAATGTGCTTTTGTCAGTTAGAATATAGTCCGATTGAGATTTGTTATATCAAAATCCAAGATGTAGGAATACATTACAGCTACTTTAACCAATGTTGAAATTTTTTATCAAATTATTTTGCTCACAAATACACATGTAAAATAATTGCACCTGTCCTAAGTCAGGAATCTGACGGACAGTATCAGTAGTTATCGTTTGTTTATGTAATTTATACATGTTTCTCGTTTTTATATAGATTGGTTGGTTTTCCCGTTTGAATGGTTTTACACTAGTAATTTTTTGGCCCTTTACAGCTTGGTGTTATGTGTGAGCCAAGGCTCCGTGTTGAGTGCCGTACCTTGACCTATAATTGTTTACTTAACCTTTATGGTGTAGTTTTCTTTTTATCTCAAAATTATTTATACAAAATCTAACTATTTTGCACAACCTGTAGCGCAAAAAATAACGATGGTGACCTATTTTTTTTTTATTAAATTTTGAAAATAAGCATGATATAAATTGGTATTTGACAAATTATAAAAAAATATTTATGGATTTTATTAAGATCAACTAACTACCTTAAACAAATAATGTTTTTTTTATTTCGATTGTGACTTATCTTGAAATTTAATAAATAAATCATTTTTTTTTACTCAAAGCATAACTGAGGAAAACTAGAAATAATCATCGTAAAACTGTTTGCACTTTTCAGTGTATTTTTTTTCTGATCAGGAACCTACTATGTAATTCATTTAACGGACATTATATAAAGACATCCGTACGTCTATGTTCTGTAATACTCATAAAGTGTACGTAATAGATTTACCTTTTCTATCCCAGTCTGGTCCATCGCATCCCTCAACATAATTTCCATTCACGTTATTGAACAAGCAAAAATATGTCGAGGTACTGTTACACTTTACCTTTGCTCGAAATTTCCAGTTTGACTGTGAAGGACATTGCAAGTCGTACGAATCTACGCTTAATACACACATCTGAAAAGGACATTAACGGTAGCGTTAGTAAATTCATAATTGTAGTAATAATTTGAAGTATATACATGTTAATTTTTCAGACGGATAAAGATTTTGTTTTATTTTTGGTGTAGTTATTGTTTTTGTCTTGCTGTTGTTTTATTTGAATTTCTTTGAATTATTTCAAAATTCTTATACTTAATGTAATTTATGCAATGATCAAAAAGATCTGTAAAAGTTTGTTTATGTGTGTGTTACATTGTCGTTTTTTTTATTTTTGAACTTTAGTATTTCTGTTGTTTCGTTGTTTTACTCTTAAAGTTGATGTGTTTCCCTCGGTTTTAGTTTGTAAACCGGATTTGTTTACTCTAAATCGATTAATGAACACCATTGCCTTTAAAGACATACACATATGTATGCACCAGGCAGCCGTTTATACATTATTACTATTAATGATTATAAATCGTGTGTTCATGTGTACAAACAGTTCATTGATTAACATGATTAAAGAAGACAAATTGAGTTTGGCGTCCCTATTCTGACCAGATGTGTTAGCATATGTATACTTCGAACATTCCGAAACGAACATTAAGTTAAGTGTTTGAATACTGAAAGTAAAAAGTTCATGGAGGACGATAATTCTAGATCCCAGATAACTCGCATCCAACACGACATAAAAATATATTACATCGTGTGCCTTTGTAAGCAATCACTACAAACCATTAGAGTCTGAAATGGCCTATATCTGTACTCGACTGTACTGATTTTTACTCGACCAGTCTGAATTGGTCTGACTTTTACTTGACATCACTCGACCCCAGTCTGAACCATACTCGACTGTACTGAATCGTACTTGACCCTTATCTTTGCCGTTGAAAATAGTCTGAACTATTACTCGACCAGTCCTAACCCATACTTGATCTGTACTCGACCTATTTTTCCAGTCTAAACCATACTTAACCAAAGGTCTGAACAATACTCGACCAGTCTGAACCATACTAGACCAAATAACCTCTACTTTTTTAACTGTTAAAATAAATTTCTTTTTAACTGACATATATAACAACAGCCAACAAAATTTATAAATTGTTTAACCTTATATTAGAAATATATCTATTATTAAATTTAGGATAAAAAATAATATATTATTTATAATTTATATCAAAAAAGGATAAAATTAAATAAATAAATAAAATTGTTTTTCTGAGTAGTGGTGAAATATAAAGTATAACCTCTGCTTGGGCAAACTCATAAATAAGATCACACCTGGTCAGAGGTATTAAATTCTAAATAACATTTATTCAAAATTGCAACATCCTGTTTAACTTAAAAAAACAAGGCCTTTCGAATATACAAGATAAGTAATACACGAATTTAAGAAAATAGGGCTTTCTTTTTACCTACAGGTAAAACATACATGTACTGAGGCAATTAGATCATTTTAAAGTGCTTAATGAATGCCATGTCTTTACTTCGACAAAAAATACTTAAATCAATTGAAATAAATTTTTACTGTTACTTTGGAACACATTTCCTTTTATAAAAAGGTTATCAAGGATAGATATGGAAATTCTATTATCATGATAATATTAAATTCTTGGTTTAAAAAAAAACCAATTGAGGTCTCATTTTTTTTAATTTATTAAGTTGTTTTATATACTGTTTTATATAAATATTAATAAAAAAAAACATTCACTGCATTATTAACTAAAGTCAACTGACAACATAAATCTACACACTAGGCTTAAGTTAATGGTTAAAATAGTCCAGCTAGCATAAAATACTTCAGAAATATTCATAAAATTTTGAATAATATTGAAAATATTAGTCATAATTCATTGTTTAGATTATTTGATCAGCTTGTTTTATTTGTATTTTTTAGGTTGATATATATTATTATGTAAGTGTTGATTAATATTATGTTGAAGTTATATTATGATTCATTATTGTGAAATTTTAATTTCAATACTATATTGAATACATTTTTAATATCAAGTTGTTGTTCAAATTTCATTTTTATTAAAAATATTTCCTAAATTGATAAAATTCAGTTGATATATACAAAGAATAGGTCTAGGTTGGTTAAAACTTGGTCGCGTATGGTTCAGACTAGGTCGAATATGGTTCAGACTAGGTCGAGTACGGTTCAGACTAGGTCAAGTATGGTTCAGACTAGGTCGAGCATGGTTCAGACTCGTATAAAATGGTTAGAAACTGGTCAAGTACAAATTCAGACTGTATTATCAAGTAAATTTCAGACCAATTCAGACTGGTCGAGTAAAAATCAGTACAGTCTAGTACAGATATAGGCCATTTCAGACTTTTGCTGGTTTGTAGTGAATGATTAACAAACATTTTGTTTTCTCCCTTACAACTGCTGTTCGACTTAAACGTCTTGTTTCTTAATTTTTATAAAACTATAGTTTCTTTCTCTGCTTTTCCCAATTTTCCTAAACATGCAGGTCTTTACATGTTATTCTTAAAACTTTATGCAAAAACACCTACCTTGAAAACCAAGATTGTCGAAACTAAAGGAATATATGAAAATATTTCGTCCATATCAGGGTTGTTTCTCCTTAATAGCAAAAATAGATGTATCTAAATAAAAAAATAATTAATACAATTTTATGAAAAAACTCTTTTTACAAAATGGTTTGAAATATAAAAAAAAGTATTGTTGTTAGAAATTTGAAAAGTGGTTAGTGTACGTATAGAACTACAAACTCATAAACACTTAAACAACGTATCAACTTCACAATTAATACACGATGGTCTTGAAGTATAGATTCTTGATGGTGACGTTGTTTGCCATCTAATAAATGTGTTATAGTATTTCTTTATTTGTCTTAATATGACTATTACTTTAATTGTTTAGTCTGTTTTTGGTGATAGTCATTTAACGTGGTTGTGTTCTTATTCATCCCGTCATTGTTTTATTGTGATATGGAAAAGTTTTGTATACTTGTCTTTCAGTGTTGCTTATGTGCTTTGCCTATTTGCCTTTTTTGTGTTTCTTCGTTTCATACGACGGGGTTCTATTCTTGTACATACTTGTTTGTTTTCATAGTGATTATAACGCAATGTTGACTGCTGTTCAGCTATTTTTTTACATGTCGTCCTATGACGTCGTCAGTTTGTTTGAATCACATATTGTTGTCAATGCTATTAAATATTTTCCGACTGTCATGCAAGTTTCGCTAGCTATTAAACTTTATTTTAAATCTACCATTTTCCATTTGACTAAGGTCTTTCCGTTTGAATTACCTCGGAATTCGGTATTTTTGTTATATTACTTTCTACAGAAAAAAACTTAATGCCCCTAAGAATACATAAATTCAACACACTTGTGATAACTGTCAATATGCTCAAGACATGTATATGATTACTTATGTACGTTTTCTAATTCTTAACATTTTGTAAAAAACGAATAAGCACTTGATTGCAATAAGTTTACTAACAAATGGAATAGAATACACATGCTTGGTTTTAAGCATAAGCATTTCCAGTTTTGATATATAAATGACATCAATTATAAAATTTACGATATGCACCTATTTCTATATTTGACATAATGAACAGTTCTGAGGGCGCCACCAAATGGAGGGGTATGGCATTTATATGAGTCAGAGTCGACGCCAACAATCAAATTGTTTTCTTTTCCAAAATTTAACACTTAAAGATATGTTGAAAATCTGGATTCAGAATTGTTGTTTTTTTAGTTATCTGCTATTTTTTTTTTTTTTTTTTTTTTTATTAAATTAGGGATCAGTTTTTTTTTTTATATATAAAACATACCCATCCACCCCCCCCCCCTCCCCAAACCCCCATCTCCTTACAAATATGTGGTAGTATACTTTAATCGTTTACAGGTACTTTTCCTTGAAGCTTATATACTGTTATAATACATAAATACGCGCGTATCGTAAATCAGTAATGAGATTCAGATTGTCTATATTTAAATAAAAGAAGTCATGTATGTTTTTGAAATGACGAGATTCAGGTTGTATATGTACATACATGCGATTACTTCATCTGTGTGGTCTTCTTTGTCTTTCATATACAAAGGGTATAAAACACCATATCTATTGTACTTTTGAATGCTGTATTTTTACTTTGTATATCTAAATTGTATATATAAATATATACCTCGAACCTAATAAAACATAAAATGTATACTACATGTATATTTACAGGATCACGGTTATCTCCCATACATAACTCCATATCACAGTTTTTTTCAAATTTTAATATGACACTGGTCTTCACAAATCATTACCTTTAAATGATTGTCTAAATCATTATTTGCTTTTCGTAATACATTTGATCACACAGCAGAGATAATAGGACATCTTTCTTCGTTTTGATAAACGTGTCATGTGTTTTTAATTTGTGTATCTTTGTGTGTTGCTAAACCGAAAGTTAAAATGTGTACCGCATCTAAGATTTAACTTACATTATAGTTACGTGAAAGTAAGAGTTGAGATCCTTGACTAATAATTTAGACGTTCCTGCATCTTCATCTTTGTTTAGTTAATGACGTTAATCATACACAAGGATGATTCAACCCATAATAATATGGGTCTATTTATAAAGATCGGGTTTATATCAAGGTCAAGTCATTCGAAATCATTTCAATTGTTTTACCTAAAATTTATAATAATGTGTTTACGATCGCATTAATATGCAGTTCATATTTTCCCAAATATGTCGTGAAATAAATTGCAGATTATTTTTATATCTTTAATATACGAAACTAATGATACCATATGTATATATGTAATTGAAATACAATACATCTATATTTAGTTTGTTATGACGACACACTTAGTTCTCAATTGTACAGTCGTTGAGGACATATTTTCGGGTTTTTACACAAACTTAAGTTGCCAATCATTCGAAGGAAATTACCTGCACTATAAATTTTTTAATAAGGGAAACAGGCAATTAGATAAAAATGAAATAAAATTTGACTGCAGTATCCAATTAGGGTATTTTAACTGAAAATCAATACGGGAAACTATCTAGTATTTTCAATAAATGTTGTCATTAGCATGATTAAGATTTGTTATCAATAATGAAATACATATTCTTTATAAGCGTTTCCAGTCATATTTCGTATTGAAGCTAGATTGATATCGTGTTTGATGATTTAAAGACTTGCAAACGTTCAATTTATGAGCATTTCTTTCTGCCACACCACAACATCTTAAACATTCTCATTATCATTTAAAAAAAATGAGATTTCGATCTTTTACTGTGTTTGAGCTTTTGATTTTGCGATTTGATAAGGTACTTTACGAAACTTTCCGATTTGAATTTATTTTTTGAGTTCGTTAATTTTTTTTAAAATTTTTTTTCTCAATGATATTTTCATTTTCTCTGGTGTTTATCAAATGATTTTTTATTCAAAAGGTTACGACTCAAATCGATACCAGGTATTAAATCGACGTCCACATCTGACGTCACAATGAAATAACATTCCAAATCAACAGCCAGTTTTACGACTCTCTAAATTCGTATTGACGTCTTTTTTTGTTGTTGTTAACCATAACGACCAAAGAGCAGACAACAGCTGAAAGCCTCTAATCGGTCTTCAATGCAGCGAGAAAATCCCGCACCCGGAGGCTTGCTTCAGCTGGTCCCTAAAAAATGTATGCTAGTTCAGTGATAATTGACGTCGTACTAAACTCCGAATTATATAAAAGAAACTAAAAATAAAAATCATACAAGACTAACAAAGGCCAGAGGCTCCTGACCTGGGACAGGCGCAAAAATACGTCGGGGTTAAACTTGGGGTTTAGAATTATACCATCATAAAATATATGAGAAGAACAGAACCCGTATTATGCAATCTTTACAATGTTTACAACTTATGTACTAGTATTGTGCATTTGTAATTGATTTTATGTGACTGATTTATGATTTTTTTTATTTCGAATTCAATAGGGCCAACACATCTACCAGATTCAATTCAGCAATAGTAATCAACTCGGAAAATAATTTATAAAATAGAAGATACAAAAGCACAGACAGGATAGAGTGTTCGTCATCGAAAACATAAACAGAAGACCAAAATGGACTAGATACCTCTATCAATTGAAAAAGTACAAGACAATGTGTTAACCTCATGACTAAGAGGGGTCGCTTGAATCTACTTTTTCAAGCCTTAAAGGTTTTAACACATACAAGAATTGTGGTGTATATAAAAAAGGCTGATAAATAAAAAATGAATAATTTTCGTAGACTTTAATCCAGATATAGTTTGCTAGACACTGCTTGTTTATTTCTCAATTTAGGGATTCAATCGTCGGATTTTTTTTTTGACGCGTAACATCATATTCAACAACCTGACGCTGATATCATTCGCTGTATGTTTTCAGAAAAGAGCATGGTTATAGCACATGGTGGTTGCATTTACAATAATAAAAATAAAAAATAATAAAAAAGTCGGTTTTCATTTTTGAATCACAAAATACAAATATATGGCTTGTTAAACTAGTTTGATTATTACTGTATACTGTGTTTTACATAGAATAACTTCCTCCATTTCAAATTAACAACACCCCCTGGGTCTTCAAAAATGTTCACCTTAGACTGCATGCAGCTCCTTTTTTCCTTCCTTCCACAGTGAATATTTGAATGCAATAAACATTTGTATCACAACATACATGTTCTTTTATATTTATATCCATTACATAAAAAAAAAATAACTGACCCATCAGTTATTTCTAACTGAGTTATCCCTGATATCAACAAAGGTGTACTTAAACTTAAGTAAATTTAAACAAAACGTACATCTTCTTCATAAGATAAAATTTGCTTTTTCATATATTCATGAGTTCGGAATATGAATTTTGAGTTTCATTCGAATATCTCTTCAGAATAATCAGGGACTTTCTATACTATAGTATAGAAAGTCCCTGGATTAATGTATTTTTGTTTTATAAAACTATATAGTTTAGTAATTTATGTTAAAGTCCGAGTGATTTGATAAATTAAACAAAACAAAAAGGTTTAACGTCCAATTATTTGGAGTTGGAACTTTAACATTTGACTATTTGAAACAGGGTCATTTTTTCTTCGAAGCATGCTTACAATATATATCACTTTCTGATTTAGTTTTGAAAACATTGCAATAGTCATAGCTGTTATCTTTGTTTGATATTATTCGTTTATTATCGTTTCCAAAAGATGCTGTGCTTTTTACACCGTTTTGATTCAAGTTTTCGCATGACTTCGTTTCTCGCCCCCTATCACTTAAAAAACAACGCTGAGGAACTGCATATTCAAGGCTAATTGAAGAATTCTCGTATTCATAAGGCCGACATAAACCTATCTCCTCTAGGTCCCTTGAATCCTGAAGTATATGTTTATCTTTAAGGAATACGTCCGATTTGTTATCGAACATACTATTGTCTGTTCTGTTGTGTACTGTTGCTAATGTAAGATATTCTCTAACATTCGGTGGTGACGTTTTAATCACAGACTGGTAGGGATTTAAGTAATCTTGTTTTGTTTCCGGGCGATCTTCTCCAGAAGATGAAGTACTTTCTCTATTATTTAAAGAACTACAAATTACTTTGTTTACAAGCATTTTTATCTGATCAGTTGAAAGTGACTCGAAATTGTTTTCCCGGTTTTCTACAGTTTTGCCTTCACCACTTCCGGTGCTGTTTGATCCGCTTATTACATCGAGGTAATCAGGTGACATTTGAATGTCCTTCAGCTGTTGGTCTTCTATCAAGTCTGCGTCATCGATGATGTCATACAAACGTTCCTCCATTTCGATATTATGACTGTTTGGAGTTGGTGAAGGGTTTTGTGATTGTGTGATTGTTGCTTTCTTCTTTTTGTTCACTGTCTTGTATTTGTAGAAAATAAAGCATACGCATATCCCGAAAATCAAAACCAAGACCGATAATGTAAGATACACAATAATTTCTCTTGACAACAGTCCTGGAATGGATAATATTTTACAAAGTTAAAATATTTGTTATACTTAGTCTATATTTTGATTGTATAATGCTTCCAAAAAAATGAATAATATCCTCCAAAAACTATCTGTTTACAGACAACTGCTCAAACATTGTGTCGTACCAAGCTAGCTGAGCTTTGATTTTGCCATTTGATAAGAGACATTCCGATTTGAATTTTTCTTTGAGTTCGGTATGTTTGTTATTTTACTTTTATCGTAAATTTCAATAAAACCCACTTTTTAATATTAAATGCATAAGTACTCCGTAGATAGTATTGAAAACAATTAAACTTCAAACATGAAACCATGTGAACTGCTCGAAAACATAACAAATTGAAAAGATCGTGGCTAGTTTTTGACAGATTTAAAAAAAAACGCTGTTCCATTGTTAAGTTTTCTGCTCTTCAACTTATAATTCAGAACCTATTCAGTTATTGGTTTATACTTTAATTGTAGTTTTTCCTTTAACTACTTACAAGATTTGTCAATGGAGACAAAACACTGGAAAATAAATTTAGCACGTTCATAAATAAAATTACTACAGAAGCTAGGAAGGGGGATATATTGTAGTTAAAATAATGAATGAACACTCATTGCTACCATCTGGTTTTTTTTAACTTCGAGTACCCAGCCATATATACCTTGAACACTATTGTCCGTGCTTTCTCCATTTGTACTTGCATCAAGGACATGGGGCGAAGTCGTAGTATCTAAATGAAAAACAACTGTTTTATCAAATTGTATTTATTAAAATGATACTATAAGAAGCGGATCCGTTTTTAACAAAAGTGTGAGGACCAAGCAACTGTTGGAAAAGGACTATAAAAATGTATACGTTTTACCGTATATTTTTGCTCCAATCGAGGGTCCGCTTCCCCTTTAAATCTTTCTCTGACTTTTTAGATAAGGTACTCATTTTATTAAATATCTACCACCAGCGACAATAGGGATCTCATTGGTTATTAAGAGCAGCGAAGGAGCTTTAATGTATCACATCTGCCTAGCGCCTGAGATCAGAACAAATAAACTATTTTATAACACAGAAATGTCAAAGAATACTAAATTTAATGGAAACACTGCTATATATATTTTTTTCCTTTATTTCGAAGATAGGTAATATCAGAATTCCAAACTTACTTAATACATATATATATAGAATACCAGGTATGGATTTGTAAAGGCTTTTTAAATAGTTGTGCCATCAGAAATAATATCACAACTTCTTATTTGTATTTTATAGATATGTTGTTTTGTTTTCGCATTTAGAGATCCGGTCGTAAAAGAATGGACATTGGTCGGTTAGATAGAACAAAACGCACGGATAAGAATGACTGTAAGAACTATTAAATCACCGTTACCGTACCAGAAATATTTTCTGTTGTAAGAGAATAACTGTCATGTTCCGATAGTGTTTGAACTCTTTGGGTCCATGGGTATTTTCTGTCATCTATGAAACAAATAGTAATTAAAAAAAGGTATAAAATGACAAACTTTCTTAAATAATACAAGACGAATTGTATTAAGATCGTTTGTAGACATATGGTTTGTGATTTTTGTTTTTGTTTTGAAGCATTCCTGCGATGAAACCTCAAAAGCTTTTTTGACGCATACATAAAGTGTTCTTTTTCATTTTCCATACATGCATTAATTAAAACTGGTGTACCCCCTATTTTGACATTTATACCTATTTATACCTATAATGTTTGTTATATTTTTTTACACGTCGTTGTCAAAATAATGGAATTGCATTCTACTGTCATACAAGAGAGAGGTTTGGCTAGCTATAACACCAGTTTAATCCACCATTTTCTACATAAGTTAACGCCTGTACAAAGTCCGGAATATAACAGATGCTAGTCATTCCGTTTGATGTGTTTGAGCTTTTTAATTTTGCCATTTCACTACGGACTTTCCGTTTTGAATTTTTGTTATTTTACTTTTTGAATAATAAAAGGTGTCGTTGAATATAGATCAAAACAGGATTCGATAGAAAACTTGTATTTAACATATCAGGCAGATGTGTAGGAGGGCATAAACAATATAATATGTTATAGAGACATCAATCATTTCGATACGAAAATCAAAAGATGCAATTGTTTACATCAAATTTATTTGAACTTTAGTTGATGGTTGTGTCATTATTAAAATTACATAGATGTAGTATGATTGCCAATGAGTTCAAATGAAATTGATGTAAGCAATTATAGGCAACCTTACGGCATTCAACAATGAGAAAAACCTATACCGTATGGCGCTATTCATTAGCTATA
This sequence comes from Mytilus edulis, assembly GCA_019925275.1. Taxonomy (NCBI): domain Eukaryota; kingdom Metazoa; phylum Mollusca; class Bivalvia; order Mytilida; family Mytilidae; genus Mytilus; species Mytilus edulis. The sequence continues at coordinate 30,738,608 of CM034354.1, forward strand.
ATACCACATCTTTCTATTTTTATATGCCTTGTCTAGTGGTTTGGCGAAATAAGCAAATTGGGTGTATCTATTCTGTCGTTAAGAGATGAGGGCAAATGTTTTCATCAATTGGTCTTTAACCCAATGAAAAAATTTGCACACGTAGATACCCATTCAGTGAAATAGACAACACAGTAAACTCAAAAACATATATATAAAAACTAAAATTTGATAAAAGATTTACAAAACTAACTAAGGCCAGCGTATATAATTGTAGAAGTTACAATTGGATGCATCTTGTAGTTTTACAGGGCTGAAACAGCATTTATCGAACGTTCATTGTCCGGGCTTCCTACAAAATGTCCTTTAGCCAATGTACTTTCACCCCAATAAAAAAATAAAAAAGAAACATTCATTTCTGAATAGATAAACTGATAAATATTTGAAGTTACTAAAATTTTCTTTTGAACGCTATTGAATATGCTACTTACCAGACGTTGTATGTACTGAAGTCGATGTTTGAATTTTTACACATCCTTTAACGTGGTCACAACTGAAATAAAATTGTTTTCATGGTTTAGTTTAAACAAATATTTATTTATAGGGATTGGGAAACAAGTTTTGCAAATTATAATAATCCCTTTCCATTTTGCGGGTGCGAGCGCTGCCTTGTACTTTTATCGAAATCTACAAGGGTGTCTTTTACGTGCAAGAGATAGGGCTCTCTCTTAACACCGGTCAGCCATTAAACTACTACATGTGTATCATGTGTATTTTGTGTACTGTATATTGGACTCAATGCAACAGGTATTTTCACAGGTAAATCTAGTTATGGTATTTGAAAATGACTTCTTTCGTTTGTTATAACCGTTTTACAAGTGACTGAACTAGAGAGATAATTTCTTAAACTATATTATGTATTTAGTTTATATCAAACGTAAAGGTTGTATTTTTTATAAATAGAGGAACTCCTTTTTACTGCTTTTTACTTTAACTACATAAATTTTGTAAAAACTATATATATCCTAGAAGAACAATTTATACATTGTTGTATATCTTGTAAAGGACGAAACATAATATTGGGTTGTGCAGCATATTTTCAACTTGTTTATTCCTTGAAATGCTGTGATTTAAAACTGATACTAAAAATTTATTTTTATCCCTCTTTTACTTTGAGTTCTACTTAGAATTTAATGTTTCTAAAATGTCCACTAAGCCTTTCCAACCATATTTTTACTAATACAATATACTAATTTTCCTCTTCTGGATGAAACATGGAGATTATATCTGGGAAACAATAGGACAACCAAACCAAATATATATGAATATTCATGCCTCCCAAAAACATGTGAATTGGCATACAACGTGTTACCCATATTGACTAATTTCATTTGTTCAGAGCTTAAAATTACTATAGAGAATGAAAAGATTTTTTTTCACATTGATTATATCCCTTTTGCCAGAAAATTTCTTGTTATACATAATTTATATGTGCACCTCCTAGATCCGATAGATAACGTTTAATTTGTGTCGTTTTCTCCTATTATTTTGTCCTGAACATGCATGAAATTTTTGCCACTGGACGTTTAACATCCAACAATCAATCAATCAATCAATTTAATAAGAAGTGGTTAATGCAATGTTAGAAAATATATAAATTTGATGTGTCTCAGCTTCTTTACATTCACCAGGAATGCTAATGAATAAAATATTAAACATTGTTTAAAGCCGAGGATGCGTCATAACTTGTTGAACTATATTGCAAAAAAGAACATAAATAATACTCGTCATATATACCAGAATTGTTGGCATTTAAATAAGGTAGCAATACACAGTTAGGAGTTTAGTTTCGCATTTTGGCCCCTGTGGATTTTTAAAATAGGAAAGTTATTGTGTAATAAAATTCATTTTTAGACAGATGAGTGCTAATTTAGCCTTCAAAGATGGTTTATAAGTTCATCAAGATTACTTTTTACATGTTTTATGGGCTGTTTTCTGTTTGACAATCCGTATTTTCATAGCTAGACCGACCATCGGTCCAGAAATTAATGTACTGTTTACAAACACTCTTTTTCTACACGAAGTTTTTGACGCAATTTTACAAAAAAATGAGATGAAAGACATATGATTTTCATTGGATTTGCTGAATGATATATGTACACAGTTTCAGAAAAGGTATTACTTCAAGCAATTGAAATTCTACTTTTAGCCAAATTTTGGGTAAATATGTGACATCTTTCCCCCCCCTTTTTGCAATATTTTATAACAAATAAATGCAGATTGTTGCCATGGATACACCAAAAAGAAATTATATTTTACCATTTTATATACTGGATATAAAATCTATGGAAGATTCTGATTACATACATATGCCCATATATGACACAAACAGTAAGCTTGATATTGCAAGAAAGCAATGAAAAGGGGATGGTAAAATTCATAAGGGCAAATTTTAGTATTTTTTCCTAACTGTTTATTTCTACCTCATGGCATACTTACCAAGCTCAGAATTGTTTTATTTAAGACTTTTCATGCCACAAATCTATTGATATTTAGATTCTAAATCAACTTCTGAGTAAATTAAGTGTTTAAGAATGACAATATATGTCAATTTTATTGTTTACAGTCCTTAGCAACCAAAATTAGACATTTTGACACAAGGCTTATATTTGTACTCTATCGGCTTAACTTTTACTTCTGATGGATTGGGCTGCATGTAGTTGCCTAAGTATTGAACGTGTTGGTTTTTTTCTTGCGAATATATCAAATTATTGTTTTTATCAAGATTTCATGTTACATTTTGGAATATATTAAATGTATAGTTAAATCAGATGTAAGAAATTGATTCCCTATCACCAAGTTTTTTAATCAAGTCTTTGGTATGCAATAAGCATAAAGATTAACATTTTTATGCCTGAAATTGGTAAATTTTATACAATGTTGCATCATCAATGATCTTATTAAGATATTCAACATTAAAAAACTGACAAAAGAGTTACAGTTTTTAAGATTTGGCTAAAAATTGAGGTAGAGACAAGATTTTACACTGTGACTCTGCACCTTTCTTTAAAATCATTTTTTTTGTCGCGTTTCAGTGTCAACTGCTAACCTTCATAAAATATTCATTACTCAACCAATTTTCAAAAATAAAAGGCCATTTTACTCATATTAGCTAGCAAAACTCAGAAAATAAGTTAAAAGGGAGAATTTGAAAAAAATATTTACTATTAAGGTAGCAATACACAGTTAGGAGTTTAGTTTCGCATTTTGGCCCCTGTGGATTTTTAAAATAGGAAAGTTATTGTGTAATAAAATTCATTTTTAGACAGATGAGTGCTAATTTAGCCTTCAAAGATGGTTTATAAGTTCATCAAGATTACTTTTTACATGTTTTATGGGCTGTTTTCTGTTTGACAATCCGTATTTTCATAGCTAGACCGACCATCGGTCCAGAAATTAATGTACTGTTTACAAACACTCTTTTTCTACACGAAGTTTTTGACGCAATTTTACAAAAAAATGAGATGAAAGACATATGATTTTCATTGGATTTGCTGAATGATATATGTACACAGTTTCAGAAAGGTATTACTTCAAGCAATTGAAATTCTACTTTTAGCCAAATTTTGGGTAAATATGTGACATCTTTCCCCCCCTTTTTGCAATATTTTATAACAAATAAATGCAGATTGTTGCCATGGTACACCAAAAAGAAATTATATTTTACCATTTTATATACTGGATATAAAATCGGAAGATTCTGATTACATACATATGCCCATATATGACACAAACAGTAATTGATATTGAAGAAAGCAATGAAAAGGGGATGGTAAAATTCATAAGGGCTAAATTTTTATTTTTTTCCTAACTGTTTATTTTCTCTGGCATACTTACAAGCTAGATGTTTATTAGACTTTTCATGCCACAATCATTGAATTTATCAAACAACTTCTGAGTAATAAGTGTTAATGACAATAATTCATTTTACAGTCTAGCACCAAAATTAACATTTTGACCAAGCTATATTTGTACTCTATCGGCTAACTTCTTCTGAGGATTGGCTGCATTAGTGCAGTATTGACTGTGGTTTTTCTGCGAAAATCAATTATGTTTATCAAGATTCATTACATTTGGAATAATAAAGAAGTTAAATCATGTAAGAAATGATCTATCACAGTTTTTAACAAGTCTGGATCATAAGATAAAGATAACATTTTTATGCCGAATGTAATTTACAATGTTCATACAGATATAAGATATTCAACTAAAACTACAAAGAGTCAGTTTAGATTGGCTAAAAATTGAGTAGAACAAATTTTACACTGGCTGCACCTTTCTTTAAATCTTTTTTGTCGCGTTCAGTGTCAACTGTAACCTCTAATATCAACTCAACCAATTTCAAAAAAAGCATTTACTCATTTGCATAGCAAACCAAAAAATAGGAGAATTAAAATATTTAACTATTAAGGTATCATACACATTAGGAAGCATTTTCCCTGTGATTTTTAAAATAGAAATTAGTGAATACAAATCATTGATATTGACAGATATGCAATTTGAAAAGGATGGTTAAATCATCAAGGATATTTTTTTACATGTTTTCATGACTGTGTTTCTGTTGACAATCGTATTATTCATACAGACAACCATCGTCCAGAAATCAAAATGTTTTACAAACACTCTTTTAAGTCTATCGAGTTTTGACGCAATTTACAAAAAAATGAGATTGTAAACACGATTTTCATTATTTGCTATGAAACACAGTTAAAAGGGTATTCTAACAATGAAATTCTACTTTACCAATTTTGGGAAACTAGTGACATCTTTCCATCCCCTTTTTATATTTTAACAATAAATGCAGTTTTGCCAATACAAAAGAAATATATTTCCTTTATAACATATAAAATAAGTTAACAACATATCTCATAATGAAAACATGTTTATCAAGATAGCATGTAAAGGATGGTTAAAATTTAAGAAAAGATTTTCCCAACTGTTATGCTAAATGCGCATCTACAAAAAAAAATGAGCATGATTGTAACGCCAATTGTATCAGAAATAAAAAGTATTGTATCATATTTTAGTTTTGCTTCAGTTATTTAATCAACATTGATATCTTATATATCTTTGAAAATAGAGAACAATAATAATTTTTTTGGACATGGTTCACTTTCATAGATTATCCCTGACAGTATAAAAAAAAAAAGATTTCATCTGAATACATGTTTAAAATGATCTAAGGTGTTTTACTTAAAATGTTGAAAAAAGATTATCTGGGTTGCTAAATAGAAAAAAAAACATTGCACTTAGTATACGAAGACTTTACCAATGCAACACTGGTATCTTCCGTATCGGACAAACTACATCTTTTTACGCTAAAAATTTATGAACATGTATATACTAGAATCAATAAAATTTACATCAACTTCATAGTTTAGATTAATACTTATTTAAATTTGAATGTCTTGATTTTAAAATAATGTAAATCGTGATATTAAAATTAATTATCAATTCCAATTTTGATGGACAACACTTCGTGTTGTTAAGTCGTAAGTTAAATCTAGTTGATTTAGTTACAAACTCTCCCATTCCTGTTTTTGTCTTTCCCTTCGTTTTTTTTGTAGATGATTTTGTCTGTTTCTCTTTTGACTTGTGAGTTTTAAATCTTCCTTTGGCAGATTCAGATGCCTCTGTATTGTTACTTCTTTCTGACCCAGTTTTGAAAATATTAATACTGCTTGATTATGTACATGCACACATTAATTTTAGAATTTATTGAGTAGCCTCTAATTATTCATCCAGTAATATATCTTTCGATAGTAAATATGGTTTTCCTTTACTTAAAATTGGCTACCATTTTACTAATATATAAAGAACCGTAAAGGTTATACGATACAGCTTTGACCCCATGATGAATTTTTAACGAAATAAAATTGAGTATGGAAATGGAGAATATGTTAAAGAGACAACAACCCGACCATAAAACAGACAACATGCAGCAGAAGGTCATCAACAGGTCTTTAATGTAGCGAGAAATTCCAGCACCGAAAGCGTGCGATTTTGCATACTAGCAGTTTTTTACCTATGCAACATTGATATGCTACCTTAAGGGATAAAAGGGGTTGAATTTTTTGGACATTTTTATCCTTCGGATAGACATACTTAACTTTTTCATTTCAACAGATAAATGCGCTTGTGGTTTTTTGTAGAAACATTACGACAATCTTCTTTTTATAAGTAGGCTCGTAATGTACAACAGTTTTTTGAAAATAATAAATATTTAACAAAAGTTTTGAACATACAATAGATACATTGTTATTGTATAATGCATGTCAAACGCCTAGTGGCAAGTATTCCAAAGGCGTACACGATAATAAATGTTAACAAAACACATAGGATACAACTGAAAAAAATCAGTCGGATGAATACATAAAGTATCATTATCAAAAGATGAACAGACAGACTCCCTCCTACATTTTAGCACATTAAACAAAGAGTGATTGAGAGACAGTTTTACAAGTCTCATCAAAAAGTGTTGTTGAACTCCAAAGGGACAAACAGCTTCTACTTCGCCGGATTTTTTTTTTCAAAGTTTCTGTTTTGACCGAACAAAATTTAATCACTCTAAGTGCTCACTGAAGATTATGTTCAAGGATGATATTTTGAACTGTTGTTTGTCTGTACGTTATTTTTGTTTCGGCTTACGTTATTTTGTTCTACCCCTTCCATTTTTGTATAAATTTCTTTGTCTTGAACGCCTTTGGAATACTTGCCAGTGGACGTTCAGAACGATCTAATGTACCATATCCAAAAAATCATTATTTCTAGTAAAAACTGACAGTGTACATAAGCAATGAAATAGCTTATGATAGATCAAATACGATCAATAACAAACATTCCTTTCACATGCATTAGCATCATAGGCTCTTCAACTAAAGTTCATAGCTGGATATAATTTTTCTCTTATTTATTTTTGGTAAAATTAAGCTCGAACCTTACAGACATAGCAATTTCGGGTACAATTATCCGGTCGTACATAAACTCTGAAATTAACCAAATCAAAATAGTTGATCTGGTGTTTCGAGCACCAATGTTGTCTTCCGGGTACTAGATAAAGTTTTGTTTGTGAGATACACCAAAATTCCCTATGAATGTCATCTGCACAGTTATGTATGTACAATGTAGCTGGCACTTTTTTTTATAAAGAAAATTCATTTTCGTATCTTTAATAATCAAACATAATTTTATCGGTTGATTTTCCTATGAAATATGTTAGAATCATCTAAAAAGTCATCTACACACAACATATGTAATATATTTTGAATGTCGATGAAGTTAAGAAATTTGACGACATGTTTTACTGTTGTAACAACGTTGGATTATATAAAATTGTACCCCTCCCTTCCCCCTTATAAAAAAACCCCATCTTTCATATATATATATATAGACATACCTGTTAGTTCTTAGCTTACATGTTTGACTTCCAGAAACTGGAATTAAAGTCAGTAATAAATAAAAACACATTAATTTTCTCATCATTATGATAAAACCATTGTAATGAATAAAAAAATACGGAAATAATTATAAATTTTATCGAATATTTTACCGGAAATCATGTTTATTAAATTGTTTCAAACTTTAACCCAGGAAATAAATCAGAATGTAATTTTACAATTTCATTTCATTCGTATATTATCTCTAAATAAAAAAGTCAGATTCTGTTAAATGATGCGTCACATGTTTAGACGTTCTTCTTTTGTAAGAAAATGACTGTATGGTATTCTATAAGTTTTCTTTTGACTGATTTAATATTTATCATTTCGGGATTTTTATAGCTCAATATGCGCTATGGGCTTTGCTCTTTGTGGAAGTCCAGACGGTTACCTATATATGTTCATAACTGTGTCATTTAGTTTCATTAGCAATCATATCACATCTTATATTTATATGTACTTTTGTCAATTTGGAAAAGGTAAACCATAAAAATTGACAATACGAAAACCCCGACTATATCAACCAAAGATAAGACTAAAAACATGTTTGAAACCCGAAAATGGTGGGATAAACAGGTTTTTTTTCTAATTCTTCGTCAATTTATCCCTCTCTGCACCCATTGTATAAACAAATGTAATCAAAATGTGTCTCGTTTAATCTCAGTTCTTCATTAATTTAAAACCGATTATGACGTCGAATTTTCTTGCTTTTCTCTAGATTTCCTATTGTGACGGCATACAAAGGCGACCATGACTGATGATGTCACAGAAAGAACACATCTTTTACAGATTTTTCGAAGATAAGTAATAACTTTAACGGTATATTGTTAGAAAATCATTAGAGAAACCACCAACTATCGTATAATACGCTTTTAATCCACTCTCGACAGTAAAATTTTAAGCATCTAAAACGCTCGGCGAGCCTCGCATTTTAAATTTGAAAATTTAACTGTCTCGAGTTGATAAATATCGTATCACACTTGGTGCAGAGATCGAATCTATGTTTATAGCTTTTCAAAGCTTACCTTTTTTTTTTAAATCATTGAGAAACGAATAATTATTATAGAAACAATATTTTTTTGTATTACATTATGACAATCAGTTCTGCTGGCACTTCATTTCTTCTTGTTGTAAGTTATATATCAGCAGTATTAAAAGTTATCACGTTAATTGAATGGGTCTAAAAAACAATGTTCGAAATTCTTTTTCATATTTTATCATGTATATCTATTATATGCATATGATCATTTTATAAAATTTACTGTTAGCAAAAATATGAATTATTCTGGATAATAAGAATATTTTTATTCCAGGCAGAAAACCATAGCCGCGTTGGTTACAATTTGTTTTGATTTTTTAGGTTCTCAGTGGTCTTCAACTTAAAAGTTTATACTTGAACCGAACGAACCTGGTGGTCTTGTGTGGACGAAGCTCACCTCTGGCATATTGAATTTTAAACGTGGTACCTTTTGTTAGCATTTATTCGTGTGGTCGCTGTCTTATATTTTTCTCCCATTCATTTGTACTGAAGTCCTGTCAAAAATTTTTGTCATTTTAATGTTATATATATAATTGCCATTAAAGTGGGAGGTTTGGCATGCCCAAAAATCACCTTCATCCCACCATTTTTTTTTCTAAAAATGTCCTGTAGCAAGTCCGGAAAATGGCCATTGTTATAATATAGTTCGTTTCTGTGTGTGTTACATTTTAATGCTGTGTCGTTAATCTCCTCTTAAATTTGATGCGTTTCCCTTAGTGTTAGTTTGTAACCCGGAGTTTTTTTTCACAATCGATTTATGAATTTCGAAAAGCAGTATACTACTGTTGCGTTTATACATGTTCGATGAAATTGAGAGTGGAAATAGGGAATATGTCAAAGACAACAACCCGAATAAAGAGCTCAAAACAGATAGTTGTTGTATCTGTTGTACTATAAAAAAAAAGATGTGGTATGACTGCCAATGAGACAACTATCCACAAAAGACCAAAATGACACAAATATAACAATTATAGGTCACCGTACGGCATTCAACAATGAGCAAAGCCCATACCGCATATAGTCAGCTATAAAAGGCCCCGATAAGACTATCTAAAACAACCAAACGAGAAAACTTACATAAACAAACGACAACCACTAAATTACAGGCTCCTGACTTGGGACAGGCACATACATAAATAATGTGGCGGGGTAAAACATGTTAGCGGGATCCCAACACTCCCCCTAACCCGGGACAGTTGTATAACAGTACAACATAAGAACGAACTATACAAATCAGTAGAAAAAGGCTTAACTCATTAGATAGACAAAAAATAGTTCTTATATGTCGTTTATGTGTAAACAGTTGGTGAGCAAAAGATTGTTATCATTATGAAAAGGATAAAAAGCATCACTTAAAATTACTACTGTAGAGTACATGTATTACTACAGATCTCATCAACAACCAGCATCCGACTTCTTCCGAATGAGACCGACGAACAGACCAAGACCTGATACGGATCCTGTCATTTTTAAAAGGGGGAGGGTTCCAACGCCGGATAAAAAAGGAGATCCAACTATATGTACCCATCCGAAAGAATTGATGGTGAACAGGGGTATGGCACAAATTATCGTACTTCCCTACACAGTATAAAATGAACTTGAAAAAAAAACCTCCCTGTTGTGAATATGTGTTTTTGTTCACTCAATTTGTGTTATGTTTTTCCATTTATCTATTGTCATGAAACCTAACTTTGGCTGTATGATGGCTGTTTATAAATTATATGGAACAGTGTTATTAAATTTGATTGTTTTGTCATTGATGATAACCAGCACCAAAACTTATCTATTTTATTAATTTTTATTTTTTTAAATTTCTATGTTTCAGAACTTTTTGTCCTTATTCTTGTTTCTTTGAGCCGTCATACATATTTCTTGTTCAAACAATATCGTATTCGTAATCGTACGATTTCAAAAATAAACCAATAAAATTATTATATTTTTGTTTCGAACTTCGACTTTCAACTTTAACTCTCCTTCGAGTCTGTAGGTGGTTTGTTGCTGGACTAAATTGCTGTCTCTATCAAAACACCCCTCATACAATTAAAACAAAAATAATGTTAATCGAAATTGAATAATTTTATTCATTAAATTCTAATCTTATTTTTCAAAAGATTATCATCCTAAGGGTACACATTTGTTTTGTCTTTTTCAGAAGGTTTGCTACTAATATTCAACTTTTCCCACTGGCTTTTAGTCTCGTCCTCTTATATTGGACTGACACTAGGGTAAGCTACTTCCAAAACATTTTCATATGTCTTTGTCATAGCGTTTTTCTCTACATTTCGAAGATGCTGCAGACTATTTTCCTTTTGACGTTTTTGGTTGTTAGGCATACCACTGTCTATTCTGCTGTTAGCTGGTGCTAGTGTAAGATACTCCGTTACTTCCGGTGGTGACATTTCAGATTGGATCATAGATTGATACGGATTCAGATAATCTTGCGTTGAATCCTGGTGATATTCGTCGCAAGAGGAAGAACTATCGTCGTCTGTTAAGAAACGAAAATCAACTTTCAAATTGTTTTCATGTGTGTGCATTCCTGCAGTTGACATTAACTGGCAAGGGTTCTCCTGATTCTCAAAACTTTGCATTTCACCGCTTTCTCCGTTACTTGAATCGTCAATTACATTAAGATACACAGATGACATTTCCATTTGCTGTACTTGCTGATCATCTAGCATGCCTGTCTCATTAATGATGTCATATAAGCGGTTCTCCATTTCATTATTTTCGCCATTTTGAGGTATGGTGGGATTTTGTGATTGGACAGTAGTTTCTTTTCTCTGTTTTGTTAATGCCATATATTTGAATGAAACAAAACAAAACCCTATACCGAAAACCATTACAAAAACTGATAGTATAAAACAAACAATAAGTTCTTTTGACACAGGACCTGAAATGAAATAATTTGACACAGTTATTGACATACATTCTTTCAAAATGCATACTTATCAAATTAGTCAAATTAAAAGAAAAAAAATGCTGAATTGAAGATACATGTATTTTATAGCATCAACTGTTTAACAGTACCAATAAATCAATCCTCACAAAATTAAAAAAAACACAAACTTCGAAAACACGATACATTGCACGGAGTTAAACATAAAATCATAAACGCATCTTCCTTGTCGATGGCGTCAAACGGTTAATTTCGACTACCTTTAGGTTAAAATTGCTTGAAATTCTACCTTGATTGGTGAGAATATCCTTCTGGTAATTCGTCTGAGGTCGATTTAAAAAAATAAAGTTACTGTTTTTATTTTTAGAAAAAATAACACTTTTCGTCAAATTAGTCGATTTTTTATCGTCTAAAAGAAAGTGTATGACCTTATGACCCAAAAATTACCATTAACGTCCTTTGGGAAGGACTTGACCGTTATTCATCATGAAGATATCTACTTTACAACATTATTGTTCTAGTGCGTTACAGTGTATTTTACGTACGCCATCACCGTTATGGAATAACCGTTTTACAAATAATGATATCGGATATGTTCCTTGCGTCGTAACTACAATCTCCTTTCCTTTCATGAATGTGACCTGCCGAATTAGAATATTATCGATTCGTTATCACATAAGCAACACGACGGTTGCCACATATGGATCAGGATCTGCTTACCCTTCCGGAGCACCTGATATCTCCCCTTGTTTTTAATGGGGTTCGTGTTGTTTATTTTTAGTTTTCTATTTTGTGTCATGCGTACTATTGTTTTTCTGTTTATCTTTATCATGTTTAGCCATGGCGTTGTCAGTTTATTTTGGATCTATGAGTATGACTTTCCCTTTGGTATATTTTGTCCCTCTTTTATCACATTCGGACGAGTTTGCAGAAACTACACAAAGCATTGATGGTAAAATAGTTCTTGTGATAAGTTCACATAAATCGATCAGTAAGTACAATGTACATATACTAGCACAAAACGTAGCAATGGCGGCAACAAGTCCCTTCCTGATATTATTGTTACAAGTAAAATAGCAAAAATACCCAACTCCGAGGAAAATTCAAAACGGAAATGGGAAATCAAAACCTCAAACATATCAAACGAATAGATTACAGCTATCATATTTCTAAATTGGTACAGGAATTAATTTTCCGAATGTACAAAATGGTAGATGAAACTGGTTTAAGGGCATACGATATAGTTTTGATCCTGAATTTACATTTTGATGAAAATTTCCATATAGACTTTTTTTAACTTGTTTTTCAAATATTTTATAAAAAAATTTCCTTTGTGTGCTACTTTTTGAGTAAAATGCGGTCGAAATTTTTTATATTTGCTCAAAATTCGGAGTTGTGGCCGTATTTTCACTTTCGATAGAAAGACTGACCTTTTTGTTGTTATCAAAGATAAACACAAATTGTTTTTTTAAATAATTTGTAATTTCTGTATTTCATAAGTATTCTAAAAAATTATACACGTTTCATTCAGAACTAACTCATATCTTTAAAATGTTCATGATGTAGGAAATATGATAAAAATCAATCAAAAACTGAATCTTTTCGCGATAAGTCATAGTTTGACGTCGCGAAAAAAGCAATTTACGTAAGCAACGTCATTATCTCCCCTGTTACTGTATCGTACGCCCTTAATAACTACCTTAATCTCTTTCTTATATGCCAGTCGCTTAAACCTTCAAGATAATCTAACCAATAACATATACTATCGTGAAGGAAACAAAAGTCACGCTGAAATTCGTGGTTTTCTCAACATATACCTTCTCTACTACTATCGATGTTTCCCCCGTTTGAAGTTGCATTGAGTGTGCGAGGATGCGTCGTTTTATCTGCAAAATAACAATTTGTTTTAAGAAGCTGTTATATACCATAATGTTTTAATATAAACTTAATACAATAACGCGGCCGGGTGTCATTCGATTGAACAAGAGAAATGATCTTGAAAGAATATCCAACGGCGGTCAAGTATTGAGAATCGAGAAAGCTCTGGTACCGGATCGTGAAAGACATTTAATCGAGAAGACATATGAAAGGTCAATAAATGATCTAACTTAATTTATTAAAAAGACAAATTTCCAACAAAATTAAACTGTCTGTCAAAATGGTTCAACAGTATGATCAGTTTCTGACAAAAATCAGGTTTTGAAGGTACAAAGTTATAACAAAACAACAAAAGGCGATTTTCAGATATATCGAACTTCAGGATGTGATGTCGTCACGTGGTTTATTTTACGTTTGTTGACAAACACTACTTTTAAATCTGTTAACAGTTAAACTAGCCAGCCAAAAAAAACAGATTTAAAAATAAGTGAACATGACCACATTCATCGAACAACGTATTTGTTAACATAAAAGTGACTAGAGAACTACAAATAAACGTATGCTTTGTCATTGCCTGTCAATCAACGGTCCGTATAACTTTAAACATATTTTCAACTATGGGAATATTGGTAGGTATATTGTTCTTTCTTACTTACCGGAAGTTTCATACACTAAAGTAGTAGTTGATGATGAAGGTTCAACACAGTCGTCAACGTGGTCACAACTGAAAATAAAACAACATGAATTTGGAAAGCGTATCTACCTTTAGTCTCATTTTGTTAGAACACGTTGTATCTTGTAAGCTTTAATTGTTTGATGATTGTACATGCGTTTTTTTTTTACATATATGTACCCTACTACTACGAGATAACTTTATTGGTACAATTTATTAAACATGTTAAAGAGAGAGTCCAGCTGAATATAAATATACTTTTGTTGTCAATTAAGTTGACCCTTCAAATGATAGTATTTTAAAATTTGCATTCATTGAGACAACAAATATTGAAATAATAAAAAGATTACATACATTTCATCAGCTAAGCAAAAACAATCACGTATGCATCTTTCAACATGTGTTTTGTTTCGACATGGTATGCAGCTTTGTTCGAAGTATGATGTGTACCCTATGGAACAAGCTAATCAAAACCAAATGATCAAAGTATGATAGATCTGAACATATACTTATTGAAAATAAAATAATAGCAAAGTATGTGGTATATCATGATTAACACTTTTTTTAATTTACTGTCATTGGTAGCGTTTGCATTTTGTTATAACTGTAAGCGACATCCGTAGCCTAATAGCCATATCTCGCGCTCCTTTATAACCCTATATAAGACTATGAATGCAACACGTGTTACTGTTGGTATATTATAATTTTATTATGTTTACGGTTTTTTAATTATTGGAATGCTTAGCAATGACAGCAAGGTTACTTTTATTTAGTGACAAATAACATTTTCGTAATAAAGGTTTTGGCTTTTTGCATCAATTGTCCGCTGCGATGTTTTATGAATCTACGCTTAAAACATCGAAGTATGAAAATATATCGAAAATGCATAATGTGTACAAATGTTTAGAAACAGATAACACGCTTTGACTTTCCTCTCGATTTCTGCGATCTTTTTGTGATATCGTTCCTCTTGTAGCTTTCCTGCTGTTATAATTAACGATATTCTCTTAAACAAGTTCTAATCTTAGAATGTCTAACTTCGGGTTTTTGCACACGTCCGCATTCAGTATAGATCAGAAGGAAGGATATTGTAGTCATCCCCCAGTTTGCAGAATTTTATATTCTATCATTATTATGCTAATTGCAAATATAAAATATGTAATTTGTTATATGAACCTTGTATAACTATGGATTATGAAAACAACACAGGCAATAATTTAAAGTACACTGTATTTCAACCATATGTTCTCTTAATCTGGTCCCTGGTGTGTCGTTGTTTAAAATGTAATGATACCTCATCATCGTGTCATTATTCTATATTAACATCCTGATAACAGAACCTAGGAATCTAGGAATATCATTGGTTATAAACAAACACATTTAGACTCGGTCTTTGATTTGACCGGGGTCAGTAAATTCTATTTCAATTTCGAGCTTTGTCACTCTCGCTATCTCTCGCCTGTATGCATCATATTACGTCATTAGCACACTGTGAATATGTAACTCATAAAACATAAAGATATTGACAAATTTAATGTTGTTACCAGGATGCAAAAACAAATCGTAGGAATATATGAAAATGTTTAGTAATAACTTACGAATGCAATCATTTCCTTTTTTTTCAAAATCAGCGCAACAAACATACAAAATTCCACCACTTATATAATAGAAAAGTACATTATAC
Source organism: Mytilus edulis (assembly GCA_019925275.1). Lineage (NCBI taxonomy): Eukaryota > Metazoa > Mollusca > Bivalvia > Mytilida > Mytilidae > Mytilus > Mytilus edulis. The sequence goes on from CM034354.1 coordinate 30,754,256, forward strand.
TTCAAAAAGATAAATTATACACAGTTCAAAACAGATGAATATATTATTATTTTTCATTTAAGCCAAATCAAACTTCGTTAATATTGATGATTCTATACTCGATGTCTAAATGACGAAAACAGTGCAATACCGTAACTGCACACCTTTTGTGGTTACTTTTTTCCAACCCTGTTTTTAAAATATAAATACTGTTTGATTGTATGAAGACTATATTCAAATGACACAATAAACAACAATGAACATTCTAGAAATATTTGTTTGAAAATCGGACTTGTACAAATAACCTCATCATAGATACTAGGAATACAATTTAATATTTACGCCAGACGCCCGTTTCGTCTACAAATGACTCAATAGTGACGATCAGATCAAAAATGTTTAATAGGCTAAAACAATTTCGAAGTTGAAGATCATTGAGGACCAAAAATTCCTTAAAATTTTGCCAAATACATAGTTTGTTAGAAGAATATATTTCTCCTTTTATATAAATAGACAAATTATTGTCTTTGTTTATGTTTAATGAGTTAAAAATGCGTAGGAAAAAAATAGTTTGGTATGTGCTTATCTGTTTTAATGGATTTACTTATTTAAAAAAGATTCAGCAAAGTTCAAATTTTCATATGAGAGAGACATTCGTCAATAAAAGTTGAGCGAACAACAAACAATCAAAACCTAAATGGAAAATAACATAAATACTGCATATATCATCTTTATAGGCAAGAATACCTTATAATATTACGTTATTTTGTGGAGCCATTTTGTTGTTGTATTGTGTATCTATATGAATGTCAATTTAAAAATTTGTATGTGCAGATTTTATGTAAGGCAACAAATAGCTCCATGAAAAAGAGGGATATATGTACTGAATATATTCAAACGCGCTTACATATTTTTTAATCAAAGTATTTACGTACTGTTTCTGATCATAGGAATAAATGATGGCTCACAAAATAAGGATACCATGATATTTTGGGTTTATGTTCTGTTTAATATTATTCAATTAACGTCAATTGACAATATTTCAGAAACAGTCTGGCAGACAATAATTAAAAGACAATCAGAACTCATACGCCGAGATGGGTCACTTTTTGTCTGAATGGACGGATCCAAATCATATTTCTGATACAGACATTAGAAATTAAGCCGACAAATTTTTAAATAATGTGAAATATCAATTCTAAATCGTTAAAATTCGAAATCAATTGTGTTAAAAATGTGAAAAGCAAGAGTTATGTCCAGTTTATATATAGTTATTGAACTGGTTAATAGATTTACATCCATATCTAGTAAATGAATATATATATCTATCTAAATCTGTCATTTATTTGGTATCAATACGTAAATTTATGACAAGGTTACTGTAATAGTACCTTTTGATTACAAAAAACATTAATGAATAAATGTTATCCAATGTAAATAACATACCTCTGTATCCTAATACGGCAACGACAACTTACAGTGCGGCTAAGTGTTACTAATATAACACAACAAATGTATGTTCTCATCATTGCGATAACTTTGCTACAAAAAAATAAAACAAAATAAGGAAATAATTGAACATTTTATCACTTTTTTGTTTCAGGAAATTATGATATTGTACTTTTAACATTAGTATGTCAGAATTGAATTTTAACATTTAATTTGATACGTTTATTTTGTGGTGATTAAATGTTTTTTAAATAGTTTCCTGTTAATAAACTAGTACTTGTACATATTGTTACTAATAAATGTATTTTAGAGTGAAAAGTACAAAATATTCTTAGGTGCATACTATTGAGTCATGATTTTTTTAACAGCTTTACGTAGACACTTTACGTTAATGTCTCGTATTCAGTAGTATGTGTTGAATCTCGAGCGTCCCAATAGAGTCTTTTGTAGACAAATCGTCATGCGTGCATTTCAATCCTAGAACATGTATCTTTTATAAGTGTATTTCAAATAGTGTCCATAAATATGTGCAGAACGTTTGGCGTATGGATTTCGCTGGTCCAATTTCATAGAAACATATACGGTTAAATCAAGATAGCTGATCAACAAAATGTAGTTTTAGCAAAAGGATATTTTCATACTTCGTCTTTTTTTTAATGGATGACTTATCCTTTAACCATTTATGAATTCATTTAACATTTTTTGTTGAATGTGTGTTTGTATTGACTATTTTAAAATGATAAAATTTCTTCGGTTTCAAGTTTCTGAAATGTTATTTTCATTGAAGAACTGGTTGTCATTCCCTGACGCCAACGATTCTTTTTCTATGCAAAGTACACTTCTACACATCCCCTGATATTTTCAAACATAATTCAGTCGTCTTCATTTGGCTAATCTTGAAATGACTTTATTTTTTTCAGTTGTCACAAGTTCGTTTCCGGAATGCATACAAAAACACATACCAGAATAACTTGAATTGCACATTTTATGGAAGATTTGTACTTTTAAATGAAAAAAAAGAGATAAAACTCCCATGGCAGAAAAAATATATCAAAAACTAAAGACTTATATAACAAAACAAACAATTAAAAAAAAAGATAAATTATCTTGAGCGACGCGAACTTCAGCAAAAACCTGGGGTTATCTCATATGCTCTGGAAGGGTAAGAAGTTGGTTTTCCTCTTGTGGTACCCTAGAAAGGTATATGCCATTGGATACATTGAGACCGTATGCCAATGTGATTACAAAAATCAAACACGACGTTAAAGAGAACATTCCCAAAAACGTTTGTTTTATACAGCTACGGCCATTGTATGAATGGGAGTTTGGATGAAACACGTCTGTCATATGTCAATTATCCTTAACCTCATTTCTATGGCTTATTGACTAAAAATGTTTATTTTTTTGTAAAATAATGTTAATTTATCTCTCATAATGAGTAATACGATAACTTTATTTAGTAAGGAGGTGGGTGAAAGATACCAAAGGTACATCGATGTGCGTACCGTGCAATGTCTTCATGCCTATCAGACAGTTTTCATCTGATCTCGACCTAATTTTATGGATTAGTGGACAAGATTAAGCTTTCTTGTTTATTCCATATATCAGATACTATAATTAATATGTCTACCATATGTGGTGTATGAAATGATTGAAAGGTGGATATGACCAACTTGCAGGTATCATCGGTTCTTAATCTCATTTCATTTTCATGGGTAAAGTTAAATTTTGATTTTTTTTTATAAAACTATATGCAATACATGTAGTATTATATTTGATATATTTGATAATGTACTAGTCAATCGGGAAGGTTTGATTTGGCCTTTACCTGGTGTTCATGTTTTTATTACTCAGTTTTTGTGTTTTTGTCTGTTTTACTGAAATTTTCAGCACTATGTTAACCATATTTAGTGCATTGAATAATATGTTTGTGTAGCAGGTATATTCAGACATTATTTTCATGATTCATAGGTCACGGTCCGTGGGTCAATGCTTTTTTTTTTATTTAATGCAGTGTTTTTGATTGTAAGGTGTACATGTCTGTCTTGCGAAATTAATCTGGCCTTATATTCTAACTAGCACATTTTCCTTATAGCTGACATGTTCAAAATCAGTTTTCCTTCCATTGTCCATATACAAAAGAACAAAAATCAAACCATACGATAAGTTGTCAAAAAGAGTCCATTTTCCCGTAACTACCACCGCGATTCATCAGTTGGTTTCATATGCATTTTATCCAATTTTATAACTCAAAGTATACTAATATTTTTTCATTGAATAATAATCAAACTATGACTATGTGAACGCATCAATTCCATATAACCTGGGATACAACAGATGCAGTTAAGTCTGTCTCATATCTTGTCAAGCATATAGAAATGACAATGAAAAAAGGTTTACAACAACTTTACGACAAAAGAGATGTTTCAGCTTCCTGATTGTGAACTTCTAGAAGCAAAGTATAGAAATTATATGGAATTGACTATTTACAGGACAAAATGTACTAAGTGATATTGACTAATTATATACATTAGTTCTCATCTTATTTTTCAATTAATGATATAATTTTGTTATCATCTTGTGAGTATGCATTTTTTGTCTTTTCCAGAAGGTTTGATTCAAGTATTCAACTTTTCCACCGACTCCTCTTATATTGGACGGGCTTTACGATACTCTACATCCAACACATTTTCGTATGTTTTGATCATATAGTTCTTCTCTACATTTCGAAGATGCTGCAGACTATATTTGTTTTTACTAAGTTCACTTATTTTGTGATTAGGCATACCACTGTCTATTCTGCTGTTATCTGTTGCTAGTGTGAGATACTCCGCCACTTCCGGTGGCGACATTTCAGATTGGATCATAGATTGATACGGATTTAGGTAATCTTGTGTTGAACCCTGGGTAAATTCATCGTTGGGGGAACTACTATCATCACTGGTATATGGTGCTAATATACGATACTCTGATACTTCCGGTGGCAAAATTTCAGATTGGATCATTTTCTGATATGGATTTAGGTAATCTTGTGTTAAATCCTGTTGAAATTTATCGGAGGGGGAAGTACTATCACCTCTCATCAAGGAACGACAAGCAACTTTGGTTTCTTGTGTGTGCGTCTGCGCAGTTGATATCAACTCGCAAGGGTTATATTGATTCTCAAATAGTTTGCGTTCACTTCCATCTCTTATTCTCGAATCGTCAATAACACCAAGATAAGCAGATGACATTTCCATTTGTAGGACTTGTTGGTCATCTAGCATGCCTGTTTCGTCAATTATTTCGTATAAACGGTTCTCCATTTTAATAGTTTGGCCATTTTGGGATGTTGTAGGAATTTGCGATTGAATAATAGTTGATTTTCTCTGTTTAGTTAATGCCATATATTTGCAAGAAACAATGCAAGACCCTATACCGAAAAAACTGATAATATAAAACAAGCAACTAGTACATGTAGTACTTTTGACAACAGACCTGAAATGAAAAAAAGATGATATGGTTATCGAACAACATTCTTTGAAAATGTATAATTATCAAATTGATTTAATTAAAAGGAAAGAAAATGTCGAATTGAAGATACATGTATTCATAGCAACATCTGTTTAACAGTGCCAATATATCAAACCTCTCAAAACAAATATAACACAAACTTGGCAAAAACACGATACGAACGGGTTTGAAATAAAATCATAAACGCATCTTCTCTTTCGATGAAAGCCCTTTACCGTCAGGCGTCAAACGGTCAATTTCGACTACCTTTGGCATAAAATTGGTTGAAATGCTACCGTGATTCGTGAAAATATCCTTCTGGTAATTCGTCTAAAGGTCAATATAAAAAAAATAGAGTTAACACTATTCGTCAAAATAAGCCGATTTTTTATCATCTTAGAGAAAGTGTATATTTTTTATCATCATGACCAAAACATTACCAGTAATGTCCTTTGGCAAGAATGTTTACCGTTATTCGCCATAATGATATCCCCATTATAATCCTCTGTATCTAGTGACATAAATCATTGATGGTAAAATAGATCTTGTGCTAGGTTCGCATACATCGATCAGTACAATGTACATGTAACGTTCGCGGCAACAAGTACCTTCCTTATATCATTGTAAAAATTAAAGTCTAAAAAAACACCAAACTACGAGGAAAATTCAAAAAGAAGTTCATAATCATACGGCAAAATCAAAAGCTCAAATAGTTATCAAAGGTACCAGGATTATATTTTAATACGCAAGACGCGCGTTTCGTCTTCATAAGACTAATTAGTGACGCTCAGATCAAAACAGACATTCAGCCAAACAAGTACAAAGTTGAAGAGCACACATCAAACGAATAGATTACATCTATCATATTTCTGAATTGGTACAAGCATGTCCTTATGTAGAAAATATTAAATCAAAACTAGTTTTATAGCTACAGATTTATAGACCACTGACTCGATGAGGGAGGTCAATATAAAAGAAATCGCGGTATTATTTTTATTGAAAACAAATTTTCAATGGCGGCAAAAAGTCCCCTTCTTATTTTAATGTAAAAATTAAAGTATCAACAACACCGAAATTCAATAAGAAAATCATAATCATACGGCAAAATCAAAAACTCAAAGACATCAAACGTAAAGATTACAACTATCATATTCCTGAATTGTTACAATCATTTACTTAATATGTAGACAACATTGGATCAAAACTGGTTATATTGCTAACTAAACCTCCAACTTGTTTTACATTCGCTTAAAATTGCATAATGGCCACCAAACTTATAACATATACCGTGTACACTACTGTTGATGTTTTCTCCGTTTGAAGTTGTTTCAAGGTTTAGAGTGGACAGCGTTTTATCTGAAAAGTAACAATTTGATTTGAAGGAGCGGTTACAAACCATTTTTTTAGTATTAACTCAATGCAATAAGTTGGGTTTGTATGTGTGTGTGATTATTGGCATCAACAATTAATGTGTATTTATTTAGGAACGTGAAACTTACAAGTTTTCGGCGAGGAATTCAATATGAAACACAACGTGTAAAAACCCATACTGTGTAGTATGCAACAAAAGGTTTAACAGTAAACAGTTTGAATATTTGAAAACAATGGTCTGAAAAAACATATATGAGCAGCACTCACATATTTGAAGGCCACTGGGTCGATGAGAAAACCCTCAGAATATTGTCGGTTTTTACATGCTGATATATGTTTGAGCTCTGAAACATGCACATTTCCTGAGACAACACGAACGGCAAACTACTAGCATAGGTTTAAATAATGGTATATTTTTTTGAACTGTGTCTTGGATGCAGAGTTGTCATTGGCACTGATACCACATCGTCTTATATCTAATTAAAAATAACTTTTAATGTATTTATATCAAAGTACTTTCAGAGAATTCTGAGTACAGGATTTGGTCTAAATATCCCTGTTATGTCTTTTTGATTTTCTATACATTTTTGCAATTTCTTAAAAGAGTTATTGAATATTGGTAAAGCAGTTTATTCATGATTATTTTTCTCGTCTGTTGACAAACACTAAAATATGTTTTAAACATCTGTAAACAGCAAAACTAACCAGCAAAACAACACGACCACATGCATCGATCAACTTATTGGCTACCATAAAGGTTAATAGAGAACTACAAACTTAATTATGGGTGTCATTGCTTGTCGACCAACCGTCCGTACATCTATAAACCCATTTTTCACCTATGGACATATGGCCTTTTTAACATTTGTTGTTTGTTGTTGAAGGAGCGTAACTGATGAGTCTTTTGCAGACAACACGCGCGTCTCGCGTTATAATAAAATTTCAACCCTGGTTTCTATGAGTTTATTGATAGTATTGATGTATATTTTTCTTCCCTTCTTACCAGAAGTTTCGAACACTAAAGTACTAGTTGGTGATAAAGGGTTCACGCAGCCGTGTACGTGGTCACATCTGAAAAAAAAAACACAACATAAAGATATCGTATCTACCTTTTGTCTCATTTAGTAAGAACACTTTGTATCTAGTAAGCTTTAATTTTTTGATAATTGTTTATGCGGTATTTGTTTTACATATAGGTTCCCCACTACTACTATATAACTTTAGTGTTACAATTCTTTAAAAATGATAAAGAGAGAGTCCAGCTGAATATAAATAGAATAGTGTTGTCATTTAAGTTGATCCTTTCAAATGATAGTATTTTAAAAGTTGCAACTATTGAGACAAGAATTATAAAAAGATTACATACATTTCATCAGCTGAACAAGAACATCTAAATGAGCATTTTTCACCATAAAAGTAAAGTAGACATGGCCTGCAGCTTCGTCCGATACTTGACGTGTATCCTATGGAACAACCAGTTCAAAAGCATTTGATCACATTACGGTAGAACTGAACTAGTCTCATACTTATTGAAAATAACATAATAGCTTTTTGGATTTACAGTCGTTGGTAGCGTATGCATGTTGCTACAACTGTAACCAACATCCGTAGCCTAATTGCCATGCAAGCGCTCCTTCATAACCCCAGCCAAGACTATATATGCAACACGTCTTACTGTTGGTATATTATAATTTTCATTATGTTTCTTTTAAGTTTCGAGCTTTGTCACTTTCGTTCACTATATCGCGTGTATATATCGTATTAAGTCTCTCCTATGTTAATACGGGTAATAATACTTATTTATTCATGTCTTTACTAAATAATTTATAAGAACAAGTACCCCTGCCGATAGTTTAATTCCCCCGCTCAGCTATGATGAGGTAGGAGTGGGATTGCGAGCAGGATGGGTTTTGTTAATTACATATATACAAGCTTTCAAACACAGGAATATATACAGATAAAATTGTTAAAATGCGAAAATGCTAAAACATAACTAAATTGAAAATAAAGACAGGGATAGTACATGAAAATATATGTCGGTACATGAGATAACCTGTAGTTTAAATGTGCGCAAATGTAATCAAAAGCTGCGCGCAAACGTAAAATTAATTCACAAATGCGTGCAAACGTAATGAGCTCCACAACACTGTATTCAAATAAAAACATATGTTGACAAATTTCATATTTTTAACAGGATGCAAACATATAAATCGTAGTAAATTAGAAAAAATATAAATTACAACTTACGAACGCAATCATTTTCCTTTTCTTCATAATCAGAGCAACACACATCTCTTATGTGGCCACTTATATAATAAAAATATATAACTTCAGTTACATATAAATAGTCGTTTACTTTCAGTTGAATTAAACCTCAATATTTTATATTTTTGAACTTGATATCTCAATGACGGAATGACGATGACCTTTTTCTAACACTGTTTTGAAAATATTAAGACTGAAGTTTTTGTTTTAAATTATCACAATAAACAAAAATGAACATTCAAGTTATCATTTTTTGACTTGAAGAAATCGTGTTCAAGAATGATATATCCTTTTGTACAGATAGACAAATTATAGTCTCAGTTCAATATGATGATGTCAGAAAATTTGAAATGCGTAGAACAAATGGCTTGGCCTGTGCTCATCTGGTATGCTGGATTTACTGATTAAAATACAACTTTCTTAGATGTGAGTGCAGAGACGGTTTAGAAAACATCAACCAATCAAATTCAGGATGGTAAATTACATCTGATACTGAATATATAGGCAGTAACGCTGATATTTTGTAATTTTGTAGAGAAAATTTGTTGGTGTATGGTGTTTCAAATAACTTTTAAAAGCACATTAATAATTATGTAGACTGTTCTCTATGAATGTCAATTTAAAAGTGTTATATATATACAGATTTGGCTTTACTTTTGTTTAATTTTACAAACTTATATTAGTTTTAGGTGTAGGTTTTAAGTATGTCAAAATCAATAGCTGGATGAAAATAAATGATATCCGTACTCTAATATGCATACACGCTTAAATGTTTATTTTAATTGAAGTTTTGATTACTCCGATGATTGGAATATGTAATGACTCACAAAATAAGGATAAGTTTGAGGTTGTGTTAATATTTTTTTAAATTAAATATAGGAGATTGAGAATAACAAACACCAAAAGAAAAAAAATCAATCGACAGCCAACAACTTACTACACCGAATAACTATAAAAATTGGGCAAAAATGAAATCCTTCTAATAAGTCTTACGCCAAAATGGCGAAATATTTTTATGACACAGACGTTAGTTATATACTATATACAAGACACGCTTCCAATGTGAAAACATCCTTTTCTTGATTATTTTATTCGAGATTAATTTAATTTATTTATACCTGTACTCATGTTATTGAGCTTGTTAATCGAAAAGTTCAACAAAACCGAGTTTGCAAAATATGTTGTATTAATACGATAAAGTTATTTGATGACAAGTTTTACTGAAATAATATCTTTAGTATCAAAATAGTAAAAAATACAAAATGAAAAAGTGTGCACCTTTTTATAGACATACCTTTTAGTCTTAAGCCAGCAATCTTTACTTCCAGAGATTATAACAAATGTTACTAACACGTGTATGACTAAACAAATGTATGTTCTCAACATTGCTATAACTTGGTTAGAATAAAATGGAAAAAAGTAAGGAAATAATTGTAAATTTATCACATTGATTGCCGGAAATTATGCTTACATTTACCTTTAAGTCTAAATAGACAAATATGTCAGAATAAGTTGTAAGCGCTTAATTTCAACTTTGAATATGTAACACTCAGACACGTGTCCGAATTAAATCATACTTCTTAAGTAATATGATAGAAAAATGTGTGTGTTATCATTATTTTATCATGCAATTTTATTTTACAACAAACAAAAATTGCAATTTTTTGTTTGGTTCATTTTTTTTTAATTTAGCCACAGCTGTTAACCCATGTTTATCTTTTTCTAATCTGACAAGCACATTATTAGAGTCACAACTCGTAACTCGTATTTAAATTTTAATTACTATGGTTTAGTTTTCACATAAAAAAAAATAGGTTTTTCATTCAAAATCTATGGAAATTGGACAATTTTGCACAATGTGTAGTGTAAAAAAAATACCTGGGGATTGATGAGTTTAGTAATATTCTTAAAAAAAGAAAGATATTAACTACATATTATGAACGCCCAATCGTGTCCATATTTTCAAACACTGAAACGTGTCAACCTTTATATGAAAAAGTGATTCCTTATCACAAATGTTGTTTGAACACAAATCCATGACAGGGACCTTATACCCTGTCTAGAAGTGCAAAAACAATGTCATTAGGTTGGTAAATTAACTTTCACAGGGTACTGTGATATGTTTATTGAAGAGAGGGAGGCAGAAGGACCGTAGCTTTCTAACACTTTCATTTTCAAATCAAAATTCAAAATTGTCAAGACTTTAGAAAGAGTAAAATCACAAAAATACTGAACTCCGAGGGAAAATAAAAAGGGAAAGTATACATATAGTAATCAAATGGCAAAATCAAAAGCTCAAACACAAATTCAAACGAATGGATAACAACTGTCATATTGCTGTAGAAAACAGTGGATTGATCAAAGTTTTATAGCTAGCTTAACATATGACTTGTATGGCAATCGCATCAAGTACCATTATATTGACAATATTGCGTGGACAAAACAAACAGAAACAACAAGTAAAAATGTCTGTATAATCTTCGATGACGTTAACGTTTTAACCGCTCTTGTATATATAATGTTGTGTTTTTAAAAGTATTTACCAACCAAACTCATGTCCAAATACATGAAATTGGGATAGATAAGTACCGTGACACGTCTTATAGTAATGTGAATTCACACTCATAATTAAGAGAAAGCAAACGACACAACGGAAACACAACGTTAAAAGGTAACACACACAGAAACGAACTATAATATAACAATGGCCATATTCCAGACTTGGTATCTTTGGGGATCAATAACGGTATGGGTAGTTTGAAGCAAGATTTTTTTTTTTTATTTTGAATATCGACATTTCGCACATCAATGAAGGCACCATGTACGGCCATACATTCTAGTATGAAATCTACCAGAAAGAATTGGCCATGATATTTTATTATCGGTCACATCAGCAAGTGAAATACATTTAGAGGAAACGTGATGTAAATATATGATCATAGACAACCACAGGATGAAAACCATGTTCTGCTTTTCCCCAAGACAGCAAATCTCAGCTATATACCAAGAATTATCTAACTATATATTTCTAAAAACAAAAAGAATCATAAAAATGAGAAAGGATACAGAAAACAAGAATTTGTCCAAAGTACACGGATGCCCCACTCGCATAATCATTTTCCTTGTTCAATGGACCGTGAAATTGGATGAAAAATCTTATTTGGCTGTAAAATTAGAAAGATAATATCATAAGGAACATATGAACTAAGTTTCAAATGAATTGGAATTCAGCTTCATGAGAAACTACCTTGACCAAAAACTTTAACCTGAAACTCGCACTGATATTTTCTTTGTTCAGTGGACCGTGAAATTGGGGTCAAATGTCTAGTTTGGCTTTAAAATTAGAAAGATCATATCATAGGGAACATGTGTACAAAGTTTCAAGTTGATTGGACTTCAGCTTCATTAAAAACTACCTTGACCAAAAACTTTAACCTGAAACTCGCACTATCATTTTCTATGTTCAAAAGTATCTTGAACAAAACTTTCACAAAAAGCGGGACGAACGGACAGACGGACGCACAGACCAGAAAACATAATGCTTTCTACTATCGTAGGCTGGGAATATAAAAAAGATAGTTTCTTCAACAACTATTAAAGATATCAATTGTGGTAACGTTGTGTAACGTGCTCTCTTTAAGTAAAATCAAAACGGACGAAAATACAAACAGTTGACAGAAATTTCAACTAAATCTGAAGACTGAGCAACACAGATCCGGAGCCAACCAAATACATAATCGTCGTTTTTCTCATGCAAGTACAAATCCGATGAGAAGTTTATTTGTAATATAAGAACAAAAGTTATCTAAAGATATTTTAGGGTGTTGTGTCATTGACATAACTGTTACACTTTATTAAATTTTCTTTATATTAGCATAGGTCAAACGTTGTATTGGAAATATGTTTACTTATAATATGTTTCTTGGTTTCTTGTTATTTCTTAATGTATATCAAAATGCGTCAAAAAAGTTGTTGAATCTCAAATAATTTATAAAAAACACCTTGAGTTAGTACTTTTAGATATTAGATGTACATTTGATATCTTTCATCCTATTTTTTTTCATATAAATTAGAGATAAGTATCATTATGATATTAAGAGAGGTTACCATCATATGCTCACGGGGTAAAACATATCCAATATTATACATAGATAGTTGATAAAGGGCTGTATATCAAGTGTACATCATAATGTGCAACTAGTATTTTACCTGAAAAAGATACATACTTGAGCAATTTGACTGTCTCAAAGGGCTGTGCTCGCCTCTTGTTAGGGTAGTAAAATTGTGTAAATCCAACCAAAGTATGCAAAACATTTTTATTATTGATTTATCCTTCTCCTTTGCTAAACACATGTTTACAAAATACTATTAACTTGCCGCCAGCTCGTTTAAAAATCTATGCATCGTTTGTTTGAAAGCAGACTCGGTTCAAACATGTACTTTTTACTTACGAAAACATAATAATCTTACATTTTTTCATAGAACAAAATTGATTCTATAAATGATGAAAATTCCAGTTTTGACGACAGTTCAAATTTTATAAAACAGATGGAAGAATCGATATGGAAGTAAAAAAAACACATATATACACGATCAAACAAAAAGACAGAAAGAAAACAAAACCATTACGTTTCTTACACATCATAGAAAATTACAGAGTGGCAAACTATCCAAAATTGTAACGGTTCACAGTTCCTGCGCAACTAGAGGAACCCTTTGAATTTTGATCACCTAAAAAAAACAGCAGCCTAAGGAGTATTGGTACATTGTTACTTTAAAAAATATTATCCATAATGCATTAAATTCGAAACACGAATTGCCACTTGCATCTGTCGTTACAGTTGTAAATAAATTCAACGGAGAATCTTACGATCTGACACTTTATTTATTTTAGTCGTCTGAACATGAGAAAAGTTTACGACAGACGTACTCCATCGGATAACAAGTTTGTATACAATGCTGAGATAATAATGTTCATATATATGTTTACTTCAGTCTCATCCTAGCAATGTTAGATCTGCAAAATCCTATTCTTCCCTGTGGGATTCGAACCCTGCCTCTGTGACAATGTAGCAATACAGCCGTCACTGTGTCCAGCGTCTTGGACAACTCTACCAACGAGACATCTTTAAAATGTAATACCTTAATAATTTAACAGGCCCATGCTTTGGAATCTTTTTTTTTAGAGAATAAGATACACAAGATTATGTAATTATCTGTTTGTTTCAAGGTGTTTAGCGACACTATAAGCGACAATTATTATGACAATCAGGTTTAACGGTGAAGGAGACAATACTATTTGGAAAGAACCAAACTAGCAGTCCTTGTCATTTTAAGATATAAGTCGAACAAACCTCAGCACATTTGGGATTCGAACTTAATTGAAGGACGCCTCCGGGTGCGGGAATTTCTCGCTACATTGAAGACCTGTTGGTGACCTGTTGGTGACCTTCTGTTGTGATTTTTTCTATGGTCGGGTTGTTGTCTCTTTGACACATTCCCTATTTCCATTCTCAATTTTATTAGAAATTTAGAGCTGACATGCTAGTGTTCACTGAAAATGAATTGCTTAGACCATGCTTCAACCTAGGTCCTTATATCATGGTCACTATCAGAAACAGTTCCCAACATCGAATTCTTAATCATAAGAATTCGAGATTAGTTTAATTTATTTATACATGTAGTAATTGAGCTAGTTAATCGAAAAATTCAACAAAACAGAATTTTTAAAATATGTTGTATTATTAAGCTTAAGTAATTTGATGAAAAGTTTTACTTAAATAATATCTTTAGTAACAAACTAGTAAAAAATACCAAATGAAAAAGTGTGCTCCTTTTTATAGTGCTTTTTTCAGTGAAAAGCAGACAAGGTATATTTCCAGAGATTGTAACAAATGTTACTAATACGTGTATGACTAAACAAATGTATGTTCTCACCATTGCTATAACTTGGTCATAAAAAAATAGAAAAAAATATGGAAATAATTGTAAATTTTATCACATTGTTTGCAGGAAATTATGCTTACATTAACCTTTAACATGTTTAAGTCTAAATCGGAAAAAAAATGTCAGAATAAGTTTAAAGCGCTATATTTCAACTTTGAATATGTAACACTCAGACACGTGTCCGAATTAAATCATACTTCTTAATTAATATAATATAATAATAGAAAATTGAGTGTGTTTTCATTATTTTATCATGCAATTTTATTTTACAACAAAAAAAAATGCAATTTTTTGTTTGATTCATTTTTTTCGATTTAGCCACAGCGGTTAACCCATGTTTTTTCTTTTTCTAATCTAACAAGCAAATTATTAGAGTAACAACTCGTATTTAAATTCTAATTACTATGATTCAGTTTTTTTTTATCACCAAAAAATAGGCTTTTCATTCAAAATCTATGAAAATTGGACAATTTTTCACAATCTGTAGTCTGAAAATATACCTGGTGATTTATGAGTTAAGTAATATTCTTAAAGAAAGAAAGATATTGACTACATTTTATGAACGCCCGATGGTATCCATATATTCAAACGCTGAAACGTGTCGACCTTTATATGAAAAAGTGATTCCTTATCACAAATGTTGTTTGTGTACAAATGTTACTAATACGTGTATGACTAAACAAATATATATTTAATTCGGACACGTATTTGAGTGTTACATATTCAAAGTTGAAATTAAGCGCTTAAAACTCATTCTTACATTTTTTTCCGATCTAGACTTAAACATGTTAAAGGTCAATGTAAGCATAATTTCCGGCAAACAATGTGATAAAATTTACAATTACTTCCTATTTTTTTTTTCCATTTGTTTTATGACCAAGTTATAATTGTACACAATTCTTGTGTACAATTTGGAAATTAGTATGGCGTTCATTATCACTGAACTAGTATATATATGTTTAGGGGCCAGCAGAAGGACGCCTCCGCGTGCGGGAACTTCTCGCTACATTGAAGACCTGTTGGTGACCTTCTACTGTTGTGTTGTTGTTTTTTCTACGGTCGGGTTGTTGTCTCTTTGACACATTCCCCATTTCCATTCTCAATTTTATTTGAACACAAATCCATAACAGGGACATTAGACCCTGTCTAGAAGTGCAAAAACAATGTCATTAGGTAGGTAAATTAATGTTCACAGGGTACTGTGATATGTTTTTTGAAAAGTGGGAGGCAGAAGGACCGTAGCTTTCGATCTGATTCTATTCCAAGATCAAAATTTAAAATTGTCAAGACTTTAGAAAAAGTAAAATCGCAAAAATACTGAACTCAGAGGGAAAATCAAAAAGGAAAGTATACATATAGTAATCAAATGGCAAAATCAAAAGCTCAAACACAAATTCAAACGAATGGATAACAACTGTCATATTGCTGACTTGGGGACTTTCTCATGTAGAAAACGGTGATTTGAACATGGTTTTATAGCTAGCTAAACATCGCTTTGGTCCGAGACCACACTTATGTCGTAGTGCATTTCTTTTAGAACATAAATGAAAATAACAAAAATCCCACCTGCGCTTTCCCAAAGAAACTTTTACAGTGTGTTGTACTAATTTCGGGACAAATTACATCAAAGTTAAAACTTCATCGGCTCTAACTCAAAATATTGCCAATTTTATGTTTAGGGCATCTTGAAATCTTTTGACAGCTTCCGAACTGCTAAATTTAAACCTTTTTCAGCTGGACCAAATCACTACTTTCCTTCAAAAATCTGGACCCGATTGTTTTTAAAGTGTTATTTCACCCCCCCCCCCCCCCCCCCCCCCCCCCCTACTTGCAATTTGAGTCTTTAAACATGGAGAAATAAATTTGGAAGGGGTATAAAAAATATTAATGGCAAGTAACCCATTTTCAACACTAGGGACTATAATATATAACGAAAATTAAGGGACGACAATTGAGGTCTCGGACCTAATAGGATAGAAAGAGTTGACAAATCTAACAAAAACTGGATATGGCCAAAGCTTAATGAATTAAAAGACTGCTTTCAAAGTTTCATGACAACAGGATGTATATTATTGACAATAAGTTAAGTTCTATACTCATCTTTGCGTTTAAAATTTTGACTTTAAAATTGAAAAATTTCAACTATCAACATTTGAAGCTTTAAAAATTAAAATATTGCAAAAAATGCTTTTTAAATGCCTTAATATATAACTGATCATGTACTAAAAGCAATTGAGTACTCATTTGATTTATCATACTTGGCATAATTATTCAAAAGTCAAATGTATATGAGCCTGCGCCTAAAAAAGACTGGAAAAAATTTAGGGTCGATTTAGGCCGTGCCACATATTTACATTAAAAAGTGCATATTGAGGCTATAAGAAATAAAAATTTGTGTCTTTTTTATTATTTCTATTCTCATGTGATATGATACAGCAAATCTGAGCACAAACAGGTATTGCAATTAACTTTTCTTACAACCAGTATGGTCTGATACAAATAGTTTTGTCTTTTTAGAGAAAAACTTGCATGCAATTTATTCTCAATAGGCTTATATTTAAACCAGTTGCTATCCTACAGAAGAAAAGAAAGATGTTATGTGAAATGGAACAGGTACAATAGACGTTTTAAAGTGCTTTTGATACAAAAGTGAGGTCTTTATTATGGACTTTAATTACCAAGCTCCTCACTTTTGACTTCATCCAAACAGGACGTTAGACAAGGGTCATTTATACAACATATTTTGCACATTTTGTCTGAGATAATCCTCTTTTCTGTAGATTCAGAGTTCATAAAAAAGTAAAAGAACTAGATAAAGGCATATAAACACAAATACTGACACATGAAAGCCTGCCAGATAGAAAGTCAGGATGCCAAGTATGCATCAATATTGAAAAAGTTATAAAATGCCTATTTTAACCATAAAATGCCAAAATTGGTCATTTTTGCAGAAATTCTATAAAATAAAAGTTTAAATCCTTTAGTTTCATGCTATTTGACAAATTGACTCCATCAAATCATTTAGGGAAACTGCCAAAATACAGATTCTATATTTACAGATGTTACCTCTTACATGTAGGTCCGAGACCACAATTATTTCGTAGTGCATTTCTTTAAGAACATAAATGAAAACAAAAAAAATCCCACCTGCGCTTTCTCAAAGAATCTTTTACAGTGTGTTGTACTACTTTTGGGACAAATTATATCAAAATTACAGAAAACTTCATCTAACTCAAGAGATTGCCAATTTTATGTTTAGGGCGTCTTGAAATCTTTTGACAGCTTCCGAAGTGCTAATTTTAAACCTTTTTCAGCTGGACCAAATCACTATTTTCCATCAAATTCTGGACCCAAATTTGTTTACAGTGTAATTTAATTCCCCCCCCCCCCACCCCCTTACTTGCAAATTGAGGCTTTAAACATGGAGAAATAAATTTAAAAGGGGTATACAAATTAATGGCACGTAACCCACTGTTAACACTAGGGACTAAATTAATGGCAAGTAAAAAGGGTACAACAGGACATATTTCGATGTCACATATCTGTATAATCTTCGATGACGTTAACGTTTTAATCGGCCTTGTTTCCCACGTATATATGTTGTGTTTTTAAAAGTGTGTACAAACCAAACTCATGTTTTTGTCTAGTTAACCGATTAATTTATACGTGTATTTTTTTATAGATATAATTGATACAGTTGTTGTGAAATAATTCCGCTTTGGTATCTTTGGGGATCAATAACGGTATGGGTAGATTGAACCAAAAAATTTTAAATATCGAAATTACGCACATCAATGTATAGGTATCATGTATGGCCCATACGTTCTAGTATGCAATCTACCAGAAAGAATTGGCCATGATATATTATTATCGGTCACATCAGCAACATTAAGAGGAAACTTGATGTAAATATATGATAGGCAAACACAGGATGAAAACCATGTTCTACTTTTCCACAAGACAGCAAATATCAGCTATATACCAAAAATTATCCAACTATATATTTCTAAAAACAAAACGAATCTTAAAAATGAGAAACGATACAGAAAAAATAGTTCTTTCAACAACTATTAAAGATATCAATTGTGTAACGTGCTCTCTGTAAGTAAAATCAAAACCGACGAAAATACAAACAGTTGACAGAACATTTCAACTAAATCTGAAGACTGAGCAACACGGATTCGGAGCCAACCAAATACATACTCGTCGTGTTTCTCATGCAAGTACAAATCCGATTAGAAGTTTAATTGTTATATAAGAACAAAGATTGTCGTGTCATTGAGATATTTTTTTATATTTCTATTATCTTAACATATTAAGCCTAAGTCAAACATTGTATAGGAAATATATTTACTTAATATGTTTCTAAGTTTCTTGTTATTTCTTAATGTGCATCAAAATGCGTCAGAAAACGTTGAATCTGAAATAATTTATAACAAACACCTTAGTATCTATAGATTTTTGAATGTCCATTTAGAAATATCCAATGCTAATTTATAATACATATAAGATACTTGATAACGGGCTGTATTTCAAGTGTACTAGTACATCTAGTGTGCAAAAAAGGTTATACCAGAAATAGATATATAATTGAGCACCTTGACTGTCCCGCAGAGCTGTGTTTGCCTCTTGCGAGAGAAGTAACATTGTCTGAATCCGACCAAAGTATACCAAACACGTTTATTATTGGCATTTCCTGCTCCTCCGCTCAACACATGATATTTAAAACTAAGCTTGAAGTTTTGGTTTTAGTAAAGTGACATTTATTTCAATAGGGAAATTAAAAAAAAAATCTATTAATTTGCCACCAGCTCTTTAAAAATTCTATGCAGCGTTTTTGGTTAGTGCAAACCATAATCAATGTTAACATGTACCCTTCAGATGCGGGAGTTTCTCGCTATTTCGAAGAGCCATTGATGGCCGTCGGCTGTTGTCTGCTCTATGGTCGGATTGTTGTCTCTTTGACACACTCCCCATTTCCATTTTCAATTTTACTTAGTAATACAAATGTATAACTCTTACAAACATAATTCTCCAAAAGTTGTGCATGGACCATTTCCCACTGGACGTTAGGTGTCAATCAAACAACAAATGAGTAGAACAATTTCAGAGTTTTTATTGGGTGCTTTAGTTTGATGACAAATTGTCACGAAAGGATAAAAGAGCGTATTTGTGAGCACGTAAAACTCGTGTAAGACCACCACAGTGTATGTCTGCACTGAGATTTAAAAATTATTTAAACCATAGGTTGTTCGTTGTGGTTTGTCTTTGTTTGTAGTCGGATGTTCGTGGTTGGTGTGGTCTGTTATGCCATTCATTGTTTTTGATGCAATTTTGTATCCATCCGTACAGAACACATAAAGAAGGTATAAAATGTAACTCTTTAGAAGTCAGTTTAATATTTTAATCAAATAGTACATGTAAATTGTAAAGAGAACCAAGCCTCTAAATGATCAAGAAATGTATTTGTCAAACTATTAATTTGTACCCATAACATAACGTCAATCCATATTTCATAAAAAAGAGTGCTGGGTACTCCTTAAAAATGTTTATTTTTCATTCAGTTTGTTTTCATTTTGATGAGGATAATTATGTTGTTTTATGATCCTATTTTTAAATTATATTAAATCATTTATATGGCAATAGATAATCATATGTTTCCAAATCTGTCAAAATTTTGTATTCCTACTAAATCCTTCTTATATAAACCAAGTGAAAAAAACAGGTTCCTTTATAAAACAGTCCTTAGAGCTGAGGACAGCCAGGGGACTCTTAGTTAGTTTTACTTATATATATATATATATATAGATATGTGTGTGTTCAACTCAGTTATTTTATTGTTGTTGTTACTTTTGTTTATGTCACAAGTATAATAATACTTATATGACAAAAATACAGATTATATATTACTGTAATGTATGGTTGTTTTATTGGACCTTCATTTAATTATATAAATGACAAAAACCATAGTGAATTGAAAACAAAACCCGTAATGTTAACAAGAAAACACATTTGTTTGTGTGTTTGTTAGTTTTTTTTGTATATCTAAGATTTAATATTCGGTCTTTTTTCCGGTTGCATTTGTAACAAATCTCCAATAAAATCTGCTTATTTGTTGGTGGTTGGTGCTACTCCATGACGGTATAGTTTGATATTGCAGGAGGCAGGACTTCACGGAGAGATCAACTGACTTTAAAATAGCAATCCTTGCTAATTAGGATGTAATTCGATTAACAAAGCTCGAACATGAAGGTTTCGAACTTACAACTGTATTTGTTAATGCAGATGAACGTATTAGACCACCTTGCAATCGAAGTCTCTGCATCATGACCATTATCAGACGGTTCCTATTATTTATTAGTTCTAACTTTGAACAAACACTTAAAGCATCTAACACTTTGACATTGAAAGGACGGTCTTATTGCAATCTCAGAAATTCTTCTCTTGTTCTCGTAGCTGACGTGGTTTGAAGTTGTTCCTTTAAGAAGATACGTCTTAATTCCAATCTGAAAGATCGGCCTGATATAATATAAATGAAAAAGTTGACACCATAGTTACAATAGGAAATAACGGACACGCACTGTTGTATAGGATAAAGTGAGATAACCATTGATACGTCTGCGTTTTCCATGGCAACCATCCAAATAAATGATATAATTACCAATGGTAACATGGTTATGAGGTATGTGAATGCGATGGCTAATAACATTAGCGTTGATTTGTGAGATCTCATAACAACACGTGACCTTGATTTGACGGCTGCTTTTCGCACGCGGTATATCTGGTACATGACTGACGTATTACATACGAGAACCAGTAAAAAAGGAAGACAGAGTACTAGTGTTAATTGGTAAAAATAAATATGCAGTTTGATGTACTCTATGTGTTCATATGTATCGCCTTGGCACACTCCTCCGATATTTTTCATCATGATAAAACGGAATATTTGAGTAAAACACATGACAACAAATGTTGATAGTATTGTCACTATTGCGCCTGTTTGAGTTCTGATCAATGTCTTCTTAAATGGGAAACACATGGCTACAACTCGCTCAGCCGCCATTCCAACAATTAGCCAAGATGACATCAGGTAACACACGTGTTCATAAAAGCTAAACATTTGACACGAGAGGTCGCTGTAATACGTAAAGACGCCATCTTTTTCATTGTCAACCATCATCTCATGAATCAATGTTATTTGTCGATTTATTAAACAGAGGCTGTCGAATACTGCCAGCGCACACAGGAAGTGACTGTAAGATTTCTTTCGGAACGACTTTGTCTTCATCAATAAAAACGACGCAAGATTCCCGGCGATTCCAACAACGACTATAATTGGCGTAACAATCTGCTGTGTCCAAAATCCCCATCTTCCAGGATATTGCCCTGTAAAATACAAAACTTTCATATCAAAGGACATCAGTTTAAGAATGAATATTGTCTATGGGTAGTAGCTTTAAATGACTTATTTCTAATTAAGAACTAACAAAGACAAATCGTGTGTGTGCTTCCACGATTTCAAATGGCATTGCAACCAGTCAATATATTTACCTCAACCAATTAATCAATCAAATAACAGAACTATTTGTTGAAGTTTTATGTCGAAAACAAAATGAAACATGATTGGTTGTGTTATATTGACAGTAGGTCGATACAATCGGCAATCCTCGGGTGAATCCCCTACTGTACGAAATCAGCCGAGCTGTGAAGAATTCAGGTCGATATTGTTTCTGGTGGATCCGGAATATTAAGCATTGTACATTTTTTAGTCAATGCGTTATGTGATATAGACGAAACAAGGTTCTAACTTAATTTCTTCAAATGTGTAATTGATATTTTTCGTCAAAGTCTAAAATGATATTTCATGCAAAAAGATTGGCGATTTTCTGTTTTAAAAATATCCCATTTAAATGTTCGCTACTCTGTTTCAAAATAAAAAGTTTTTTTAAAGACTGTTTTATATTGATAATATATGAATGTAAAGAACATAAAAAAGCAGACAAAAATAAAGGGTTCGTGTGCTCATTTTTGAGATATAAGCCATTGAAAATTTGGAGGGAAATAATTATCTCTAGATTTTTCATATATTTCCCTTTTTTTTTCCTTTCAAAAACGATGTAAAATAACAAGGATTTAATATGATTTTCAAAGATGATATTTCCAAACTACCTGTAGTTAAAAGTATAAGTTAGTGAGAAAAAAAAATTAATGTCACAACATGGATAAAACCAGAGGATTCCGAATTTTAGGCAACAATTCAAAAACAAGAGGAGCGAACATCTTTAATTTAAAAAGTTAGGTGTTTTTTTATAGCTGGTACTAGTTTGTTAATTTTATGTACGTAGATTCCTCCGTGTAAGGATCATCCCTCGAGAGCTGCGAGGATACAGTGGAACCCGTGTACACTCCCTATCGGGATTATTTGAGATGTGTCACTAACGTATTTACAAAGTTCAATATTTACAAGGACAATCCCAAACCTAACACCAGGGAGTGTTAGAACACCGTGCAGAGTTTGTTATTATGGTTGAGGAAGCCGAAGTATTCGAAGAACACCACCGGGCTGCTTGGTTGGAACAGATAAACCGAAGAAAATATCAGCAGATTGATCTCCAGGCCAAAGTCGAGAGCAACTTTGACCAACCGTGGCCCCCATAGTATATTATGATAAACGTTTACTAGTAGGAACGTCAGGACGAACCACATTACTGACATACTTTTCATGTACGTATCTAACGAATGAATCATTTTAAATTGGCGATTGAACGTGGTTCAGATTGGATTCTCTCTCTTTGTTCGAAAAAAAAGTCTCAACAAAAAATAATATCAGTGTGAGACCTTGTTTTCATGCAAATCACAAATGCTAAATAGGTCCGTACTAGTGAGTTTGGATGGGGTTAACATAACAGAGAACAATATAGACAGATAATTCAGAACAAAGAGCCCCCAAAAAAAGAATATAGAAAATGCGCCAAAATGATTAAAAAAAAGAATAACGGGGCGGTATAATATAATGGATGCAAAGTAGTGAACAAAAAATAAAGAATTTTGAAACAGTAAAATCACACTCTACCCTTTCTCTCCAAATTTAAACCCTCGTCCATAAGAAAAGAATTACCAGCCGTTTCAGTCAAGTATCTAATTCACAATAATAAACTCATCATAGATACCAGGATTGAAATTTTACATTTACGCCAGACGCGCGTTTCGTCTACAAATAACTCTTTAGTGACGCTCGCGGATAAAAAAAAACGTTCAAAACACTAAATAAAGTTCGAAGTTAAAAGGCATTGAGGACCAAAAATTTCTAAAGGTTTTGCCAAATACAGCTAAAATAATATAATTCCTGTGGTAGAAAAGCCCTAGTATTTCAAAAAAATAAAGGTTTTTTTTATACAGTTATGTAAACTATGAACATATCAATAATAACTCTAGTCAACACAGAAGTGCTGACTACTGCGCTGGTGATACTTTAAGGATTAAAACTCCACCGCCAGTGGCATCGACCCAGTGGTTGAAAATAAACTCATCATAGATACCCGGATTATATCTTTTTATTTACGCCTTTACACCAGACACGCGTTTCGTCTACAAAAGACTCATCAAAATATAACCATCTCGGCGGTCTTATCGTGATGATAGTAATATCCGACTACATGTAGCATGCTCGTACAAACGTTGTGACTTACCGTCAGCAAATAATGTTTGGTTAGTGCTGTTTGACTCCATAGAAACTGCTGTTAACTGATAGTATCAATCTGAAAATGAAGAACGATTGTTAGACATTTAAAACCGAATTTACACAGAAGAACAGGGTTTATCCGGTCTTAGACATCTCAGTAAACCGTCCACTGTGTTTGTCCCCATCGGCAATCCTCGGGTGAATCCGCTAATCTCCTTCTGAAGATACGGAATCGGCCGATTTGTGACGAATGTGAAACTTATCAATCGGCAATCCTCGGGTGAACCCGCTACTTTCCTGCTGAAGGTACGAAATCGGCCGAGTTGTGACGAATGTGAAACTTATCAATCGGCAATCCTCGGGTGAATCCGCTACTCTCCTTAGATGAAGATACGGAATCAGCCGAGTTGTGACGAATGTGAAACTTATCAATCGGCAATCCTCGGGTGAACTCGCTACTCTCCTGCTGAAGGTACGAAATCGGCCGAGTTGTGACGAATATGTTTTACCAGTACAAATGAATCCCCCGGACTTATTCTGATTAGGTTACTCAATTGATTCCGTTCTAACAGTTTATGTTTCAATTGTACATATATCATTGAGCTGCATTTGTAAATACAGTATCTATGGAGTATATAAAGGTTGTCCTTTACTATTTTTTAAAGCTGTACTCAGA
This sequence comes from Mytilus edulis, assembly GCA_019925275.1. Classification (NCBI taxonomy): domain Eukaryota; kingdom Metazoa; phylum Mollusca; class Bivalvia; order Mytilida; family Mytilidae; genus Mytilus; species Mytilus edulis. Next base: position 30,779,116 of record CM034354.1, read on the forward strand.
GGTTTATGTATGTTTGTCATATCGTCCTGAACATTCATAAAATATTTGCCACTGGACGTAGTTCTATCAACAAGCAATCAAGATGTTTGTAATGTCACGATTTAATGTAATGTAGTATATTTATAACACCAATTTGAGTATCTACAAATTAAAAAAGATATACGTTTGATTTATAATATCTATATATCATGTTTTACCGCAAAATGGTTTTGTTTTGAAAACGCGGTTTCTGAAATATTTTGTACAGTAAAGAAACATTTGTTTTTACTCAATCTAAAAAAATTCAAAGTCGTAAAATATAAAAATAAAGTTTAATAAACCAAACTTTGACATATATTCTAAAGAAAGTAATTCACGACACAGACAGTTCGACTGTTTCTGATAAAAACAATCTATATGTCATTGTCCGCCTGTTTATTTTGTGTTGCTACTGTTTTTATTTTATTAATAGGTCACGCAAAAAAGGTCGTTTCAATGTAAAAAAAAAAAAAGTTTATTAAACCAGACAATTCGACTGTTCCTAGTCATAGCAATCTATGTGTTATTGTCCGTATGTTAGTTATGTGATCTAAGATATAATTATAAGAAAACAGTGATAGTAGAAAAATAAAGGCGTGAGGTATTAAAATAGATTCATAGATGTAGACAGATTTTAATTAAAGAAACTGTGCTGATCCCAAACAATACAAAACATCTATACGACGTCTGTTAAATTATAAATTTAAATACGAAAAAACAAATTGCAATATTTTTGAAGATTGTTTCGTATAAAGCAACACAGATAAAGGAGAAATTAATGCAACCTGATACATTTTTAATTCATCAAAAAATAAAAGATGAATATGAGCGTTTTATTCAATAAAACTGCATAATTAATTACATATAATGTACAAATAGTAATGCATAATGAAGTATTTTGAAAGCCCGAGTGATACATTTTTAATTCATCAAAAATGAAAGATAAAATTAGCGTTTTATTCAATAAAACTGCATAATTAATTACATATAATGTACAAATAGTAATGCATAATGAAGTATTTTGCAAGCCCAAGTGATACATTTTTAATTCATCAAAAATGAAAGATTAAAAGTGTGTTTGATTAAACAGCAAATGGAATAATATATAGAGTACAAATATTGTTGCATTGTTGATGAGTCTTGCCCTTGGATATTATTTACTGTCCTATTTGCATGAAATTATTTACAATATTAACACAAAATAAAATCGATATGAGGAATAAATAAAAGTGCATGATGGTATTTAAAACTCCTGTAAAGAGTCATCTTCTCTTTAGAGCTGAACAGTTTGGAAAAAAGTTCTCAGTGACAATATTAACATCTATTAAAGATTTAACTATACCGTTGTATTTCTTAGTTAGACATCACTTATTCATACATGTGGTTGGAAACGATTTTTATAACAAGGGGCGTAATTTTAAATTCCATTGTGGTTTAGGAACGACCAGTAAACTTTATAAGGGGTATGGGTTTTTTTCCGATTTTTTTTTAATTTCAATTAATAAAAAATAAAGTATCGGGTCAAGCAGATGACAAAACTTATCTGAATCCAAATGTTCCCCTTACCTTATAGTGTTCAATTTTGAAAGAAAGATAAATTGATTGATAACATCAAAAACTAAAACCAAATTCTGACTCAGACAAAAACCTTACCCCTTCTGAAGTTAAATAGTTACTCCCCAAATGATATGGAATCAATGAGATAGCAACTCGATGACTCAAAATATTTAAAGACATCGATCAACGGTCAAGAAGCGATATTGAACACTGACAATTTATTAACCTCTTCATCGCATAAAGATTTAATAAAATTGAGAATGGAAATGGAGAATGTGTCAAAGAGACAACAACCCGACCGTAGAAAAATCAACAGCAGAAGGTCACCAACAGGTCTTCAATGAAGCGAAAAATTCCCGCACCCGGAGGCGTTCTTCAACTTGCCCCTAAAATAATATATACTAGTTCAGTGATAATGAACGCCATACTAATTTCCAAATTGTACAAAAGAAACTAAAATTAAAATAATACAAGACTAACAAAGGCCAGAGGCTCCTGACTTGGGACAGGCGCAAAAATATTTACATACAACCTGTGTGACTTCTCATTTTATACAAGAAGTAGACGCTATATTTTGTTTCGAGTTTACTTCTTTTATAGAAGCAAATTAATTTGTGAAAAGGTGAGACTTGAATGAATTTTTTTCTCGATCATAACCATTTTACTGTCTAATTGACAAATATTTATATATGATATAGATATTTTTGCTTTTTTCATAATAATAATTGTGCTTTCACAGACTCTCGGTGGTCACTCGTATGAGATGTAAACAACACCGAGGATGTGAGTTCAAACCCTGCATTTGGCAGGTACACTCGACTCTAAGTTTAATTGATTATAGGATTGTTAGTTTTCCAATCGAAGGTCAGTGGTTCTCTCCTAGCACTCCGGCATCCCAAACCAATAAAAAAATACCGCCCTGCACAATAGTAAATGGTGAAAGCGTTAAAACACCAAGCAATCAGTCAACATAACACAAAATCCTAGTTTCCACATTTGAACACCACGGTACCTATGTTGATTATTTTGGGATATTATTCTCATCAAAATTTTCGTTTGGTCACAATAGTACTAGGACTACTTTGGAGTTTGTTCAAATAAAGGGCTATTTAATTCTTATCTTTTGCATTGATACAGATGCAAATGTAGGATAGTATGGACAAATACTTCCGCTAGTAAACAAACCAGAGACACAGATACCAGCCATTGTTTTGAATAAAATTATTCCGTTAAAAATGTAGTTCATCAATAAAATGATGAACGACTCGTTAATTAGAAAAATACGAAACTTTATAAATCATAAAATTCAATATAACTGTCAAACCGCTTGTCGGCAGCAAATCGGTCTTAATCACCAGACTCACTTCTGCGTTTAATTTCATCGATTTTAAAGGTTTAGATAAAATAATGACGGCATCATCCTGCCGCTCCCTTTAGAATTTATAATTCACGGTAATGGATTTTAATCATTTCATTTTGATACATTGGATACTAATACTTCTAATTGACACTGAATTATTTCAGAATATGTAACGATTTGCATAATTATACGAAGCAACTAGAAAATGAGACACACGCATATCAATTTTTAAAAATACGTCTACCAAAGCATTTTTTTCTTTAATAAATTTAATGAGATAAAAAAAAGTAACGATTTTCTTCTGGCTTTTCAATCACTTCACCTCTCAAGCAAATAAAATTTTGGATTATTTTGAAATCATACTACACGAAAAGTATTTAATTAATTTTTTTATAATTTAATTTTTAAGCTACATTTATCGTGTGTTTTTGTATGTTGTGATGTTAAACTATTATTTCAAAAAAAGGGGGAAGATTTGGTACCATTCAAACGTTTAATCCTGCAAATGTTTGCACCTGTCCTAAGTCAGGAATCTGATGTACAGTAGTTGTCCTTTGTTTATGTAATATATACGTGTTTCTCGTTTCTCGTTTTTATATACATGTAGATTAGACCGTCGGTTTTCCCGTTTGAATGGTTTTACACTAGTAATTTTGGGGCCCTTTATACATTTGTAGCTTGTTGTTCGGTGTGAGCCAAAGCTACATATGTGTTGATGACGGTACATTGACCTATAATGGTTTACTTTTATATTTTTTTTTGGATGGATAGTTGTCTCATTGGCACTCACACCACATCTTCCTATAACATCTTTTTACAAATATACTATGCGTTTAAAATATCGATGTCGCTATAAGCCACCTTGATTGCGATTCATAGCCATGTTCCCAACAAATCACACTGTATGTTTGTATAGGCAAATCACCATGGACCTATATATTCTGTACACATTCAAGCAAAAATATGGTCCCGAGTACACAGTTATCGTCCTTTGACGAATATAGTCCCTAGCTCTAATAGAAAGTAGAGGGGAGTGGGGTGAAGTAACACTGTAAAAAAAATGGGTCAAGTGATTTAAAGTTAAGTAGTGATTTGGTCCAACTAAAAAAGGTTAAAAACTAGCACTTCTGAAGCTGTCAAAAGATTCCAATACCCCCTTAACACAAAATTGTTCATATTTTAAGTTAGAGCCGATGAAGTTTTCTATAATTTTGATATAATTTGCCCCAAAAATAGTACAATACACTGTAAAATGTTAAGTTGAGAAAGCGGAGGTAGATTTTTTAATTATTGTCTAAAAGTAATGAACTTCGAAATAACTGTGTACTCGGATCTTATCTAATAGTATGCTTTTTTTATATAGTTACCGTGTACTATTAGAGAACACTATTCAATTGAAGCTTTAAACAATATCATTTAGCAAAAAAACGAAAGAAACTTTTGAAGCCAAGTCTTTGACTTTTGATATATGTATATTTCGACTCTCATTAATGTTGCGCAATCTGAAGAAAGAAGTCAATAACACATTGAAGTCGCCATAAGACAATAAATTTATTACACCAACTGCGTCAGCTGTACGTGAGGGTATGGATGAGGGTTCCTAAATGTATTCTTCCATGTCGATCTTTTCTAATGCTTTTTCTGCTTTCTTTATATATCTTTTATCATTTTTTCTGTATTCTTTATATTAAAAAAAAAATGGTTACTTACCAATCATTATTGTTTTGGGTTCAATTTTAGTAAAATGATATCTTTAATAATTTCCCATAATATTCTATTCTGATAACCCCACTCTGGCCCTCGTACATGTAAACGTCCCTTAAATTATCTGTAGATTTTTTAATAATTATTCAAGTAACTAAACGATTGTGTCATTTTTAAGGATAGTTTTGCGTAAACAGTTCTTCATAATTTACAATAATACATCATTTAGTGCGTAGTACGTCCTGCAGTAAATGTTGTGTCAGAATCTGATTGGTCAATAATCAATAATAATTTGTTTGTTCTGATAAAATAGTATTTACAATATTGCACAATGCTGATTTTTTTTACATCATTCATTACGTAAATGCTGCAGTAAATTTTGTGTCAGAATCTGATTAGTCAATAATCAATAATAATTTGTTTGTTCTGATAAAATAGTATTTACAATATTGCACAATGCTGATTTTTTTTTACATCATTCATTACGTAAATGCTGCAGTAAATTTTGTGTCAGAATCTGATTAGTCAATAATCAATAATTATTATTTGTTTGTTCTGATAAAACGGTATTTATGGACTATTTATGTACGGTGTTGTCAAACAAGATAATTCTATAAAGATGTTATTTAGATGACTTTGTTAATGTGTCATTATTTGAGTGCTGCGATAAAATTGTTTTCAGTTAGATTGTACAGTAAAACCTGACTAAACCGAACCCGAACCCGAACCCTTTCGGGACATAAGATATTGTTCGGTTTTGACAGGTATTCGGTTTCATCAGGATCACAATGCGTAAAATGTGATATGATTGGTCTTCAAAACAAGTTCAAGACAGGTTTCCGGTTTATTCAGGGTTCGGTTCAATCAGGTTTCACTGTATTCAGTAGTTAAATCTAATAACATAAGAAATTTAAAGACTTTATCAAATGGGTATATATAAAACAATAAGATGTGGTATGATTGTCAATGAGACAACAGTCCACAAGAGACCAAAATGACACAGAAATTAACAATTATAGGTCACTATACGGCCTTCAACAATGAGCAAATCAAATACCGCATAGTCAGCTATAAAAGGCCCAGAAATGACAATGTAAAACAATCGGACAACTTTGGCTTATTTCAAAAAAGACAAACTATCCATAATTGACGAATTATTGCTAAGCATCGACCTAAAGTTTGAGTTTGAGTTCTGAGTTTTATTTCGCTTTAGAGTTGAAGTTCGAATTTTAAAAAAATAATGATTGTACTCATTTTAAAGACCTTAGTAACGATGACCTCTTGCAATTCACCTACTTGTTTTACCATTATTGATGGATATATGCGTTTCTCGGATCCAGGGGGCTCGGGGCTTGATTATATAGGTAATCACTGAAGCATGACTAGGGCGGGTCCCCCATTAGGCCAGCCAGCACCCCCTTATGAAAAGTTCTGGATCCGCTACTAGTTGGAGATGTTTTCGGCAATTCTACCACATCTTCTTATTTGTATAACTGCACATTTGTAACTGCACATACACATGTGCAGGTTCGCTAACACCAGGTCGGACTCCGGTGTTTCTGTCGCGTCAAGTCAACTAATTAATTCTGGGTCAAATTCATTAGCAAAGTGCCAAAACCACCTACGATATATACTAAGAACATTAAAGCCTTGAAGATAAATTGAAAACATAGCAAGTACGAGTACTTTCAATGTTCATTATTCTTCAAAAAGGATCTTGATGAGGTTCTAAGAATAGAAAACAATAAGAAAGCATGCAAAATAAAGCGCAAATCAGGCAAAAAAATAATAAATAGAGAAAAATAAGGTGCTGAAATATAAAAAAAATACTGAAGAATTGACAAAGTTTATTTAGAATAGAGAAAATTACTTAAAAACTTAAAGAATATTGAATTTGAGGACCCCACAAGACCATCTTATATCGAAAGCGAGGCTATTTATCTGACTGGATTTTTAGCGAATAGGACCCATCAATCATAAATGCTAGACTAAGCGTGTCGCTAACATTACTGGGTCGATAGTTTCAATAAAATCATAAGATAACACAAATTGTTAATAAAGAAATGCATTTTCTTACGATCTTTAATGTTAATAGGGAAAAATATAGTGAAGACACAGATCGCACTTTCCGATGACGTCATAAAATCGTTGCCTTTCAATTCAATTTATTTCAATAATAAAACTTTACAAAGTGTTGCATATTAATTGTACTTTCGATAAATTTTCTTCGATGGTATTAAATTGTGTCAGTTTTACGATAAAAAAAATCAAATATTTTAAATTATTATTAGTTTTAATAAATACCGCTTTTGTTACGTTAATTTACGTGGTGAGTGAAATGATTTTCAGTTAAATAAAAGAATGGTAAAATCTTTTTATGATTGAAATGCATACGAATTTGTTAAATTAAAGAATTATTCAGAATGCTAGATTTAAAAATATTTAGATTTTAAAAATTCAATAAAATCTAAGAAAAGCTGATATATAACCGAAAAATGACTAAACCAAAACTGAAATGTACATGTAATCAGATATTCGTATTACGGAGATATATTAAAGTTGTTGAGTTTCTACACGTAATCAGTTCAGTAAAAATCAAGTAAAAACCGCGGTAAAATTGAACTTAATCATTAATGTACATAATTCTATATTAGTCTTACATAAAGTCTATATAGCGGGTCAGGGTGGAAATTTACAGAAAAGAGATAAAGAATAGAAAAATGAAAGACTACAGAATAATGGCAAAATGCTCGTGGGGGGGGGGGGGGGGGTAGGAGGTTAGAGAATGATGAGCAAAACGTATAACGAAAATAGAAAAACGACCTAAAAATATAGAATAGACATAAAAGACCCCATTCAGACCCTCATCTTAAAGAAGAAAATGTACTACAGCTTAAAGTCAAGATATGCACATGATAATAATCAATGTAGATACATGTGTCGCAGCTATATAGAGTATTATCAGAATAATTAACTGAAAAAAGCAAGATGACACTACTTTGACTTTTAAAAAAAGTTGAATTTTGAATCACAATAAAAAGTACGGTGCTCAGTCAACAAATTTGATCGATTTCAGTTAAGGGAAAAGCACATGGCTGTATTTTTATCTATGGAAAGAGGAGAACAAGTTTCGTCGAAATATCGACATCGTCAGTGGTCACGATACTTAAATCTACGCAGTAGGTCAAAGTTCATAACAAACATTTCAGCGAAAACACATGTACAGAATCATGTTTAGACAGCTGGCGTCCCGCTGCAATATAAATACGTATAGTAAGCAAATAAAAGCAAACGTACGACCGTCAAAAATCCATTCCGTATAGTCGACTCTAAAATTAAACGTCATAATTTAATTTCAACCAATGATTGGCTGAGAACAGATATTTCACTAGTGATGAGAAATATTTTTCTCACAATGCTCAGAAATGTGAAAAATGAGAGAAATACATCTAAAGTCCAGCGCTGCATATATTAAAAATATACAGCGAAACCTGATTAAACCGAACCCTGAATAAACCGGAAACCTGTCTAATCCAAACTTGTTCTGAAGACCAATCATATCACATGTTATGCATTGTGAACCTGATGAAACCGAATACCTGCCAAAACCGAACGAAATCTCAAGTCCCGAAAGGGTTCGGTTTAGTCAGGTTTCACTGTATAACGCTAGAGATGTAGTCTAGTTCTAAATATATAGTCCACCGCTGTAGATCATAAGTTCCACACTGGAAATTAAGGGCTGGAAAATAAGGCCCTGCGCTGTCGATCAAACGTCCAGCATTGTACAGGTTTTCGTTTATCTCTTTTATAGCTGACTATTCGGTATGAGATTTCTTAATGTGGAAGACCGGGCTATGACCTTAAGTTGCTGACATCATTTCTACGTCATTTGGGCAGTCCTGGATGGTTATTTCATTGACAACCGTGCACTATTTTCTTTTTTTATAGAATGATTTGGTATGAGATTTGCTCATTGTTGAAGACCGGGCGATGAACTTTAATAGCTTAAATCATTTCTACGTCATTTGAAAGGTTCTTGATAGTTATATTATTGACTAAATTACACATAAGCATTTCCTTATTTTATACATAAATGATAGCTAAACAATACATTATCAAAATAGTTATTAGTTTATGTAAAATCTATCAAAATACCAGCTGCTTGACAGACTTACAGATGGTTCTTTTTTTCATTGTGTACGATTGAAAATCCCTTACAGCGTTGAAAATAGTTTTCTCTTTTTATTGTGGTAAAATCAGATATTGGTAAAATTATACTATAAAGTTCAGGATGGAGCTTATTCAATTCTGTATACTTCAATTCATTTAAAGCGGTTTTTCTTTATAAATCTTAATATTGTTGACCGATATTATTCTCTATAATATTTTTACCCGTTATTCTCTTTTTTCTGTATTGTTTTTGTATACTGTTGTTCCATTTATTTTTCATGCCTTTTATTCTGCACCTTTATGTTCATTCTTTTTTTTGTAAACCCCAAAGAGACCCTCTTATATACATATATATTTAGAATGGTTCCAGTAAGAATAACGACAATCAGAAAACTTTTTGGAAAATGTACCCACTCGTATTGACCTCATTCTGAACCGACTCATTGGTCTTGCAAGGATGAAATTTGAAAAAATTGGCAGGACAGGAATTATGAGTAAAAAAAAAAGGCAGGATGAGTAACTTGGCCAAAAAAAAAGGCAGGATGACAACTGTTGTAAAAAAGTCTGGATAAGATAAGAAAAAAAAGCAGGACCGAATAGACTGAAAAATAAAAAGGCAGGACACAATTTTTCATCCTAGCCTCCCCCCTCCCCCCCTAAAAATCAAATGGTAGCTACCGGACAGAGAACATACTCGAGCACAAACCGAGGTCAGCTGGTTGTCACAAAGTCTAGGTATTCTATTTGTCAAAGTACTCTTGTTTTGGAACACAGCAAGTACTGTAACATATGAAACATACATATAGTACATATAAAATGGCAAAATATTCCATTCATCCCTAAATTAATTGTTGTTTTCGAATGTACTTTAATTTCCTTAATTTAACAAATCGATTTCTTGAAAAGGAATATAATGTTATATTCAAATGTTTCTGTATATGATGAATTGAGGATGGTTTAAATGGATCATATATATCTTGATTAATTTAATAATGAAATACACTATGGCCTTTCACAATCGAATTTATAAAATTTATCAACCATATGATTTATCACTAGATGTTCCAGTGTCACTTTGGAGTGTTTCAATTTAAATATGAGGGTCTGGATGGGGGGGGGGGTCTGTTATCTGTAAAAGTGTAATTTTCACCCCTTTTTTCTCTAATCTTCAAAATAATAACCCCTTTTTTCTCTAATCTTCATTTTTTTTGCCCGTTATTCTCTAATCTTCATTTTTTAAGGGCATTATTCTCTAATCATTTAACCCAATCCAAACCCTCAAATAAAAAAAATGTGAGAAATTCCGCATTAATAATGGTAAACAAAATAATGTCAGTCGTTACATTCCGCCGATCTCCTACTCGTTACTCAGGGAGCTACCAATTGATTTTTAGGTGGGGGCTAGGATGAAATTTGAAAAAAAGGTAGGACGAGGCACTTTGCAAAAATAAAAGGCGGGGTGACAATTTATGCATTAAAACAAATAATCATAATAAACTTTATAAAAAAGGCAGGTCCGAATAGATTGAAATATAAAAATGCAAGACAGAAATAACAACCAAAAAAATTGCAGGACAACATTTTTCATCCTAGCCCGACCCCCCTTAAACTAAAATAGAAGCTCTCTAACCTTGATATGCTTCTTGTGCATGCTGATAGTGGACGCAGAATTATCTGAGTAAAAATAATGGTGCAATACAGACAGGCAAATCTCAAACATTACGAATTTCAATTCTCATAAAACACTTTTATGAGAAAAGGAATCCTACATGTGGGTTTCTTGCCTTCCGGTCATAAAACTTTCGAGCAAGATTTTTGTACTCAGACTCGAGAATCAACCAATCAAAATACAGGATTTGGTGTTTCGAGCATGATTTTTGTGCTCCAAGCACTGAGCAAAGTTTTATGACTTCAACCCCTGGAATGATGGATAAAATTGAGAATGGACATGGGGAATGTGTCATAGAGACAACAACAACAACAACCCATCAAAAGAGCAGATAAAAGCCGAACGCCATCAATGGGTCTTTAATGCAGTGAGGAAATTACCGCATCCGGAGGAGAACTTCAGCTGGCCCCTAAACAAAAATGTATACTAGTTCAGTGATAATGGACCATACTGAACTCCGAAATATAAAAGAGAAACTAAAATTAAAAATCCTACAAAACATAGGGCAGATGATCCAATCGGCAATCCTCGTGTGACTCCGCTTCTCTCCTTCTATCCCTAAAAATCATACAAGAATAACATCGGGCAGATGATCCAATCGGCAATCCTCGTGTGACTCCGCTTCTCTCCTTCTATCCCTAAAAATCCTACAAGAATAACATAGGGCAGATGATCCAATCGGTAATCCTCGGGTGACTCGCTTCTCTCCTTCTATCCCTAAAAATCATACAAGAATAACATAGGGCAGATGATCCAATCGGTAATCCTCGGGTGACTCCGCTTCTCTCCTTCTATCCCTAAAAATCATACAAGAATAACATCGGGCAGATGATCCAATCGGCAATCCTCGGGTGAATCCGCTTCTCTCCTTCTATCCCTAAAAATCCTACAAGAACAACATAGGGCAGATGATCCAATCAGCAATCCTCGGGTGACTCCGCTTCTCTCCTTCTATCCCTAAAAATCCTACAAGAATAACATAGGGCAGATGATCCAATCGGTAATCCTCGGGTGACTCCGCTTCTCTCCTTCTATCCCTAAAAATCATACAAGAATAACATAGGGCAGGTGATCCAATCGGCAATCCTCGGATGACTCCGCTTCTCTCCTTCTATCCCTAAAAATTATACAAGAATAACATAGGGCAGATGATCCAATCGGCAATCCTCGGTGACTCCGCTTCTCTCCTTCTATCCCTAAAAATCATACAAGAATAACATCGGGCAGATGATCCAATCGGCAATCCTCGGGTGAATCCGCTTCTCTCCTTCTATCCCTAAAAATCCTACAAGAACAACATAGGGCAGATGATCCAATCAGCAATCCTCGGGTGACTCCGCTTCTCTCCTTCTATCCCTAAAAATCCTACAAGAATAACATAGGGCAGATGATCCAATCGGTAATCCTCGGGTGACTCCGCTTCTCTCCTTCTATCCCTAAAAATCATACAAGAATAACATAGAACAGATGATCCAATCGGTAATCCTCGGGTGACTCCGCTTCTCTCCTTCTATCCCTAAAAATTATACAAGAACAACATAGGGCAGATGATCCAATCAGCAATCCTCGGGTGACTCCGCTTCTCTCCTTCTATCCCTAAAAATCATACAAGAATAACATAGGGCAGATGATCCAATCGGCAATCCTCGGGTGACTACGCTTCTCTACTTCTATCCTTAAAAATCATACAAGAATAACATAGGGCAGATGATCCAATCGGCAATCCTCGGGTGACTACGCTTCTCTACTTCTATCCTTAAAAATCATACAAGAATAACATAGGGCAGATGATCCTATCGGCAATCCTCGGGTGACTCCGCTTCTCTCCTTCTTGTTAGATGAGGTACGGAATCGGCCGAGTTGTGACGATTGGCAGATGATCCTGACTTGGGACGGGCGGAAAAATGCGGCGGGATTAAAAAGTTTTTTTTGAGATATCAACCCTCCCCTTTACCTCTAGCCAATGTAGAAAAAAACCAAACGCACAACAATACGCATAGTAAATGTAGGATGAATATTCATTTGAGTTACGAATTTCACTTCTTAAAAGGAACGGATCCTACATGTGAGTTTCTGGACAGATTGTGACTTGTTATCGTCAAAAGCCAAATAGCACCTTTTAACGAATATTTTAAATTTTCGACCAATCCACTCGGCTGATATGTTCAAAGGTAACAGTTGACACGGGGACATGTCACACTGACCGTACACGTTATTCCGACTCAGAGACATGTTCTGTCTAAGAAATGCCGTATAATTAGAGGCTGCAATGCCAGCTTACAAGTATTTAGTATGATCAGGTGGAAACCAAACGACCTCATTCGCTATACATTGTTGTATATGTGAGCACTAGAAAACAACGAACGGCGAAACTTAACATATATCTTGCGTTAACTTTGTAAGATACGCGTACGTAACCTGTATTACATCCGCTCCCTTAAATGCGCTTAGAAGTAGTGAAATTGATTGAGACACAAAAGGACTACTTTTCGGGGCTAAAGGAAGTGATCAGAAATCATAAGAAATTCAATCTGTTGTAACAGTTATCTCCCTTTTCATCTGGTTTGTTTAAAATATAGAAAGCAAACGAAGGAAATTGTTCAAAAAATTTAAGCATAAGGGAGCTACCATTTGATTTTTATGGGGGGGGGGGGGGGGGGGGGGGGGGGGCTAGGATGAAATTTGAAAAAAATAGGCAGGACAGGAGTTTTGTGTAAAAAAAAAAAAAGGCAGGATGGGACACTTGCAAAAAAAAAAGTCAGGATTACAATTTAGGTAATAAAAAGTCAGGATAAACTAAAAAAAAATAAGCAGGACCGAACAGAGTGAAAAATAAAATGGCAGGACAGAGATTACAGCTAAAAAAATGACAAAATTTGTCATCCTAGCCCCCCCCCCCCCCCCCCCCCCCCCCCCCCATAAAAATCAAATGGTAGCTCCCTTACCCGAATATCCACTACGATCACTCTATTAACATCGAGGAAACCAGTAGAAGGAGGACGCTGAATTATTCGAGTTATTTCAAACCATGAATATTTAACGTTTCCAATTTCCACCGACCTATTTTCTCTTGCTGTAAATGGAATGATGTCATGTGATCTCATGTCTGAGTCTACCTATGATGGAAATAGTTTTCCAATTATCGGCACTAGTGCTATCTTTTCTGGAACAGTGTGATTTTAAATTTAATTCTAATGTTCAGTCGTGTTTTCAATTCTTTTTGAAGGTAGCAAACTGCTAAGATTGTAATTTTAATCTGAAAAAAACCAGTCATTACTATTTCAATTTCAACTACTAAAAACTCCTGGAGGGAAACAAATCAGACAAAATAAAGCACTATGTAAGACTTCTATCTCGGCATTTTTTAATATACATTTCCTACTGTTAAATTTAAATTGCAAAGTCAGCAATATGCTGTGTAACACGTTAGATAAAAAAAAACATGTCTGTGAGTATTCCGTGGTATGAAATAATGTGAAATAATTCTTAAAGAATTCTGCACATATTTATATATATATATGTTTTTGTATACTTTGTAATCGTGATATTATCAGAAGGTCTTCTAGAACGTTTCTCTTCTTCAAGTCAAAATGACCTTGTTAAATGTATCAGGGATGATTCCAAGTGTTTTCAAATGGGTCCCTTGAATATCAAATTGGGAATTTTTATCCCAATTGGGAATTTTTTATGCATACAATCTAAGACGAAATAATATCATTTTCCTGTAAAAACGGAAAAATGAATATTAAGTTAATTTCACCTGTTCACTGATTGAAGAAATTATTGGATTCAGACCAGGGAAGTTGTAATACATGATAGTATGAATGTGTTTAAGATCTGTTTCGAGGTACAACAGTTCTGAATTTTCTTGTCAGATACTATCGAACTTAATTTTTTAAGCCACGTTAACATATACATTATATTTCTTTTAACAGTTTACATATTGGTAACCCTTGGTATAAAACTATAGACAAATATAATGACCAACGTTACCCAGGTTTACGTCCAAGCTCCTTTGTTCTATCAGGAGTGATCTAAGCCTTGAATGTACATAGGCTATATCTTAGATATGTTCTTTAAAATTGAGAATGGAAATGGGGAATGTGCCAAAGAGACTACAACCCGACCATAGAAAAAAACCAGCAGAAGGTCACCAACAGGTCTTCAATGTAGCGAGAATTTCCCGCACCCGGAGTCTTTACCTGGTTTAGAGGACGACCATTTAATAATTTGTAGAGACCTGGAGAAATATTTTCAGATTTACTTTTTATTTTCATTTGTTGCTATGAATACTTATTTTCCCGCGTATTCACTGCGCGAAATTTTAATGCACTTTTGTTCACAACTGTTTCCTGCATTTCGTGTTGCAGAAAATAATAAATTTCATCCTGTGTTATTTATTTTCGACTCTTCCAATTTCACTTTTAAAATTCTCCTTCTTCCCCTAGGAATCAAATGATTGTCCCGAAAGTCTGTTTCACGTACATGTTTATAAAGTCTGTAATTGACTTTTACCCATTGTGATTATAAACCAGTAGCTCAATTGGCCCGAGTACGGCATTTACAAATGTATCAAACACATCGAATATAACCGGGTACGACTTTTATTAAACACGTCGCGTGTCACCGATTACGGCTGCTATTGAGTGCATTGAATGCCACCGACTTTAATTCGTGTCAAATAGATTGTATTTTGAATGCCACTGACTAAGGCTTGTATTAAACACATCGAATGTCAATTCTAACAGCTATCGTTTATTTATTCCCCGAAGGTATCACCAGCTTAGTAGTCAGCACTGATGTGATGACATGGATAAGAATGATATGGTCAAAATTATAAAATTAACTGTTTACGAAACATTAATTTTATGAAATACTATTGCTTTTCTACCTTAGGAATCTATTACTATTTCTGTATTTGGCAAAACATTTAGGAATTTTTGGTCCTCAATGCTCTTCTACTTCGTACTTTATTCGGTATTTTTAACTATTTTTTTTTTATTTGAGCATTCACTCGCATTCCCTGTCAGTGTGTTACATACCCCTTCGCCATTTTCACATATTCTATGTAAAGCCTAAATAGCAATTCGCCGTTTCAGAATCTAATGCATCCTGGGTAATATTTTCAAAAGTGTTCACCAAAACGTCGTGATTGGTTAAAAATGTCATAAACAATGGAAATTCAACCAATGACGTGACGTTATTTTCATTTTGGGG
Source organism: Mytilus edulis (assembly GCA_019925275.1). Classification (NCBI taxonomy): domain Eukaryota; kingdom Metazoa; phylum Mollusca; class Bivalvia; order Mytilida; family Mytilidae; genus Mytilus; species Mytilus edulis. Next base: position 30,794,811 of record CM034354.1, read on the forward strand.
TACGAACAATGAAATTACCCATGATTCTTTAGATTCTGAAACGGCCAATTATTTCGTACGTGAGTGTCATGAATTCAATATAAAACACCACTCGGACTTTTTGTTTTTTTTTAGTTCCAAGGGCGACTGTGGAATAGGACATTTTTAGTCTCTTAGATCTTTATCCGACTGGCAATAAAGCCCTTACTAAAGAGAGGTGCTCGTTTGGCTGTGCGGGATATGCAAGTGTATACTCATTCATCACAGATACGATAAATATAATCGAAGCATCACAGATACGATAAATAGAATCGAAGCATTACAGATACGATAAATATAATCGAAGCATCACAGATACGATAAATATAATCGAAGCATCACAGATAAGATAAATATAATCATCATGCTTCGTGTAGACAGAATGTCACACTCTCTGCACGTAAAGATTATAACATTATAACAACTCTTTGAGAGATCTGTGTGTAGCCTCTATATCCCTATCCAATATATACCCTTATTTTCCAGTGGCAGGCAAGACTCTCCCGGACGACCACTATTAAAAAACCTAGTACATAATGTATTTACTGTTAGTTGAACATGCATGTCATATTTGCCACTGAACGTTAAGCTACGGTAACCAACAATCATTCAATCAGTCTTATGATTGTAAAATTCTTTTTAGGACGATGGACACAAGAATCGTTAGCTCCAGCCCTTTTATATGTAACTTGCTGGAAAAGCAGTGATGAATATTTCTTCTAGAGATTAATTTCCGGCTTGAATTTTTGTGATAGATGGAGGGGGTCAGACCTTTATCGGGACTACGGGATCGGGTGTATTCAAGCTCGGGATTTCGGGATTAATTCTTTCGGAATCCGGGAATTATTTTTTTTCGAATTTTGAGATGTCGGGATTTACATTTCTTTAAATTCTGAACTTCAGTATTTTATGTTTTTAAGCCAGCCTAGGGGATTTCGGGATCAGGACCCCTCCAACCCCCTTCCCCCTCATAAATTTGTTAAAATGTTCCCTCGCGTGATTAAAAATATTAAAGAACAGCAACAAAAGCAGGAAAAACAAGAAGCAAAACCTTTCAAAAACTTACTTCAACGTCATGTGGATTCTAGTGATTAGTTGTCTACAACATCTCCTTATTAATACACTTGCTATAGAAATCACGACTTTTTTACATTAAAGACCAATAAATCCTTAGAAACATTTGGAAAGAATGTCTCTAAATTCTATAACATACAATGTAGCAAATAATTTATTCTACAGATATTTTATTCTGCTTCTAGGTATTTGTATTATAAGTTCATCATTAAATATCTGATAGACATTCTTACATTATGACGAAGAACAGCTATACAAGAAATTTTCCGTGCTTCTTTTGTAAGGCTGATTGTGTGGTATTTTCATTTACATCATAACAAAAAACACAACAACATCTTTCAATATAAAACAAGACGATTTGGTATGATTGCCAATGAGACAACTCTCCACAAGAGACCAAACACAGAAATTAACAACTATAGTTCACAATATGTTTACAAAGATAGTTGTCTAAATCTTCTTTTTACAAGAATAACGGTAATAAAATGAAACCGAATAAGAAAAAATACAATTTTCGAGTACAGTTCTAAAGAAATGGAAAAATAAATTGTTAGTTGATTTAGTTTTTCTCATTCATTATATAAGATTGAAAAAAATATATCAACAGATTCTATCAACTTTATGATGTTTAACAACTAGATATATAAACCAATGACGAAAAAAAATAAAAAATCTTGAAAATGAAGTTAAAAAATACCGATAAAATTAAAGAAATATCAATCAGGCCAACTTCACAAAAAAGACAGAAAAGCCGTGAATATTGAAAAAAAGTTTTTAGATCTTAAACAAAGTTCTTTATATAAAATAAAACTTTCCCAAATAAATATTTGAAATTCTTCTAGTATACTTCATCATACTAAAAAAAAACAATTACGAAGAAGAAGTAAAATACGCATTTAAATTAAGATCTGAGACTCTTTATAAAAACTAATAATAAAAGAAACGTACCTTTAGTCAACTTTTCTCAAATAAATAATTGAAATTCTTTAAGTATCCTTTCCTCTTACTTTTATTTTGATCATTGAAAGCATTGTAGAAATACTTTATCGATTACTTATCGCAGAACCTTAAAAGTAGTTCGATAACACATTCTTCTTGTATTGCCTTCATTTGATAAGATTTTAGTATTAACAATTTTAATTAAACTTCAAAGACTCTCACATACTTACAAATTTTGGATAACCTTTCTTATATTTATTATTTTGGATAACCCTGTTGTATTTGCGGATCAAAGGTTTAAGGTCGTATATATTTATTGTGTGAAGAAAACGTTTCAGGTGTGAAATGTACATAAAAATATATGTCGGAATAACCCATGTATGTTTCTGAAACTTAATTCTTAATTCTTAGTTCATTTTAATTGTTAATCGGGACGTTTCGAAGCAATCAATCAATCAATCAATCATGAAAAACTGTAAAGAATGTGTAGGATTGATCCAACTATCGCAAAAAAAAAGATTTTAAGCGCAACAAAAAATTTAAATCGGATGCTAAAAAAATTCCTGTCAAAAAAAGGAAAGCAACGATTAAGATAGAAAATGTATAGCCTGATACTGTTTGAATGTTCTAGTCAATTTCGTCGTCAGATATGATTTTAATAGAATTACTAGTTTTAAACTTACCAAAGTCATGATTTCTTATTCTTGTAACTATATTTTAATAATTTAAAACTCTATTACTGTATCATAAATGGAACCCATTAATGGAGACTTTCATGGGCATCCAGATTAACCTAAACAGTTATTTTGAGATTTTACTATTCTAACTAGTATGTTTACATTTAATTTGCGCGTTGTTGTGTCTGCCTCTCGTCTTTGTTAGTCTTATATGCTATTTAAATGTTGGTTCGTGTGTGTTTCAGAGTTAAGTGTGACGTACAATTTTCCGCTAATCTAGAATACATTTTTAAGGAGTCAGCTGAAGCCCACCTCCGGGTGCGCGATTTTCTCGCTGTGTTGAAGACACATTGGTGGCCTTCGGCTGTTTTCTGGACTTTTGTTGGGTCGTTCACTCTTTGACCCATTCCCTGTTTCCATTCTCAATTGCATTACATGTCTGCGATTGCTTTATTACTTATGTTATGTTTTATGTTGATATTTGATCGCATAAATCTGCAATAAAACTGTTTATCTCGAATTCCGAAAAGTTGCTCAATTAACTTGACTCTATATTTACCATGTTTTACAGTTTACGATAAGCGGTATAATATTGGCGCATAAAAATTGCTATTTTAACATTTTCAAATTATTGTAGCCTATTAGTTGAGAATTAATTGTCAAATAATGTTCAAACTATCAATGTGTTTTCTCAGTTGAAGATAACCCGAATTATATTAATTTTCTACATGTTGATTATTATGTAATATAATATTACAAAATAACAAAAATTAATTTGCCGCACCGCAAGGGACATGTCGAAAAATTAATTTGCCGCAACATAAGGGGCATATCGAAACATTATTTCTCGCAGCTGGTGTCCTAGAACAATAATTGGAAACCATGATGTAGATTGTTTAAGAGTTGACAATGAAATTATGAAAATCACCTTTTTTTTGCAGAAGTATGAATAATAAATGAATGTACGTCACCAAATAAACAGTCAGTGCATGGATGTCAGTGCTATTCTTTTCAAAGTACTAAATACAAATACACCATCGTAGGGAGCATTCGTCTCAACTCGGCCGATTCCGTACCCTCATCTAACCTCGTCCTTAATACGTAGGTTTCCATTACTGATCTCCTGTAAAGAAGGGGAATAAAGTATTAAAAATATTAATCACTAGCAGTAAACCGTTCATCTTCTGGCGAAGAAACGCAAGGCGTAGACACATATTACATACCGTATTACAGCCGAGGGATAGAAGGCCGGAGAGTAGCGGATTCTACCGAGGATTGCCAAATGCGGAGGGAGATGCAAATATTTAGACAATATACGTATAGTGTCTTGAAATATGAAATTTATTTGTATGAGGCTTAGAAACGGGAAAATGCGAGGTTCTACCGAGCAGTTTCCCGTTTCGTGCCGAATACAAATAAATTTCATATTTCAAGACACTATACGTATATTGTTTTTATACTGAAATCGATAAAAAAATTTAAAAAATAAAAAAAATATGTAACAAATATTGTTAAAAAAGTGTTTTGAATTTCCCTCTTGGGGTACCATTTTGGGGTATTTCCCTATGAGCGTAGTCCAGGCGGTAAGACATTGACATATTAAGGGATTAGAAAGGGAAAATGTACTTAATTAATAACATTTGATAAATATGGTATATAAATAACCAATTTGAAGACATAAAAGTTTAAATTCATAAAAGTTTGACCATTGTTACTTTACGTTGTCAAGGTCGTGACGTGACGTTGTTGATGAAATACAGTAGTTCCGGTAAGGAGGCGGGGCTTATAGGTTAGTTGAGGTCATTGACGTATAAAGCTAACGTTTATACGTATAGCTTTATCTGTATAGTAAAATAGCTGATTGCAGTATAAACATAGTGTCATAATTTTGTTAAAGTACAATTTGAATTCCCAAGATATTTGAAATGGTAAATTCTGTAAATTTCCCCCCAAAATTAACAAAAACATTGTCTAAATGTTTCCAAAGTCTTCCTGTCATATGTAAAAAGGAGGAAAATTGCTGATGTCTTACTTATACATGTTATAACTGTTGACTAATTGCTCCAGGTAATAGACGTTAACAATATTATAATCTGACACGAAACCGAGGCTCTCATTTTTACAACCTAAGTTTACATTACAGTTTACATTTAGACATTTTTTACATTTTGTACATGCTAAAGTTTTGTTATTGATTTATTGATTGAAAAACGTCTATTGACAAATATTTCATTTATATTCAGATCTAAAATAACTACAATTTATCGAATAAGAAGTTAAGGCAAATCATTCGCAAGGGGGTGGGGGAGGGGATGCAAAATTTTTGAAATATTATAAAAGAGTTCAGACATAATGCTTTGCAATAGACACCTATATACGGGCCTAATAAAGATGCTGCAATGATTATTTTCCGTGCACGTAGTGCGCCATGGTCCTTATAAACATGTATGATGGCAGTTGTATATAACGCCCCATTCTGACAGAAAGTGGCTGCGTATCTGTACATCCCGCACAGTCAAAACTAATGGTCACCTCATTTTAGCATGGATTGTTTTCTGCAGGATCATAGAACACAAAACATATACAGCTCTTAGAAATAACAACAAATCAAATTTTTAAAAACAGCAATTATACGAATGTTTCACTCAAACCGAGTACGTGTTCAGTATATTCGCACGTTAATTAAATAAATAAGATTTCTCCGTAGATATTTTATCTCCGGAAAGTCAGTTCCCGTGTTTCGTCTTATCTTAGACACTTTCTATCCTTATATTATGCAAACCACGTGATTCAATGCAATTACAGAGTTGTAAGATGACAATAACGGTAATTTTGTCAGTTTTACTGCTTTTATTTACAATAATTCTTATGCATTTCTTGAAAAAATCGATTAAGATGAAGGTGAGATAAAACATTAAAATGTCAACAAGGCGTCTTGTTTTGTCTTGGTAGCCTACTTCGGAACGATGTGTTTTATGGTATAATTGGCAAATCTAGGTCATTTTATTTGGTTTTCAAGTACGGAGTTCATGGCAAAATAAGAAGAAAACCAGTTTATTGAATATAGCTACTACAAACGTATAAGATATACATTGTGTAGTATTTATAATAAGAGATATTTTATTTTAAGAAACCAGTACACATTATATTTTACCATTAACATCCAGTGGCGGATCCAGCCATTTAAAAAAAAAGGGGGGGGGTCCCAACCCAGAACAAAGGGGGGGGGGGGGGGGGGGGGGTTCCAACTATATGTCCCCATTCAAATGCATTGATCGGCCAAAAAAAGGGGGGGTTCCAACTATATGTCCCCATTCAAATGCATTGATCGGCCAAAAAAAGGGGGGGGGGGGGGTTTCCCACCCCTCCCCCCTGGATCCGCCAATGAAATCTGTTATTTATAGGTGTGTTTTTTTTGGTGATCTCTACTAATAAATAAGAATATCCCTTTTGTAATCAATTTAGAACGTTCAAAAGTCCATACCATATAGTCAGCTATAAAAAAAAAAAAAAAAAAATCTATCTGAGGTCAATTTTTAATTTAAGTTTCTTCGTAATACTATGATTATAATTAAACGAAAAGTTTTAGAAAGTACGTAATAAATCTTATCCATACGATCAAACGACTTCAGTCAAATGCTTTCCTCGGGGGTAGCAGTCCGTAAGCAGCGATATCTTGCGAGTGAAGAAATTTTGTTTGTTTTTATGAACGACTGCATCGTATATATATTTATATGCGATGAATCCATCGATTGGTGTTTGTTTAATGTCCAGTGGCAAATATTTGATGTAAACATGCCATTGTATTAAGAATGAGAGCAATTTAAAAAAAAAAAGTTGCTCGCCAGGACTTACATTGTAATGGCGAGAAATGAGACAGCCGATTAAAAATGTTATTTTTTGACGGGGAAAATTTGAACTGTCACAATAAAAAAGTTTTTTTCATATTTTTAACAACTCAATACAAAATATAAAAAAGAAGATGTGGTATGATTGCTAATCAGACAACTGTCCACGAGAGACCAAAATGACACAGACATTAACAATTATAGGTCACCGTACGGCCTTAAACAATGAGCAAAGCCCATACCGCATAGTCAGCTATAAAAGGCCCCGATATGACAATGTAAAACAATTCAATTCAAAGCATTTTTTCTTAATTTTATTAAAACAACTTAATATTAAATGCAATGTTCCTAACAACTACAAAATAGAAGCAATTGTATCTATTATCTTCAACTTAATGTTTAAAGCAATCATCAACAGATTTCAAAACCAAAAGTACTGAAAGGTGATCTGTGTTAATTATTGTTTTATCTCCTTATTGAAGAACGAGAGTTGAGATACCTTTTTTATCTTCTAATTGGAGAAGAAGAAGAAAAAACACTTACCGTTTATGGAATGTATTTAAGACTTTTTCTCCAACTGCTTTGTCGGAAATGGATTTTGCTTGTAGTGACTGTCAATCAATAGAGGAACCTACGCTCCATCACTTATACTATATTTACATTTTAGCGCATATTTTTTTTTTTTTTTATCGTCAATAATGATTTGAAATTGATACAAATGACTTTATATGTTTACATGTACATGTTATTCATAGTTTCGAAGAAACAAAAGAGAGAGAGAAAAAAAACATTAGTCAGTTAAAATTCCTTTGACAGCTTGTGTTTTGAGCAGGTGTATAAACAGATCGATATCGGAAGATATGTAAATAAATTAATTAAATGCTGTGGATTCATAATTATTTGTTGGATACTAATTTTCGTTGATTTCGTGGGTACAAGGAAACCACGAATTTCAATATTCAACGAATTGAAAATTTGCTGTATGATTAAATGCAGACTTTTAGAAAACCACATAATCAATATCAACGAAAATGGAAGTTTTCCTCAATCCAAGAAAATTGGTGCCCACGAAAATAAATGAAACCACTACAGTGTGCTATTATATGTACATGTATCATGTATCATATTCGTATAACACCCTGTGAGTGTCATAAAGATGCCGAATTTGGTGTTTTCATGCAACGTACTGAGAAATTTATCTTAGGGCTAAAGATGTACAATCTATCGCTGGAGAAGAGAATATAGCGAAAGTATAGCGCTGAAGAGAGATAAGATAAGATAAGATAATAGAATTGAGAATGGAAATGGGGAATGTGCCAAAGAGACAACAACCCGACCATAGAAAAATAAACAACAGCAGAAGGTCACCAACAGGTCTTTAATGTAGCGAGAAATTCCCGCACCCGGAGGCGTCCTTCAACTGGCCCCTAAACAAATATATACTAGTTCAGTGATAATGAACGCCATACTAATTTCCAAATTGTACACAAGAAACTAATACGTTTATTGCAATAAGCACAATTATGCTCGAAGATGTAAAATATTTCGCTCAATAAATAATATTTGTGAGATGAAGATTTAACGTCTAGCGTTGAAGTTGGAGAGCCGCACGCAGAAGATATATTGGCTTGCGCTTGAAATGTAAAGCCTTGCGTTAAAATTTTAACGTTCATCGCTAAAGATGAACTATTATATATGAAGACGACCGCTGTAGATGCAAGTTATGACGCTGCATTTATGAAGTTCTGTTTTGAAATGTTAGTTCCATCGCTTTTGATATAATTCCAGGCGCGGGAGATATAAAGTCGTGCGATGTATGTAGATATGATGTCCATTACTGCAGAAGTACATCTGTCACAGAGGATATGATAAAAGTGCTCATTATTGAAGGCCGTACGGTGACCTATAGTTGTTAATGTCTGTGTCATTTTGATCTTTTGTGGATAGTTGTCTCATTGGCAATCATACCACATCTTCTTTTTTATATATTAACATGAAATTGTAAAGTCCAATGCTGGGTACAAAGGATCAAGATAATGTGATGAAAAGTCAAGCGCTGTGGGTAAGAATTTTGGCGCTGGAGATTAACAATCAATCACTGGAGACGTAAATAGTTATCATAGGTACCAGGCTTATAATTTAATACGCTAGACGCGCGTTTCGCCTACATAAGACTTATCAGTGACGCTCAGATAAAAAAAAAGTTACAAAGTTGAAGAGCATTGATGACCCAAAATTCCAAAATAGTTGTGCTAAATACAGCTAAGGTAATCTATTCCTGGAGTAAGAAAATCCTTATTTTTTCGAAAAATTTAAAGTTTTGTTAACAGGAAATGTATGAAAATGACCATATAATTGATATTCATGTCAACCCCGAAGTGCTGACTACTGGGCTAGTAAAGTGCGACGATTTAGGTACTAACATCGATCCAGTAAAACGCCAGATGAAAAATGAGCAACGTATGAAAAGAGAGATAGATTTGTTCGTTCGTTAAGAAGTAGACATATTTTACATTTTTTAAATACTATTGTAATTGTTTGCTGTATTAATTACTCGTTAAATATGTATAAACCTGTTGTTACAAAATTATATTGATTTTAACAGTCTTACGAACATATGTGCATATAAGTTGTTTTAATCATTTTGCCGATAGGTTACTTTTACAGTTATTAAAGGGCCACATTTGACGTTTTCATTTGAAATTATTAATATAGCATAACCCATTACGCGCATTACTTCAAATGGATGTAGCTTATTTGTAAACGGAAAAGTAATTTATACTCTAAAAAAAACGATCACGGAGATGGTAATAGGCTTGATTGGCAGCTGTGCAATGAACATTGTATTGTTTACTTATTGATTGGGTATAATATGTGTTTTGTTATTCAGTTAATATTCAGAAAAGTTTAGTCTTACGGGATTTATCAGCATTAAAAGTCAGAGCTCGCTTTCTATTAAATACAAGGTAAGCATAATAAGAGACATAAGATCACAGTTTTATATTTGATTTGAGAAAACTATCTTTTTTTCAATTCTTTTTTAATTGTGTAGATAAGGAACCTTTAATTGTACAAAATCTGACAGGTCCATATACCTTTATTCCTTTTAATTCCAATTAAGGAAAAACAGTTACTTAGGCAACTTCTTGTTTAGGTCTACTTAAAGCCTATATTTGTAGGTAAAAGTTGACTCGTGCACATTTACAAGCAGGGGCTTCTGTGACCCATAGACCCATTTTTCCATATATTTTTTTATATTGCATATATATACAGGAACTCGGTCTACGATAGAGGTCCCTTGCATATACATAAAATTGAGAATGGAATGAAATAAAATAGAGAATGGAATAAAATTAAAATTGAGAATGTGATAAAATCAAAATTGAGAATGAAAATAGGGAATGTGTTAAAAAGACAACAACCTGACCGAAGAGCAGATAACAACCAAAGGCCACCAATGGTTCTTTAATGCAGAGAAAAGCCCCGCACCGGAGGCGTGCTTCAGCTGGCCCCTAAACATGTATGTCTACTGCATCGAAATGATAGTTTTAAACATATACTCAAATTTAAATACGTCGGATATCTTTTTTAAAGATAGTTCTTGTTTGTTTTTGTTTTCAGTGGTGCTTATATATTCTTCCACGTCCAGTCGTCTTTTCGTTAGAAAATTTTATGCTTGGTATATATATGATAAGTTAAGGCCTTTTCATCTTATTTTTATACATGTACTTTGTTTCGATATAGTATACCATTACGCCACTCTCCCTAGTTAAATGGTGGATCGGCGCCTTCGAAAATGTTTAAGCCCGTCACATTATATATGACAGGAGCTTGTTATTGAGTGGTTGCCATTTATTACTTTTTCTCATATTTGTTTCACGTGAGTTGTTATAAATTTTGCCGTTATTTTCCTCGATTTATTTTTTGCCAGGTCTAAACGGTGTGGTTTTTTTTTTTTCTTTTTAGAAGGACGTTTTGTTGCCTTTTTTTGCTCACTTTCTTATTTTCATACTGAGAGTTTTCTTTTGAATATTGACAAATGAAATATATATTCAATAAATAGGGCATATTTTGCACGTTGTTCAAATATGAAGTACACCAGGCCTGTTTTTTGTATTACCTGTCACCAAACTTCTGGGAACCATCCCTCCCGTAGAGGCAATTAAATATGTTCAGAATGTTTCAGAACACCCGCATTTAACATGAAATTTAACATGAAACTTAAAATATGGACAAATTATTTAGGAATGCTTGCATTTAAACAAACAAATTAAGCATTGGGATTATCTATTATTTTATTATAATATGCAATTTTCTTTATCATATGAAGCCATCAAATAATTATGAGTTGTTCTAAATAGATCTAAATGACACCACGAGCCCTTTTCTTTTATTGTCGGTGACGTCGTTGTATGTGAAGAACGCTTTACGGCACTTAAATTACGACATACAGTCTGTTTAAACCAGCATTTACGCATTGTGCGCACTAATTGTACACTCTTATATCAAAATAACATGACAATAAAATATATAGACTTTCGTCATTTTTTAACTAGTCACAAAGATAGGAAAATACTGGTTATTGCATTTCGGGTATAATTCAAAATTACAAATGTATCTGTTATTTTGATTGGCTGGACGCAATCACGAGTCATCCAAAATTGTGTATTTCTAAATCAAATTCAGCTTTCAAGACTGCGCGTACTTCCCGCGAGAACGTCACTGCAATGCATAGGAAACAAACGAATCTCCTGAAATAACTCGCAATTTTATTGATGTAGCATATATATATGAATGTAATTTTAGAATTGAAAGCTTCTTTATGTCATTTCATAGGGTTTTAGAAGTGTTGATCGCGCTCATTTTTGGTTTGAAGTGTTTCCATGTTTCACATAAAATGAGCTTCTGTAATCACTTATATAATACGCTACATGTATAATAAAACTACAATAGATCTTTAAGAAAAGAGGGCGTAAAAGAGGTACTTCACAAAAATATTAACGCAAATCGTTTTTGGCGTCACGCTCGTATTGCTTAATCTGTTTCTGTCTTTAAACTGAATTGTAACAGCTGGTTTTTATTTCTTATTGTCATGGCTTTGTTTTGGTTCCCTTCGTATTTGGATATTGGATGTCTCTCAATATTTCCAGGTATATAAGGTTTGAACTCCATGCAGTTTGGCGGTTCTAATCGGATCAACAAAATACCAACAAGTGAGAATAAATAAAAATCCATTAAAACGTACGCTTTATGTCGGTTTTACACACAGGAAAATACAGATTGACTGAGTAAACTATTATTAACTACATCGTAATACCTTTGTAATTAAAGCAACATCAAACTCACAAGTACTTTGTTTGTTTTTAAAATGAAAAAGTTAAAAAAAAAAAGCAAATTTTTTATTCCCTCCTTTTTTTATACTGTTTAGTATTTTGGGTAAATTTCGACATCTTTATAAACTATTTTGAATAATACGATATCGTTTAACTACAATGTCCACAGTACATGATTTTGATTTTATGCAGAAAAGAAGACATAACAAATGAACGTTTTTGTAGTTTTAAACTGTAAAAAAATAGGTGATTTTACCTTAAGATTATCAACCAAAATTATGAAACTACAGCGCACAACACTCTATTAAGTGCATTTAAATTACGGAAAAACGTTCATAATTCCTTTTGCCATTTTTTAGAATTGATCAGTGGATGATGATAATAACTGTAGACAAACAGCACATCGAAATAAAGCTACCAGAAGAGATAGGATCTGACCATAAACCATGAAACATTTAAACAAAAACTCACAACAACATTCCTAACTTTGGGTTAAAAAGAATCAAGAAATAAAATGTGACGGCCATTTTTCACCTTCTTCATTTACATAACATTTCTTAATACTACACGTACACAGTGGCGGATCCAGAACTTTTCCTAAGGGGAAGGGGGGGCCCTGACTGACCTAAAGGGGGGGGGGGCGCTCCAGTCATGCTTCAATGATTACCTATATAATCAACCAAATTTTTCCCACGAAAGGGGGGGGGGGGCGAGCCCCCCCCCCAGGACCCCCCTGGATCCGCCTATGGTACATTATGAGTTGACATTTCAAATTTTGAAAATGATTTTAAAAATCGAATCCACGTTCCCATAACTTTGCGGGTGTCTTTTTTAGTAAAATACATCATCTATATTATCCCGGTTACGTATTGTTATAGCCTGTAGTGCTGCTATTGAACAAAATTTTAAAACTGGTATCCATTGTACTACTTTTACATGCATACTACACTCATTGCATTCAGGAATAAGAGTAAAGGCTGGTCGGCTCGAAGTATGAAAGATTTGTCCAGATAAGGTGACATACATGTACATGTATCTTCCTATAGACTTAATCTCTAGTGCATGTACCCACAAGTACAGTATAGTTCAAAGCATTGTTTATATTCATATTAAACCAACATGGTGTAACATGAATAGTACTATTGTTCTTTGATCCTCGTTTGAGTTAACTTTTGTTGTGTTTAAAGGAGATCGTTAACTGATTTTTCTTAGTTATTGCACTTTCCAATCCCGCCGTTGACCGCCTGTCGACTTATAGGAAAGAGGGACGAAAGATATCAGAGGGATCATAGTCAAACTAAGAGATTGAAAATAAACTGACAACGCCATGGCTAAAAATAAAAAGACAAACAGACAAATAATAGTACAGAAGATACTACATAGAAAACTAAGCAACATGAACCCCACTAAAAACTGGAGGTGATCTCAGGTGCTCGGGAAGGGTAAGCAGATCCTGCTCCACATGTGGCACTCGTTTGACTTCGTTAATCCTTAACGTTATGACATATGTTTTTAAATAATTGTTTATGTCATTATTTTTTTTAATTTGCGCATTCGTGAACGGAAGACACGGAAAAATAATCAATCAACTAATCATTAATTAGAAAATAAAATAAATAGTAATCTAAAAATTCTCGTTGATATTCTGATAAACTTTGTAAAAAAAAATAATGTTCAAAAATACCTGTAAGTCAGTTTAAGTGAAACATTGAAGTGTGCACAGCTGTATTGAACAACAACATTTAATACATTTATGGCTCAAAACAAAGCGGAAATGTTTGACTGACTTTAAATATGAATGTATTTCTAAGCTAAGATCAAAGTGTTCTAAACATGATATTTTTACGTCAACTAAACATGCGCACCTATTCAGTTGTATTTCGTTAATCTGCTACATGTAAATCATTCATGTGTCAAACGGTTTATGTCGAAGGGCAAAAATAGTATGTTATAAGGTTAATATTTGCGTATAACCTTAAGGAATCGAAATAATAATTAATCTATAATATAATTATATGAAAACATTTTTATGTAGAAAGAAATGCAAGGAAAAATAGTAAATAATTCATTTATTGTATTAGAGTGCTGTATATAAAAGAGAAGTGAGATATATCCAATGGAAATTCAAACTCAGGTCAAAATTAAACTGACAACCTCGTGGCAAAGAAAAGGAAAACAATAAAAAGACAAACAACACAACATAGAAAACTAAAGACTAAGGGAGCTACCATTTGATTTTTATGGGGGGGGGGGGATATAACATGAATTTTTAGTTGCAATCTCTGTCCTGTCTTTTTATTTTTCACTCTATTCGGTCCTGCCTTTTTGTTTTGTCTCATCCTGCCTTTTTTTTTACTCAAAATTCCTGTCCTGCCTATTTTTTTCAAATTTCATCCTAGCCCCCCCCCCCCCCCCATAAAAATCAAATGGTAGCTCCCTAAGCATTACAAACCCCATCAAAAACCGGGGGTGATCTCGTGAGTTCAAGAAGGACAAGCAGATCCTGCTCCACATGTGTCACCCGTCGTGTGTATTATTCTATTTTTAAAAAAATCTTTCTTCTTTTGTTAATATATTTCAAGATTTGTCATCATAGAAACATTGCACACAGAAAAATCCCGAAGCATCGTATATATTGTAATACGTAAAAAGAAAACACACCAACCACTTACAACCAACACTCCGAAAATAAAATATAACAAACAACAACGAACACCACATAGACCAGATAGCCAGACTTGGTATAATGGCTATTACTATGGTGGCAGGATTAAACAAGTTTCTCGTGGACACAAACCAACTCCTTTGTCTACCAGAGCATATCTGCAGAAGTATACCAAAAAATACAGTATATTAGGGTACAACATAAACTTACCAACTTTACTGTGCGTATTGCTATGTGTCCCCCCCCCCCCCCCCAATTTGCTAGGAGTATAGGGCAAGTTAAGATCTCTCAAAACTTATGTATTCCCGCCACATTTCCCCCTATCCTAAGTCAGGAGACTTGACCTCAGTTAGTCTTGTGTGTGTTTTATTTTTAATTTTATGGTTCATTTTAATATGTGTCGGAGTTGAACTAACGTGTTAGCAGCAAGCTGAAGGACGCCTCCGTTTGATGAATTTGCTCGTTTTGTTGAAAACCCATTGGTAGCATTGTGCTGTTTTCTGCCTTTTGGTCAGATTGTTGTCTCTTTGGCACGTTCCTCATTTTTTTGGTGGGGAGGGAATTAAAGGGGAAGCAACGTCTGACTCTGCAGCATAATGGTCTGACTCTGCACTATAATGGTCTGACTCTGCACTATAATGGTGTAACTCTGCACGATGATGGTCTGACTCTGCAAACATAATGGTCTGACTCTGTACCATAATGGTCTGACTTTGCACTATAACGGTCTGACTCAGCACCATAATGGTCTGACTCTGCACCATAATGGTCTGACTCTGCACCATAATGGTCTGACTCTGCACCATAATGGTCTGACTTTGCACTATAATGGTCTAATCTGCACCATAATGGTCTGACTCTGCACCATAATGGTCTGACTCTGCACTATAATGGTCTGACTTTGCACTATAATGGTCTGCCTCTGCACTATAATGGTCTGGCTCTGCACCCTAATAGTCTGACTCTGCACCATAATGGTCTGACTCTGCACCATAATGGTCTGGCTCTGAACCATAATGGTCTTACTCTGCACCATAATGGTCTGACTTTGCACCATAATGGTCTGACTCTGTACCATAATGGTCTGACTCTGCACCATAATGGTCTGACTCTGCACCATAATGGTCTGACTTTGCACTACATGTATAATGGTCTAATCTGCACCACAATGTTTTATAGGTATCGGAGATGAACATGAGCACAAATTAAGTCCCAAACCACTCTTTATAAACTTTTGATCGTCATCAACGTTGATTCATTGTACCACAATGATCTACAACATTAAACATATGTTAGAGCCTTGGACCACAGTGACCTACAACGTCAAACATATGTTAGAGCCTTGGACCACAGTGACCTACAACGTTAAACATATGTTAGAGCCTTGGACCACAGTGACCTACAACGTTAAACATATGTTAGAGCCTTGGACCACAGTGACCTACAACGTTAAACATATGTTAGAGCCTTGGACCACAGTGACCTAAAACGCTAAACATATGTTAGAGCCTTGGGTATTGTTAATTAAGGATGTGCGCTGCTCTGTTTCAAAATAACAAGCTTTTAAAAAGACTGTTATCAAATTATTGATAGTGTATAAACAAAGGAACTAAAAAAGCAGAAACATATAAACGGTCAGAGTGCTTGATTTCGAGGTAAATGACATGAAAATTTGGCGGAAAAATTATGAAAGAATAATAAGGATTTATAAGTAATTTCAAAAGTGGTTTTTTAAACTATACGTAATAAAAGTATAAAAAGAACAGAATGGGCAAGAGGGGATTTTTTTACGGCAGTACATGGACAAAAACCGAAGATTCCGAATATCTGGAAAAAATTCCAAAAGGAGCATTCCGAATATCTGGAAAAAATTCCAAAAGGAGCCAACATCCTTTAAACACATGTCTTCTTGTGATGGCTGACATACGTGTTGACCTCTAAATACGTAACAAAACTCATGAATCCAAGGTGCAACTTTAATATTTTCTTTGTCATTTCTACATGGCTTTGTAGATGCTGACATATTTATATAAATTTATTGTTACGACCAAGTGCGTGCAGCTGGAATTAGCTACTAATTTCTCTGACATACAGATGTCAAAGCGGTATTACAAGTAAGAACATCCAGCTGTTATAAGTAACAACACATTTTTACATATGTCATTTTAAAAAAGCAAAAAAGTACTAAAAATAATGTTCTTGTTAGAATATAAGTAAGATTCATCTGATATTTTATCCTGTAATTAGCCAACTATTGTACAAATAACAGGTATACAAATAAATTTGTATTCTTTATTTGTACATGTGCAAATAAAGTCTCCTGTTTCTCGACTTCCATGTTGGGCAAGCAGCAATATGAATATTTCTGTTTCCTTACCAGTTCATTTTGGGGTACTCTTCGCGGTCCGCGTTTCAACTATGTTAATTTATTTGAGAAATTAGAGATTTTGATTTAGATTTTAATAACTAAATTTCCAAATGTTGGGAGAATTTTAAGATAAACACAATATATATGAAAATAGTCGCAAAATATAAAATGCAGAACCTCGCTTTTCGTCTTGTTTCTTAAGCTCATACAAATAAATGTTATGTTTTCCGACGACATACATATATTGTATATATATTGATTTGAGGTGGTACAGAACACCTATCGGAGATAACTTTTTAAGAATCAGCTGAATGTTTAAATCACATAATATTAGCAAAGAGAATTCAAGCTTCCCATTGATCAAAAGAAGTGTATGTTAAGATTGCTATAGGTGTAACACCACTAATTCGGGCCCGGACAGAAAACACATACCAGAAAGTAGTACATATTTAACACAAAATAGTTCCTACGCATGAGTGTAACTTTCAAAATATATAGAATATTTAGGTATTTTTGGCATCAAATGAAAGCTGAAGGACTGGTGATCATTGTAGAACACTTTTGGACTTTTGATCATTGTAGAACACTTTTGGACTTTTGATTTTAAATATTAAAAAAACTGCACCAAATTTTAAAAAGCGGGTACATTTAGTCTGTTTTTCAGATCTGAAGTACCTGTTTTGGTACATCCGAAGTTCCGGGAACCAGTTCTTTCTTATATGCAATTAAAGGTATGTTGATTTGTTCAGTACAAAACACCATAAAGTGTTGCTTTGACATGCAATGATTGCCACTTTATTTGAACTTTAAATGAAAGAGGTGTGCCTGCTTGAAATGGAGGAATTTAACATAGAAAGCAAAGGGACCATGAATTAGTGGTGTACTTCCTATATACCCAATGAAATTGTTCCTGTAATTTGTGTGGTTCAAATTTCTTGGAAATTTTAACATTTTTGTCAACAGATCAAAGTAAATATTTTGTCATAATTTTATGGAAATCAAATGAGGCAAATCAGTTTTAGTCGAGGTGTTTGGGAATCACTTTTAACCGTTTCTTCTCTTTTCTGCCAAGTTTATTGAATTATTATACACCCGTGTATTAAATTTTACGCGTATAATTTCCCGCCATATCTTTTCAGAACATCGATTTGGCATTTTCCTCTTATGCACAAGAGAAATGTATTTATTGCATATAACTCTTTACGTAATTGCACACACAGTATTTTTACCAAAGTGTTATTGTTCTTAGCCTTATAATAAACTTTTGTGTTAACCTCAAGTGTCTAATAATTTTCTGATTATCAAATTATTATATGTCGCGATATTTTATTCGGAACATTGCACTTGGCATCTTTCCCTAAAGCTTAAGAGAAATATTTTCTATAACACTTTCCTTAATTGATCACTGTATATTTACGTTTCTCATTATCAAATTATGCACCTACATAAAAACTGCATGGAATATTAGATCTCATATAGTTTCATATCTTTACATTTGTCATAATATATAACTATGATAATTGTATTCTGTGTTGTTAATTTTGTTATGATAACAAGCATGTTTATGCATATGCACTTAAAGATTAATACACTATTGATAGTTAGATTTTGAAATGATCGCACGATTTGTAAAAGCTATTTCGAATACATGAATGTAACTGTGTAATAGAATCATATTCAACTTGTACAGTGCTGTCGGTCTGTAGTTTTCGAAACTTTGGGCATAATTAACACTTTTTTTTTTAATTTAGTTCATTTGTTTGTTGTGCAGTTGAGTGTGACGTCAATTTTCACTGAACTAGTACACAATTTTATTTAGAGGCCAGCTAAGGAACTTCTCCGGATGCATGATTTTCTCGCTGCGTGAAACCCTATTTGTGGACGTCGGCTGTTGTCTGTTCTTTTGTCTGGTTGGTCTCTCTGACATATTCCCCATTTTCAACCTCAATTTAACTTGAAGTAGTGCGAACTTTAACTAATGGAGTTATTGCATGCAAATCTCTGTCATTAACCTCATTAAGTAATGGAAAAATGGAACAATGAGAACGCGGATTGAGTTATCGTTCTTGATTACAAAATCGAGGGCGCTACGATCGCATTCTGTTTTGAAATTAACCATTCGTCACAACTCGGTCGATTCCGTAGCGGAGTCACCCGAGGATTGCTGATTGGAAATTAACAAGGGTCGGTATTTTTTACCTATTTACCATTCTCTTTAAGCATGATTCCCATATTTCTCATGTTTTTTTTATTTTGGACTATTTTTCTTTATAATAATTTGTTATTCTTAGTGGCACGTTTTTCTGTACTGACTTTATCCCTAAATCTCTATTCTGTAAGCCCCATATACACGTAGACCCTCATTACTTGTAATTCTTACATTTTATATACTTTATATATATATATACAAATTCTAAATTATTAAAAATATACAGAGACAGTAGTAAACGCCGATAATCGAAATATGATCTTACTTTTGAGTTAATTTGAAAATACACAACTGGTAATTATCGTTCAAATCGTTAGAAAGTTACGTAAATAGTTATCAAAGGTACCAGGCTTTTAATTTGTAACGTCAGACGCACTTTTCATCTACATAAGACTCATCAGTGACGCTCATATAAAAAAAAAAATAGAAAGCCAAACAAATATAAAGTAGAATAGCATTGAGGACCCAAAATTTAAAAAAAAAAAGTTGTGCCATAATACTGCTTAAAATATAAGGTTATCTATGACTTAATCTATGCCTGGGATCAGAAAATCCTTCGTATTTCAAATAATTTATACTCTTGCAAACATGTAAAGTGATTGTTTAAAATGGACATCTTATCACCTGTTTTCCCTGAACAGGAGTGAGAATGTAACCCACACATTCCGTAATTCTCTTTCTGGCTACAAAGGTGATTAAAACAGATCATACTAAGATACATTTATTGGAAATAAATTGCATTGAATTTGAAAAAAGAAGAAGAATCTATCAGACTGATTCACGCAGATAATTACGAAGTATTTCAAGTAACAATACGCACCTCCTATAACCACTGCAATATCACTTTAACATATTCAATATGATCTATTTCCCCGCTGTTTACTGTTAAAACAGTTGTTGTAACAATCGTGTTTTGCAGTATTGTGTCTGTTGTTCGAATTGTCATTGCAAAGCAATAGTTTTACCACCAATACAAGCAAGCTGACCAATTTATTCAGCTATAGATGTCTTAATTGGAAATAAATTTTATTGAATTTGATAAAAAGAATAACAATATTCTATCAGACGACTGATTCACGTAGTCAATTACGAAGTATTTCAAGTAACAATACGCATTTCTACGGAAGCCGGTTAGTGAAGATAAATATGCTAAGTCGTTATAACAACTTAGCTAAGTCGTTTAAACAAGTTAGCTAAGTTGTTATAACAAGATAAATTTGATAAGTCGTTATAACAACTTAGCTAAGTCGTTTAAACAAGTTAGCTAAGTCGTTATAACGACTTAAAAATAAAACTCTACCCTGACACTAACCGGCTTCCGTACATTTCCTATAACCACTGCCCGCCGTTTACTGTTAAAACAGTTGATTTTGCAATCGTGTTTAGCAGTTTGTTGTCTGTTGTTAATTGGAAATAAATTGTATTGAATTCGATAAAAAAAAAATAATAATCTATTAGACTGGTTCTCGTAGTCAATTACGAAGTATTTCAAGTAACAACATCACTGCAATATCAATTTAACATATAAAATATAATACATTTTCCCGCCTTTTACTGTTAAAACAGTTGTTGTTGCAATCGTGTTACATGTAGCAGTTTGTTGTCTGTTGTTCTAATTGTCATTGCCATGTAATAGTTCTACAATCAATATAAACAAGCTAACCGATTTATTCACCTCAGCTATTGAATATCAAGAAGTGATATACAAACGTTGTCTGTACCCATTGGTAATTTGTGGGTTTTTAGAATATCACCTTATGGTCGCTAGAATTTGTTGCTAGCATGATTGGTCGTTGGATGGCCGTATTAGTCGCTAGCTATAGCTTGATTGGTCGCTGGATTGCCGTATTAGTCGCTAGCTTGATTGGTCACTGGATGGACGTATTTGTCGCTAGCTTGAGACAAGAACGTGTTACCGCAGAGTTTTATCTTTATCACTTATTGCATCTGCAGAACATTATGCCGGTGATAGTGTGTGAATTAGTTTATCACGTTTGCTTTTTGGCTAGATCTACAATATTTCATACTGTTTATGTAAGGTTTGATGTTGTGTGCATGTGTCACGAGAACGGTTTTGGCGGTTTGTATGTGTGTGGTTTTATGATGATATCCATATATAAAGTTTAGGATTTGAATGTATTAGTATCGAAGGTGCTCACAGTTGCCACGAAGTTTGTCGGTTTTGTATAAATCTTCATCTATATTCAGTCTCTATGTCATTGTGATCTACAGTGGCGGATTGGGGACCTCGTTGTCCGAGTGGTCTAAGTAGTTACTACTGTAATCACTAGCCAGTCAACACTGAGGTTGTGATTTCGAACCCCGCTTGTGCGG
>CM034354.1:31479848-31560332 GCA_019925275.1 Mytilus edulis
AGTTTGAAAGCTTTAATAAGTTGAAAAATAAGCTATAAAATATTACAAAATTGTATGTACCAATGATACAAATGTTATGAAACTTATACACAATGATTATGGTCACAAGTAAAAATTACGTGAATCCTGCATCTATATGTGGAAGTTTACTCATATTTTTTCACAAGCAGGGGCATCTGCGGCCCAGAGACATATTCTACATTTATTTCAGTAAACAAATTAACTTGCATATTTTTTTCAGGATCTCGGTGCAGTTAGGTAACAGACAGTGATATTTCAAGTTACATGTGACCAGCATAACAAAGTGTTTCACTAGATTGAGCTTTCTGTCTAAGTGTAATTTAAAGGTTCTTTGCACTGAGTTCAGTGAGTTTATTGATATGCGTATACCTTCTGTATATAATAGATACATAAGAAGATGTGGTATGAGTGCCAATCAAACAATTCTCCATTTATTCAAACAAAATATACAAGTTGTACATTTTGGACAAAGGTCAAGCTCACATGAAGTTTCTCGTGCCACTAAACTCATCATCTTATGACAATGCATCTACATGCCACATATTCAGAAGAAATGTCTATTGAAAATTATATTTTGAGGTCAAGGTAATATAAACACTGTATCATGATGACACACCCAACGTGCATAGGTCAAGAGTCAAAAAGTCATAGTCCCATGTAAAAAATACACACAGCAGTCCTGTACGAAAGTTCATCATGGTACACGTAACAATGTAATATGTAATGATGCACTGCACGTGCCAAATACAGAAAACCTAGGTCAGAGACAGAAATACAAGACATATAAATTAACCGTCAATGTTGTTTTCATTCAATTCATTTATCTAAAATGTACGCTTGCGTTAAACAATGGAAATTAACACTGTATATCTATATAAACGATCAATCTTGTAAATAAATAAATAAATAATCTTTATTTCAAGAGGATGATCCCATTAGTTAAAACTAATCTTCCTGAGAGTCCTTAAAATTTTGTAATTATTTCTTTGACCCTCTTATGGAATTGAATTGCTTGTCAAATTCAAATTTATTGTTTAATAAATATTTACTAGGACTATTACTTTATCATGTTTTCTTTCAGCGTGTGTAAATTGTCAATTTATCAGTTTGACTAAACCCTTAACAAAACTGTTCTCGTGTGTCTCTGTAAATTATCGATTAATCAATTTTACTAAACCCTTTACAAAATTGTTCTCGTGTGTCTCTGTAAATTATCGAATAATCAATTTTACTAAACCCTTAAAGTTTACAAAATTGTGCTCGTGTGTCTCTGTAAATTATCGATTAATCAATTTTACTAAACCCTTTACAAAATTGTTCTCGTGTGTCTCTGTAAATTATCGAATAATCAATTTTACTAAACCCTTAAAGTTTACAAAATTGTGCTCGTGTGTCTCTGTAAATTATCGATTAATCAATTTTACTAAACCCTTTACAAAATTGTTCTCGTGTGTCTCTGTAAATTATCGAATAATCAATTTTACTAAACCCTTAAAGTTTACAAAATTGTGCTCGTGTGTCTCTGTAAATTATCGATTAATCAATTTTACTAAACCCTTTACAAAATTGTTCTCGTGTGTCTCTGTAAATTATCGATTAATCAATTTTACTAAACCCTTTACAAAATTGTTCTCGTGTGTCTCTGTAAATTGTCGATTTATCAGTTTGAATAAACCCTTTTCAAAATTGTTCTCGTGTGTCTCTGTAAATTATCGATTTATCAGTTTGACTAAACCCTTTTCAAAATTGTTCTCGTGTGTCTCTGTAAATTATCGATTTATCAGTTTGACTAAACCCTTTTCAAAATTGTTCTCGTGTGTCTCTGTAAATTATCGATTTATCAGTTTGACTAAACCCTTTTCAAAATTGTTCTCGTGTGTCTCAGTCTGTAAATTATCATCACAAAGATATTAAAAAGAAGTATGATTGCCATGAGACAACTCTCCATCAAAGATCAAATGTATAGGACGGTTATCGCACGACCTTCAACAATGAGCACAACACAAACTGCATATCCAGCTTTAGGGACCCCGAAATGTCAAAATGTAAAACATTTCTGTAAAATAATTCAAGAGAAAATTAACGCACTGATTTTATATTATACTGATTATTACAAAACGGACAACGAAAAAAACAAATATAATACACAGCAATAAATGACAACTACATGATTGTATCTAATTACTGTGACTCATTTCTGTTCTCATGTAAATCTGTAAATTACTAGGATGAATTTAATCTTTACCACACAGTTAACAAACATCGGTCATGGGATTCATCACCTGTATGTGTTGTCATATCATGTGCACATGTCTTTATAAATTTCCAAGCCGACTTAACCCTTTACCACATACATCACAGTTATGAAGTTTATCACCTGTATGTATTATCATGTGTATCTTTGAATTCCTTTGACCCTCTTATTGAATAAAACCACAACTGCATAATTATATACCTCCGTTGCTTTCTGTGTCAAATTACAGCAAGTACGAGCATTCATAGCTATTTTGTCTCAAGTTCAAATAGTCAGGACGTCATATCAAAGCTTTATCTTACATTTGTAACTTTGTTTTAATACATATATACGAAAAAATCAACATAGTACCTTTGATTTCATATATTAGCATGATAAGAGCGCACTGGTCCCCAGAAGATTACATGTAGCAGTATAAAACAGGTAATTCTGATCTGAACAGCAGGTCAAATATTCCCTCATACCAGTATCTTAATCTCATATTTAAAGAAATTTTCAACAGGGGTACTAGTGATATATCATATCTCCAAACATTCCAAAGCTTTCATCTCACATCAAAATTACACTAAGACTATACTGACTGACAAAGTTACAGTTACATTGAAGGCATAGCAACTATTTTGTTTGAATATTTACCGGGACTACTATATATCATGTTTTCTTTCAGTCTGTGCACATTGTTAATCTTACAATTTCACTAAAGCCTTTACAAAATTGTTCTCGTGTGTCTCTGTAAATTATCGATTTATCAAAACTGTTCACGTGTGTCTCTGTAAATTATCGATTTATCAAAACTGTTCTCGTGTGTCTCTGTAAATTATCATCACAAAGATAAGAAAAGAGGTATGATTGCCCATGAGACAACCAGACCAAATGGTCACCATACGACCGTCAACAACGAGCAAAACACACACCGTATATCCAGCTTTAGGGGCCCCGAAATGACAAAACACAAACCGCATATCCAGCTTTAGGGGCCCCGAAATGACAAAATGTAAAATATTTGTATAAAACAATTTAAAAGAGTAAAATAACGGACTGATTTTATATTATACTGATTATTACAAAACAGTCGTCGAAAAACAAATATAAATGCTGCAATATATGACAACTACATGTATCTACATGTAATTAATGTGATTCATTTCTGTTCTCATGTAAATCTGTAAATTACTAAGACGAATCAAATCTTTACCACAAACATCATTCATGTAGTTTATCACCTGAGTGTATGTATTCTCATGTGTCTTTGTAAATTTCCAAGCCTTCTCGGTCCCTTTACCACATACATCACAGTAATGAGGTTTATGTTGACTTAAACCCTTGCCACACATATCACATTCATAAGGTTTATCTCCTATACATATATGTGTTCTTATGTGATTCTGGAAATTCCCAAGCTGACTAGATCGTTTACCACATACATCACAGTAATTAAGGTGTATCTCCTATATGTGTTGACATGTGATTCTAGACATTCCGAAGCCGACTAAATCGTTTACCACAGACATCACAGTTATCTTATGAGTTTTATCTCCTGTATGTGTTTTCATGGGACGTTGTTAATTACGCATGTGTCTCTTTAATTCACCCTCTACCTTATACATCAGTCATGAAGTTGTTCATCTGAATGTGTTCTAATGTGTTTATGTAAATAAGCAAGCCGACTAAACATTTTACCACATACATCACACTAATGAGGATTATCACCTGTATGTATTATCATGGGACGTTTTAAATTACTAGGAAGTGTAAACTTTTTGCAACATACATCACAGTCATGAGGTTTATTGCCGGTATGTATTCTCCTTATATGTCTCTGTAAATCAATATGCCGACTAAACATTTTACCACATACATCACAGTCATAAGGTTTATCACCTGTATGTATTAGCATGTGACGTTTCAAATTACTAGGAAGTGTAAACTTTTTGCAACATACATCACAGTCATGAGGTTTATTGCCGGTATGTATTCTCCTTATATGTCTCTGTAAATCACTATGCTGACTAAACCCTTTACCACATACATCACAGTCATAAGGTGTATCCCCTGTATGTATTAACATGTGACGTTTCAAATTACTAGGAAGTGTAAACTTTTTGCAACATACATCACAGTCATAAGGTTTATCACCTGTATGTATTCTTATATGTCTCTGTAAATCACTATGCTGACTAAACCGTTTCCCACATGCATCACATTCATGAGGTTTATCCCTTGTATGTGTTATCATGTGTCTGTTTAAACTACCAAGCTGACTAAACCTTTTATCACATACATCACAGTCTTGAGGTTTGTCGCCTGTATGTGTTTTCGTGTGTCTCTGTAAATTACCTTGCTCAATAAACCCTTTACCACATACATCACAGTTATGAGGTTTATCACCTGTATGTATTCTCATATGTTTTTGTAAACTATCAGACCGAATAAAACTTTTACCAAATACATCACAGACATAAGGTTTATCACCTGTATGTGTTCTAAAGTGTCTCTTTAAGTCACTACTTTTACTAAATCCTCTGCCACATACATCACATTTATGAAGATTCTTGCCAGTATGTGTTTTCACGTGTCTTTTTAAGTCACTACTTTGACCAAATTCTCTAGGACAAACGTCACAGTCATGAGGTTTTTCAGCAGCATGTGTTCTAATATGTCTCTTGAAATCATCGCTTTTACTAAATTCTCGTCCACTAACATCACATTTATGGAGTGTGCCAGTCTGCATTGTTTGTGTTCTTATGTGTCTCTGTTAACGCTGTGTGCCATTGATTGTGACGAAATCTTCTACCTCATACATTCTTTTTAATGTGAGTGTACGACTCTGTAAGGAACAAAATAATAAAATAAAGACATAAACCTTTTGATAATTTCCTGCAAATTAAACATACAATATTTGTTTTGACATTCTCTGCATTATGCATCTACTTGTTTGGGTAATTTAGTTCCATACTACATGTACCTTATTTTTTCTTCATTCATAAGATAATTATGTTGGTAAATGTTAACATTATTTAAACTGTTAAAAGGCAATATTTTTACCTACATACAATGACATAACTTTTAATACTTTTCATTCATTGTGATTTGGATCATGTGAATGCAGAGGAAAAATTAGGGGTCAAGGGGCCCAGAGCCCCCTTTTTTTGAAAAAATTGGTTGGTTATAAAGGGAATCACTGAAGCGTAACGGGAGCCCCTCTCTTAGGCAGACAGTGGGCCCCAACTTATGAAAATTTCTGGATACGCCAATGGAATTGAAAGTTGTGACCGCCAATTTGTCTGGTTTATATTCATACCACTAACCATGCTAATCACATCTTCTTATTTATAACAAGCAGAACTTTGAGTATTGCATGACAATAATACATAGTCCCGTGACGGTTAAAAATCAAAGCACTGTAAGCGCTGTAGGCAGTTAACCAAAAACCAAGGCAAACATAATCATGGAAACTGTGGCAATGTTGCTGCAATTTTTTTTTAAAGATTTTTAAAAAAGAACAAACATTAAACATTCATATATCATGTATATTGTACATTTATGTTCATTTAATGAATTACCAATTATAAGGCAAAATAATGATATTTTATCAAGGTTTTCAAAAGCAAAACATATATCAAGTGTATTTTTTTCATGGTCATGAGTCTGCATTGGTGCAAGTTCGCAATGATTGCAGTTGTTCTAGTTGATAGTTAACGTTGGTATTAGTTGACTGTTAGTAGTTCAAGTTTACTATAGTAACAGCTTGTTTAAGTATGAATGGACTTGCTTCCCTTGAAAGAAAACTGAGATTGTTTTCTACAGCACAAAAGTTATGAGACCCAAATCAGACAAATGTTTACTACTACAGGGATCAAAGGTGGGGTCTAACTGACCTGTCAATAGTAAATGTAAATGACCCCCACCTTCACCCTAAATCCATGATGTGTAAGTTTTGGAATAAAATGGCAGGTAATTATAAAACAGTTGGTCAAACATTCTTGTGCTTGAAAGATATGTTTTCTTAAAAATGAGCCATATCAAAATGAAAATTTTTATAGGACCAGATATAATTCCAAATATAATTAAGGTAAATTCTTTAAACCTACTCATTTTTTTCCATCAATAACATTTTATAATAAACAAGAAATAATTGTAATATAATGCTGTTACATAGTATCCCAAATAAAGCTCCCATAATAATTCATTCCCATGGTAGCCTGACATTGGGCAAAATGTAGTACACATTTGTTAAGTCTACCAAAGTGATATGCATATGTGACGCCTATATGAGAATAAACTCATCATAGATACTAGGACTAAATTTTGTATATACGCCAGACGCGCGTTTCTTCTACAAAAGACTCATCAGTGACGCTCGAATCCAAAACAGTTTAAAAGGCCAAATAAAGTATGAAGACATTATCAAATCAATATCTTCAAGCAGAAAGGAAAAAATTCTGGAAAAGGGACAGACAGACAGAGTTGGACTACTGGGCTGTCAGACCAATTGGGTATTGAAACTAATATATGTCTAGTGTTGGACTAGTGGGGTATCTGAATATTTGTGCTGTGTATTGATGATCAAGTCAACGGTTTTTCTCATTGTTGAAGTTCAAATGATTGAGCAGACTATAATTGCTTATATGATATATTAACATCTACTTTGTTTGAACTTTGGTGGATAATTAAAAAAGAACAATTAACTTGCATAATATAAAAATACTGATATAAATTCTGCATGTTCTGTCATGTCTGTACAGTAAAATAATAAATATTAATTTTAGTGGTGTACCTCATAGTAATAATAAATCCCAGACCATTAAATAGTAATCTACATTTTTATTAACATGATTAATCATTTTATTTTTTCTGTCAAGAAATAGATAAACTCAAGTGTGTCCTTTTACTTTTTACTATTAAATCTATTTCACTGACACTCCTTTTAAATCTGTGCTTTTAACATGTTTAAGATATCTTAACTAACAATATTTATGCTGTTCATAAAATTGTAGGTGTAACTTACTATTTTTATAATAGACTTTATATTACTACATGATTTTAGGACAACAATATTTCTGTAAGGATTGTACATGTTTATATACCAATCTAGTCTGTTCCATGTTTTTAAACAATATCAAATAAAAAAGGGCTTTTTTTACCGTGTGACACTGGTGCTCCGTTGCGGAGGAATTTACATAGAGAAGAAGACACAGGCACTTGTTACTGTCAACATGGTCAATGTGGTCGGGGTTTACTATCCATACCAGTACAAATTTTGGTATGGATAGTAAACCCCACATTGACAGAAACAAGTGCCTGTGGAAGATTCAGAAGAAGCTGAAACTTGTTTTATATGTTTAATTTTGTGTGCATGATATGTATGTTTTGTTATACTTGTTGTTATGTCGGTTTTAAAAGCTCTTCAGAGCTAATGTTTGTAATTGCAATGCTTATACCGACCCTTAATAAAGCTTAATGTCTTAATTATGTCTAATGATTGTTTTTTAACATATGTTTTATTTACTTACTTTTTCTTCACCAGGAGAATATAAGTCGAGGGAAAGAAACCAACGTTACTTTTCTCTTTACATGTCCCCTTACCTACCTTACCTGTAAATTTCGCCTAGGCCAGGCGAACCATAAAACCATCAAATCATCACACTAGAGAAGTTTTCTTGTAATACGAAACCATTAGTTTTTCAATAAATGGCACATTTTTTGTTCATCCGGCATATGGTTACTCTAAATAAACTGTTCATTAGTTTTAATTATTTAACTACAGATTGAATTACCCTTTTTGCTTGCCGTATCACCGGGCTTGCATCTATTTCACTAGCCGCGTCTTATCACATGATGTGTGTTGGTAAAGTTTTGTAAATTTAATAAGGCTGTTTGGTGGTATCTTTTGTTTGTTTGTGAGATTAACAAATTCAAATTCAAAGTTTTATTGCCATATAAACTTTACAGTTTGTGACATAATATAACAACAACAAAAAACAAATAAAGACAATAACTAAGTAACTCAATATATATACACAAATTCAGGTAAATATTAAAGGGTCCCCTGTCCTCAGTTCCATTGACTTTTTTTATAAAGGATCCTAGTTTATTCACTTGTGTTGGTGTTGATGGGTTAAGTATATATATAACTTTGTCATTGTCAGTGAGATTAGCAAATGAATTACTTTCTCTGTTAATGCAATCAAAATATGTTAATCTAATATTTGAATTATGAGAACAATTTATTAAGAAATGTTTCTCATCATCTAGTACTTTGCATTTTTTGCAAAGTCTCTCTTCGCGA
This sequence comes from Mytilus edulis, assembly GCA_019925275.1. Lineage (NCBI taxonomy): Eukaryota > Metazoa > Mollusca > Bivalvia > Mytilida > Mytilidae > Mytilus > Mytilus edulis. Next base: position 31,488,413 of record CM034354.1, read on the forward strand.
GGAATTTTAAAATGCCTCCCTTTTTCAATTAATAATGAATGGTCACTGATTCTAAGTTTTGTAATTAATTTTCTAAATTCAAAGTTTGGGTTAGAGAGGTAAGGTTTGATCAATAGATTTGGCTCAAGTGCTTTATAAAAATTTAATTTACTTTTATCATCAATAGATGTTAACTTATTTATCAACAGGTTGTTGTAGTATGAATTTATTTGGGGTTTAATATAGCTTTTAATATTTTTTAATTGTTTTAAATTATCACAGGTTTTTAGTCTATCTATATCAATGTTAGATTCAGAAAGAATATCTTTTGCAAAAGTGAACCATGAATAGGTGCCACTAGAATCCAAAGTTTTAGTTAATTGAAAAGATTCATGTAATAAGGGATTCAAATTTGAGGTAAAAAGCCTTGCTAAATACATAATAGTTTGGGTTTTTATATGACATTCAATAGGCAGTCTTCCCAATTCGTTCCTTGTACCAAAATTTGAGGCACTTTTGTTAGTGCCAAGTGTAAACTTGCAATAACCAAGATGCAAGTTTTCTATTGGAGTCTTGTCAATAAAATTAAATGGGTCCACAATTTTTCCAGAAACCAAAGCTCTTTTTTTAGCTTTGAAATATGTTATATATGAGTCCAAATATGTTATTTCAGAATTATAAGTCAATATAGGTCTCACTAAGGTGTCAAATAAGTTATTTGACACTCTGATAGGAAGGCTGCCAAGAGAATTAGTATATGTTTTAATAGAGAACAAAACCTTTTTTGCCTTTTTTGTTAATTCAGCTGTACTATGACTGAGATTACCATTTGATTTAATCAGCAGACCTAAGTAAGGATATTCTGAAACATTCTCTATTTTTTTGTTTTTATATACAAGTATAGATGCTTCAGGCTTTTGCTTTGTTGTTGAAAAGACCATACTTTTTGTTTTATTTATGTTTAGAGAAAGCTGCCAGTTTTCACAAAACATGGAAACTTTATTTAGACTATTTTGGAGACCCTCCTTAGATTCTGATAGTAAAAGCAGATCATCAGCAAACAGGAGGGAGCCTAGTTTACTATTTATAAGCTCCAAAGGACTTGAGTTGTCATCTTCCAAACCTTTAGTGATATCATTTATAAAAATGTTGAACAAAGTAGGACTTAATGAATCCCCTTGTTTCACACCTCTAGTAATGTCAAAATAGTCAGAAATGTAATCTTTATGTTTTAAAGAGGATTTGGTATTTAAATATTGTTGTTTTATTACTCTGTAAAAAGACTTTCCTACTCCCATTTTGCATAATTTATACAGAAGGGCTGTCCTCCATACAGAGTCAAATGCCTTTCTTAAGTCAATGAAGCATGCATATATTTTTTTGTTATTTTTGTGTATATATTTATTAATTAAAGATTTTAATATAAAAATACTGTCAGCAGTTCTGTGGTTTTCTCTGAAGCCAAATTGACAGTTATTCAGCTGTTTATCCACAACTGTGATTAGTCTATTATTAAGTACAGCATTGAATATTTTAGGAAGATTACTGATTAAAGATATACCTCTGTAATTATTGGGATCAGATTTGTCTCCCTTCTTATGAAGTGCGATTATATTGAGTCCTTCCATGATTTTGGGTATATACCCGTTTTTAGAATTAAATTAAATATTTTAACAATTGACTTAATTATTACTTGATTTGAGGTTTTAATTATTTCATTTATAATTCTATCTGGTCCAGCAGACTTTTGAAGTTTTAGTCCTCTGATTACCTTATTTACTTCTGAACAAGATATTGGAGCATCTGTTTCAGCTTTGAAGTCTATATTATTTTCTAATAGCTTTAATTGTGATTCAATGTCTATCATAAAAGCATTATTTATAGATGAAGGTTTACCTTGATCTTGAAAATGTTTTATTAAAACTTCTTCATCTTTTAATACCTCTGGTATTTCATCTTTTTCTGTTTTATTCTTAAGAGATTTTAAAATTTTCCAATATTCCTTTGGATTTTGATTGATATATTCACTTAAACAATTATAAAGTTTTTGTTTATATTCATACTTTTTGTGTTTAACCATTTTCTTCAAGTTTTTTTTTAACTCAAAAAACTTTTGCTTTAAACTATTATTATTTGGATTATTTCTTATTTTGTTTCCTATTTTATTTATTTGACGCTTGGTTTCATATATAACATTGTCTGACCAAACTTGTTTAAATTTCCTTTTCTTCTTCCTCCTCTTTTTTGGAGTTGCTTTACAAGAAAGGCTTGAAATATTATCTAAAATTTTTGTCAATTTTTCTGTAGCCTCATCAACACCAACCTGATTTTCCTCGTAATTAACCATTTCAAATTCTATTATCTCATTCTTTACATTTTCAGTCAATAAAGCATCAATAAGTTTAAGTTTAGAATTTTCTGTCCATTTATATGATTTAATCCAGTGCCACCCTTTATCCTCAAGGCCAATTTCTTTATCTATATTTATAGAGCACTTCATATATAAAGTAATTTGAACATGATCTGATAGGTAAGTAAAATCATTTGTTTTAAAATATTTGACTGAGGACAGGAGACTCTCGCTAACAACAGCATAATCAACAGTACTAAATCCACTGCTTGACATATATGTATAATATCCCAATGAGTCACCTAAAAATCGACCATTGAGTAAACGCAGCCTTGAAGACAAACACAAGTCTAATAACTTTGTACCAACTGTATTTACAGAAGTATCTTGATTGTTTCTATTAATTTCTGAATCAGTAATATAATTTTCCGGGAGTAAATCAAAACCATCAAAATTATTGATGTGATCAGAATCATTTACAATAAAGTCAGCTCTTTGGCCAGTTCGAGCATTTAGATCTCCAATCAATACAATCTGTCCATTCATGGAGAAAGTAGATATCTCATTTTCTAAAAAATCTAAGTCATTATCATAGTGAGATGATGAAAAGGGGGGTATATAAAGAGCGCACAGATAAATATCATGTACAAATCCAAAAAAGTTCTTATTCAACTTAAGCCATAGTCTATTTGGCGAGGTTGTTGCTTCTTTTAAATATGTAATGCCTTTAAAGTATGGCTTTTTTATAGTAACAATAATGCCCCCACTATACCTTCTTGCTTTTTTTCTTTTTTTACGGGACTTAGAAATAATACAATGGCCTTCCAATTTAAATTCTTTAGATTCTCCCTTCCAGGTTTCTAAAAGTATGTTGATGTCACCTTTTAAATTCTCAATAAACAATTCATCTTTAAGTTTGTCTCCAAGGCCGTGAACATTCCATGAGGATATAGATAAATTTTTATAACAATTTGACATTTGAGCATATAAATCTTTCTTATTTTGTTGTAAACCTGAAAACCTCAATATTCACAATATAAAGTTCAAATGATATTACCTTGTGTATGGTATATGGGAGGTAACTCTATTCTTTAAATTCAGAAAAATCAATATTTTAAGCCCTTGCATATATACTAGTATTTACTATAATTATATTAAAATCAATACCAAAGACAATTTGATGTAATAAACAAATTTATATTTATATGTTGTATATATCAATGCAATAACCTATTTCAGTATTTGTCATATAATTTCTTTTATTTCTAGTCACACTTTGAACATATAAAAAAAGAAATTAAAAAATAAAAAAGCTTTTCTTTTGAATTTTATTTTACACCTCCCATTTCAGTTTGAGTTCTATATATAGAAAAATCAGTTATTAATCAGGACATATGAAAAGTCCATAAGACGGTAAACATATACCGGTAAGCAATATATCAATAAACTATACACTTTTCTTCTAATGATTCATACATATTTTCCACTGACATAAAAAAATCAGTTTGTAATCAGAACATATGAAAAGTACATATGTGGCGGTAAACATATACCGGTAAGCAATATATCAATAAACTATACATTTTTCTTCTAATTATTCATACATATTTACCACTGTCAGACATAAAAAAATCAGTTTGTAATCAGAACATATGAAAAGTACATATGGCGGTAAACATTTACCGGTTATATATCAATAGACTATAAATTTTTCTTTTAAACATTCAGACATATTACCACTGACCCGTTCTCATTTCCTGTAACATGAGCTCCATCATATTTACAATTTTATTTCTGCCATTTATAGCACTTTCACTCCCTACATGTATAGGGTTATTAAAATGAGATTTCTGCTCAAAAGCTTGATGATCTCTCTGCTTTCTGTTTGTTATTGAATTTGGCATTTGATAATTAGGTACATGTATACCATTGTTTCTTACAGGATGTGTTTTTGTGTTATATTCATTGTTTTCCCATAACTTTACATTTAGTAGTGTATTGAGTACTCTTTTAATGGACATAACCATAATTGGAATGCCATGACCTTTAATATGTATTCCATCTACAAAATAATCAGGCTGAATGAAATCATACCTAACAAAATGTAAATCTAAATCTTTACATAATTCATACAATTGAACATTAAAAATAAGGCGTTGTTCATTAAAAAACTTAGCATAATATCTGTCACTCAAAAAACGTGGCAGTATTTCACCAAAAGTGATTGTTGCATCTGGGTTATATCGTTGTGTCACTCTGACTAGTTCTTCTATTTCTTCGATAACCTCGTCCGGTGTTTTCTGTTCTATATCATTGGAGCCTATTTGGAACATTATATGCTTTGCTTTATCTCTAAACGATTTGATATACTGAATTGCTCCAAACACTGTTTTGTCGTGTAGAGTGATAACTTTAACTTTTCTATTTTTGTACAATCTTTTGCCGTCAATGTCTTTGATAATCGAAGAGCCTATTATCAATAAATCATAGGTATCCCTGTGGTGGCTGTTTTCCTTCCTTAAAGTTGGATTTCTCACACCAGCATAAGATTTTATATTATTATTGCTTCTGTCAGGCTCATTTTTCTCACTGTTTTTCTTTTCAGATAATCTTTCGGTTTGTGTGTGATTATCTTCTTCGGCAATTTCTACATGTAGTTTTGTATTTTTGATTTTCGTCTCTGCATGGTAGGTTTGGTCCTCTACGAGTTGTTCTGCTTCTTTTTCAATTGTATGTTGCAATTCTTTTATGTTTTGTTCCATTTTGACAACTCGTTGGATTTCTTGATTTCTCTCATTTACGCGTTCTTCTGCTTCTTTTTCAATTGTATGTTGCAATTCTTTTATGTTTTGTTCCATTTTGACAACTCGTTGGATTTCTTGATTTCTATCATTTGCCATTTCTTTCAATCTATCCTCATTCTTTTTTATTTTCAATGATTTTTCTTTGTCAATTTGTTCATTCATATGTTCTATCTTGTTTAAATCAGTTTGCAAGTTAGTACATAGATTGTGTATTGCTTGTAATTCAGTGTCTTTTTTCACAAGTTCAATTTCTAGGTCATGTATTGTTGTTTTCATTTGAGTTATCTCCTCTTTGTGGCGAGTTTGTTCGGACCTAATCTTTTCAAGTTCAGATTCAAGAATCTTCATCTTGGCTTGATCATATCCCTCTTGGTTGTTTAGGACAGATGTATTTGATTTGAATGTTTCATTTTGTGTTTCATTTTCTGAAGGTACATGTATCTTTTCAATATCAATTATAACTTTATCGGCCTGTACATGTACATGTTCGGCTATTGGTTCCAGGTCTTCTGGAGATTCTATATCAATTAGTTCATTCTTCTTAAATTTTAATTCACTAAAAATTTTATCTACATCACAAGGGAGGTTCCCTTTCTGTTTAATCTCTTTAATTTTATTGATTGTTTCATTTATGACTTTAAATTCAGATTGTAACCATTCACTTGTCCCCTGACCCTGGATAGTGGCTTTTTTGGTTGTATAGTAAATAGTAATCACAAAGAGTTTCTGTTTATCCAATGTAATCGACACTGCTGATTTGAATAATTCTTTCTTTGGGATTTTATTTGTGAATGCATGTTTATCATCAGCAATTTCTATCGGTTTCGATTTCTGGTCAAAGTCAGGCATTCCATTCAACTTTTGCTTTTTCATGACTTCCAAGAATTTTGAAGTAACGAATTAAAAGGGCTCGTCTCCATAGATAGATAGTCTCATTTTTTAGTTCAAATGTTGCTTGATTTGATCCTATTGTGTGTTTAATTGTTGTTGCCCCTGTTTTTGACCTCGTGTCCGTGGTATGGGGGTTTGGGCTGTCTTTTCCAATTGATGGCATTTCAAACGTTCAATTTAAATTTTTGTTAAATTTCTATATTCATACTTTTGTTTTGTTGAATTCTGTTACTTTGTAGCTTTATATTGAGGGTTTCAGGCCACAATTAAATTAAATCTAGCATGTTAAAAACGTGGGCGCCGCCATTGCACCGGAAGTATATATTTAACATTCACCATTAACACATTCTGTTTCAACTTGTCAATATTCTGATTTGTCAAATCTCAAGGGTTGAACTTAGTAGATATATTATTCATTATAGTATACCATTCAACATTCAACGTTGTTTGCAATGTGCATCATTTCATTTCCATTTTATTTAAAACGTATTAAAACGTCAACCGTGGCAAAGAAATATTTGCATAAATACTTTATAAGTATTGTTAACTTACAACATATGAAGAAGAAAACACCATTGTATTGTTATTATTATTTGAGTGACTGAATTCAGTCACTCAATTTTATCTTTATATCAAAGAATTCAATCAGTATATTTGAAAGTAACATAAATCTTATATGTACTTGTTGCTTCTAAAATAAAGCCCAAACTGTAAATTCGGAAACAGAATTCGGATTACAGATATTACATATTAAATACAAACAACATATAACAGAACAACAGCTAAATGAAATTAAGTCTGTATCCTGTTTATTATTTTCACAAAATGTTGACTGAATTCAGTCACACAACATTTGAAAGAAGCTACAAGAAATTGAACTAAATAAGAGTGTTACATAACTTAAAGACTTAAATTACAACAAGTGAGATTACATAGTATTAACATCTATAAAACAGATGACTGAATTCAGTCAACACAAATTCGGTAAATATTTGTTGAAATTAGACCAATTCTGCAAAAGTAAAAATAGAATGACTGAATTCAGTCACAAAATACGGTTTACACAGTTATATTCAATAGAGCAATAAATGCACATAGTTAGTTTACAGGTCGATGTTTGTGATTTGTTCAGTTTAAAGCTTAACACTAACGATGATTACATAACGGATGTACTAGCTTTTGCATGATGATTATTTTTCCTCCCCCATTCATGATTCATTGACTTTTAAACTTTTGCAAAGGGTCGATTTTTATACTTATATATATATATAAATTAAAAATTAAATGCACAAAAAGAGTATTAAAAGCAGCATTGTTTAGCGTTTTCATCCATCTTAGGACTTTTCAAGACTTTTTTTGTATATATGATATACTGATAAAAATGAGTAATTAGTTATTAAAGTATTGTAATTTAAATTTCAACATTTGTATTATATATATCTGTCAAGATTGCACCCAGGTGATTCAATCTGTATTAAATTTTCCATTTTTGTTTTGTTACTAATTCTTGATTTCAAAATTAAGGGAAATTTTGAAAGCTGTTGTATTTAAATAATACTGGACTATCTAAATGCTTATTCGTATGGTGTTCTATTACACCAGTATCCCAGGCTAGGAGAGGATTAAGCGCTCACAAACTTGCCTCCTCCACATTCTCAATGTGCCTGTCCAAAGTCAGGAGCCTGTCGTTCAGTGGTTGTTGTTGGTTCATTTCTGCCATATTGTTCTTCGTAAATTGTAATACATTAGGCCGTTATCTTTTTCATATTGAATTGTTTCATATTTTTTTTTATGTCGGGGCCTTTTATAGATGAATATACGGTATGGCTGTTTCTTATAATGTTGAAGGTCGTATGGTTGCCTTTAATTGCTCGCATTCACCTCATGTGAACATTCGTGGGTAACTGTTTCATTGGTAATCATACCAAAGAGATCCAAACTTTCCAAAAACTTTTAATTTTTTTCAAGTATTTATAATTTGATGAAAATGAGGAAAGTAATGATTTTTCATTTAAAAGAAATGACTTCACCTGCATGTGACATACTGATATATTTAATATTATTGATCTATAAAAATGGTAATCATGGTAATATCTTATTGAGTAGACTGAGCAACCTTAGAGATGAACAGATGATGAATTTCTCCTAATTTTTAAATTAATAAAAATGGTTTTTCATTGTTTAAAGAACAACAAAATCAAGCTCCATAAGTTACATTGGTCATTACACAATTTGCACGTTCACCAACAAACAAAAAATACATAAAACATTGAAAGCCAGAATATAACATATGAAATGTGACAATGTTTAAAATTGAGTGTGGAACACTAGAGGAAGCATCAAGAAGTCTTCTTTTCTCACTTAAAAATATGCTGAGATTTGATAAAAACATGGCAAAAATAGAAAAATAAAATGAATTTGAAATCGAGTTCAATATTTTATTTTGATGTCTTGATTAAATTTTCTTTTAAGGGAAACCCCTTTTTAAACGAAAAGCAGTTGAAAACTGCATGAACCACACTTGAGACTTGCGTGTTCATATTTAAATAATACTTGCAGTTCATCAAATTATTTAAAGTTTATAAAAAAATAAAAAGTTGAAAATACACAAAATCAGAAATTGTCTCATTGCAATGAATCCTTGTGCTAATATGTGTCATTTTGAAGTTCTTCTTTCAAACTGTCCCATATTAATTTCTGGCATTTTAAAAAAAAAATTAGCACAATCCTACTTGAAAGAGACAAAAAGGTGTGCAGTTGTTGTTTTGTCAAGATTTTGGAATCAATGCACCACAGTCTGCTACTCCTGTCCAAAATCTATCACACCAATCGAAACATACGTGTGTTGCTGTCACTTTTGCTAATTTTCTATTTACGGTAAATTCTCTTGACTGTCTGATCTGGATTAAAAATCCATTGATCTGCTTAAAGATTATGTTGGTACTCATAGATAGTAAAGTCTAAAAAAGAAAATAAATTATGCTGAAGACCTATTTCAGAAAAGAAAAGATCATTTAAATAGTGAGAATAATACCATTCTTTGTAAATGCATTTTTGTCGAGCCTTCGACTTTTGTCGAAAAAGCGAGACATAGCGATCATACATTCAGATATTCTTATATTAAAAATATATATCAGATATCTCGTATACTTTATTAGATATCTTATAAAGTATATAAGATATCTTATAAAGTATATAAGATATCTTATAAACTATATGAGATATCTCATATAATATAGGGTTATTGCATGAATATTCTGGAATATTGTTCTTAGTATAATTTATATTGCACGAGCTTGCGAGTGCAATATATGTTCTACGAGGGACAATATTTCCCAATATTCATGCAATAACCCTTTTATTGTATAGCAACATTATAAGTTATATGGTTCGCTACTGACCCCATACGGATCTATAGAGGGTTAGTAAAATCCATAGGGGGTGAAACCGGAAGCCGAGTCCCCTATGAATTTTATTCACCCTCTATGGATCCGTAGGGGGTCAGCAGTTAACCGTATAACGAATTTATCGGACGCTGGACTTTTTCTGCGGCGTTTTGTTGAAAAATAAACAATGAAACACAACAACATTAATAGATGACGTCCATTAACGCGTCATGAACCCCATATGAAACTTACTAACTCCATACGCCTCATAGGGGGTCACCACGTGACGGCGTTTAACCAATCACAACATGATAATTCATCTGCGGTCCGATAAAGGCTCTTTAGAGCCTCTAGTTAGGTTTTACTTTGCTGTACATTATTGCTGTGTCAGTTTATCTCAATCTATAATAATATTCAAGATAGTAACCAGAAACGGCAAAATTTCCTTAAAATTACCAATTCAGGGGCAGCAACCTAACAAAATTTCAGGGCAGATAGATCTTCACCTGGTTAACAATTTTATCCCATGTCAGATTTGATCTAAATGCTTTGGTTTTTGAGATAAATGAGCCAAAAACTGCATTTTACCCCTATGTTCTATTTTTAGCCATGGTAGCCATCTTGGTTAGTTGGCCAGGTCACCAGACACATTTTTTAAACAAGATACCCCAATGATGATTGTAGCAAAGTTTGGTTTAATTTGACCCAGTAGTTTCAGAGGAGAAGATTATTGTAAAAATTAACAGACGACAACGACGACGACGACGACGGACGACGGACGACGGACTCAAAGTGATGAGAAAATCTCACTTGGCCCTTTGGGCCAGGTGAGCTAAAAAGGTGCACTCGATTTTCTCTTTTCGATACAATTGTTAAACCATTTTTTGGAATTTTTTCTCCAATCACATAATGGAAAGGCAGACACGAAAATTACTGAACTAATAGATTGATATGTTCTCCGTCTGTGGTAATTTAAAAAAAATCGGAGGTTATGCATTTTCTTCATCCAACTTGATAGATTCCTATGTCGTCGACTTGATATCGAATTGTTTTGCAGCATTGGGTCTGCATTGATATGTAGATAAATTGAAAACTTATGCAAATGGTGTTTTTAAAATAAAACACTTCTTTATTGAGAAGAAAATTGTCGTTGTGTTTGTTTCTATATTAATTTTTAAAAATTGTGTTACTATAGTAAACATTGCAGTAAGCATTTATTGCCTTCTCTAACAAAGAGCTTCGATTTCAACTGGGTTTCCGCCTGGTATGATATATTAAAAGCTACAATAAAATTTGATCTTCCCTTGACTGTTAGCAGTGATACCTGGAAGTTATAAAGTAAAGTTTGCAAATAAAATTTTGTAACCTCACCTTTTTCTTTCATATTCTGTATTTGAGGTCGCTGTTGATATTTCGAATTCACTTCACCCAGGCCACCAGAACTTTGAGTTATTCTTTTTCTTTGGTGATTCGTCTGTTTAAATACAAATTACACAGTTTTAAACAGTGTTTCACAAAAAGATAGAACAGTGCATACAACAAGTAATTGTTTATATTTTTTTCTTTAAAAATGTATTGAAAAAACAGGATTTTCACACAATATTGACTTTGCCAATATGCAATCATATCACATCTTCTAATTTTATATTTTGACCATATCTATGCATATAAAGCAGGTATTGTCTATTTTTACCGTTTATATGTTTTTAAATGAAAATTAAAGAAAAAAAATCGTAAGACTGCATCACATTATTATTTCATTATAAATGAGAGTTCATTAATAGGAAGCATTTTCAATTACCTTTCCAAAAACGAATCGACCCTATATGAGATAGAATGTCATAACAACACATATACAATTCAAAATATAAAGAGCTAGCAAAATATCTTAACATTGAAAATTTATATTCTTTAAGTTGCTTTGAAGTACACATAACTATGGCGCGGAATCAGGGTCATAAATGTCGATTTTAGTATATCCTAAAATGATTTCAGTATATACTAAATTACATTTTAGCATACCCTAAATTGATTTTAGGGTATCCTAAAATGATTTTAGTATATGCTAAAATCATTTTAGGGTATCCAAAGTCAATTCAGTATATACTAAAATGATTTTAGTATATACTAAAATCATTTTAGTATACCCTAAAATCAATTTAGCATATACTGAAATATTCAGCATATACAGAAATACTGGCGCGGAATCAAGGTCATAAATAACGATTTTAGTATACACTTAATTGATTTTAGTATATCCTTAATTCAATTTGCTAATAGTTTTGTTCACCAATGAAAAGATCGCTTTCTGGACGAGTTGGAAAGACAGTCACTGCGGACCTTGCTGAGATGTGGCAAATGTCCTCTCACTTGATTTCAAACCTTAAAATAGACTTATTAGGAAAGGATATAGTTACGATACTATTGATTCACTCATATTGTCTTTGCATCGGAAATAAACACAATTATTCTATAAACAGTTGTTGGCATGATACGGGTTATGTTCTTCTCATTTATTTTATGATGGTATGATTCTAAACCCCTAACGGGAGGGATTTTACTTGATTTTCATATGATGTAGACATAATCTTTCAATCAGTTTAATTGAGGTCTGCAGCTGGCATGTCAGTCCTTTGTTAATTTATGTATCACATGTTGTCATTTTGCTTGGTTTCTTTTGTTGCCTATTCTGATATCTGACTCGGACTTCTTTTAAACTGAGTTTTACTGTGCGTATTGCTATATATGTGTTTCTTTATTCTACATTTGCTAGAGGTATATGGGGAGGGTTGAGATCTCACAAAACATGTTTAACCCCGCCGCATTTTCAGTTGCGCCTGTCTCAAGTCAGGAGCATCTGGCCTGTGTTAGTCTTGTATGTTTTTTTATTTTAGTTCATTTATATGTTTTGGAGTTTAGTGTGACATCCATTTTTACTGAACTAGAACACAATTTTATTTAGGGGCTAGCTGAGAACTACCTCCGGTGCGGGATTTTCTCACTGCGTTGAAGACGTATTGGTTGCCATCGGCTGTTGTCTGCTATTTGGTCGGGTTGTTGTCTCTTTGACATATTCCCCATTTCCATTTTCAATCTTATCTAATATCTCGTGGGGCGGATGCAGGATTTTCAAAGGCATATGGGTTTATTAGTAAGTTGGAAATCAATCAGACTTCGTTTAGATGAGACATGTTTTCATAATGAATAAAGATGAACAATATGGGGAGGGGGAGTTAAAGATTGAAAAGTTAAACGTTTTTTGTTTGTTTTGTTTACTAAATGCACAATAAATTTATGTACATCTCTTCTCGGTTAATCTTCCTCTTGGCAAATTCATTTAACGATTTAAAAGTACATCAAACGGAACTAAAACTGTAGAAAATGTGTGTTATACGTCAATCAGACAGCAATCAAACGACAAAAAACCACCTAATAGATATCGGAAGATGTGGTATGAGTGCCCATGAGACAATTCTCCATCCAAGTCATAATTATAAAAGTAAATCATTATAGGTCAAGGCACGGTCTTCAACACAGAGCCTTGGCTCACACTGAACAGCAAGCTATAAAGGGCCCCCAAAAAGTTACTAGTGTAAAACAATTCAAACAGGAAAACCAACGGTCTAATCTATATAAAAATCGAGAAACACTTATGAACCACATAAGCATATCTAGAGAGCAACATATAGTGTTCAACAATAGACAGGTGTCTAAACTACGTGTAAATCGTTATGTTGGTTCTAAAGGTCTCTGAAATCTGGAAAAAAAATCCCTACACATCACTAAGTCTCATTATGACATAATACCACGATATGTAATGATGCAATACTATACATGTATTAACCTTCTTCACTATATATAAACAATAACAATGTTGTATAAAATAAAAAAAAATTCCAGAAATCGCTAAAAGTTATTTTCCGCAGCTAGATTTCTTTTATACTTCTGGTACGGCAAGTTATTGCATGAAGAACCCAAGAAAATAATGTATATATTTGGTGCAATATTATGCTTGCCAAATGCAGAAAATCTTACATGGTTAATCACACGAGAGCATTTGCTTAAAAGAAATCAAGTACGACAGAGAAGAAAGTCTGTCTGAAAGTTTTCGTCTTTTATTTTGATACGCTTTACGAAAAATGATTAACAATTTTGGATGCATGTATACACGAGATTGTTTAAGCTGGTTAATCACTGTTACAATGTTGTCAAATATATGTATACTATTTAGCGGTCACAGTTCAATTTCTTTTTGTATTCATTTTCAATGAGATGCGGGATATTGTTTGACTTTATAAATAAAGTTGTTAACTTTGTTGAAATAAATATGCAACTCCAGTACGAAAAGGTTATACAGCGACGAGCAGACAATTTTTTTAATTGATGTTTGTGAATTAATGATCCTAAGTTACTGATTGTATCAGCCGTCGTGTAAATCTCTAAAATCACGGATAGACCAGGTTAACAATCCGATTAAACACGTTCAATGGTATTTCTTAACGCCATGTAAAATCAGAAACAGAAACAAATGCAATTTTGCAATGTTGCTTTAATTTTCAAGAAAGATAATGCTGGATATAATACAATGATCTTTAAACATGTGGCAAGGACTAATTGAGGCAGCACAAGCTGAAAAAAACATACAATTAGATCACATTAAATAATCTTGTTGTTCTTTATATTTTTTTTTAATCTTAAAATGTCATACTTTATATTGAAGATAATAATGTATAAATAACTTTATCGTTTGAATGTGGCCAAAATAACTAGAGATTGTCGTGGTTTTTTTTACGTATCAACCAATTTGAACAGGATGAAATAATAAGGCACATACTCTCTAAGCGTGAACTATCCAAAGAAGGCAAAGATATGTATTTATTGGGTAAATTAAATTAAAAAGGCGTAGATAAATCCCGTTCTAAATACGGAGAGCGAAAGCGAACAAAATTTTACATATACTTTTGACGACAAATAATTAAGTTTGTCGAGATGTATTTCTGTTACCTATAGGGTAAAAAATGGCGGAAATGTAATGGTAATGCGCACAAACGTAATACACCGACCTATAGTGGAGCGGCGAAAGTTAAAAAAGTCGCTTAGTTAACGAGTTTAAATTACCTAAATACCTCATGGGATTTTAATGGCTTAAAATGTCTATCGATTATTCAACTTCTGAAAAATGTTTGTCGTCAAAATAAAATGTGGTACAAATGACGTTAAAAATAGCCTTAACTGACGTTACCCAACTTGCATCGTATACCCCACTGCTGATTCGGTACTCATATTTCATATCAAACACGTTCTAAAAAATAATTTGTGAACGAAATTGGTAAATATAGTTATTCTTGAACTTCATACAATTTAAGAGAATTTTTAAAAAGTCCTATATGGAGAGCACAATGCATCTGAAAATGGTTGAAAATAACAGTGAAAAAAATCATCGTTTTTCACCTAGCATTATTTGCACGTGCAGTATAGTTGTATTTTAAAGTCACAACAATAAAGCCGTCGTATAATACTTCAATCGACTCGATTTACTTTTTGCAGTAAATTCTTTATAAGATAAATATTTGGCTAAATATCGGCTTTTTATTGAGATTTGAAGTCCGAATATTTGTCACAAATTTACCGACATTGTTGTGGTTTCTATTTATAGTCCAACATTCAGCAATTTTTCGAAGGTTGATTGTAGTCGTTTTCAAGCATATTTCTTGTTCATTTTGTAATTTCCGAAGCTTTGTGATTAATTTATATTGTTTGGTATTGTTGTGTATTAGATTTTGTTGATTTCAACGGGAAAAGTGAATATCATTGTAGGGTTTGTTTGGTTTTCAGGTGTGTTTGATTTGTTTCTTATTTCATCAAATGGACAATTTATCAGTCTCATTAAAACTAGTCCCTCCGAATGCCAAAAAAAGGAGAGTGGAAGTTGGTGTTGACAATTGCATTATCTGCAATTCTGTTGATGATGAAAATTTGATAACATCAACGGAATCTGGAAAAAAAAGCCTGATAAATGCTGCAGCAAAGAGACGTGATGATTTGTTCAGTTTTTTTGATGAGTTCTGCAATGAAATATCTAGTAAATTACCCGTATTTAGGTACCATAGATCATGTTTTAAAAGCTACACAAGTAAACATAATTTAAAAGCAGTAGCATGTTCTTCAGCTGAAAAGGAAAGACCAGATATAAATTACGATTTCTCTAACTCTTTGGTGCCTGGAAATTATGATCACCCTCTCGATACATCAAAGTGTATTATTTGCCGCAAAATGTCACATAAAAGGGTGAAAACATTACATACCATTTCATCCGCTGAACGGTTAGCCAATCTTAAAGATGCTGCTATTAGAGCATGCGACGCTGAAATGATTGATCGAATAGAGAAAGAGAATTTGCTCAATAAAGCAGTGTATCATGCAGCATGTCTGACTACATACTTGGCATATAGACCAAAATCAAATGACAAATCAGCGTATGATTTGGCATTTGAAAGAGTGGTTGAAATGATAGACAGAGACGTCATTTGTGACAAAAAGTCTCTTCTATTGTCATCACTCTTGACAATGTACCAGTCTTTTTTACCTGATAAAATAAGTAAGACCTACTGTAATTCCTCCAAGCTTAAGGCTAAACTTGAGAAGCACTACAAGGATGCAATTGTATTTTTTGCTCAACAAGGACAAGGTAAATCTAGTATTGTATTTGCTAGCGACATTTCCATTGGCGACGCTGTTAAGGCAGCTAATAGCATCAAAGCAGAATTAGAATTGCTTGAGATAAAAGCCGACTTGAGTACATGTAGCTCCACCAAAACCAATGAACAAACCGATATGCATGTACTCTATGCAGCCGCCTCAATATTAAGACAAAAAAAAATGGAAAATGTATACATTTCTGGAGATTATTATCCTGCAAATGACGAAGCATCATTGGAAATGTCAAAAGCAATGTTGCCAACTAGAACATTTCTACCCAATGCTTAAAAATACAAAAGAATTATGGGTTCAAACTGGTTCAATAGGTAGCTTGAAGGATAATAGACGTTTTATACCAGTTCACGACATTGTTTCGTCTATTGACCCAGTTGTCACCGGTATTCTGCCGGTCGTTCATGCTCTGAGTGGGTGTGATTCCACTTCAAGTTTTTTGGAATCGGTAAAAAGTCAGTATTCAACCTCCTGAGATTAAAACCAAGCCGTTTCAGTAATCTTGTAGCCTTAACACAAGATTATGTTGATAGTGCGGTAGTTACTGCTAGGGAGTTTGTTGCTGCTTTATACGACTCAAAGTACAAATTTAAGAAATGTCACAACGATTTAAATTTGCTGAGACATCAGTTGGCTATCAATAAAGATAAAAGTCTTATAAAGCTTCCGCCATGTGAATCCGTATTTAAACAACACGTACTGCGTGCAATCTGGCAAAGCAAAGTTTGGGTGTCGGCAAATTTGGCCAACCCAAATAATGGCTCCCCATGTGCTTTTGGTTGGAAAACTGCACAAAATGACAAGTTAGAGCCAGTTTTCTTTGAAGGACAAATGGCATCAGACTTTCTACAAGATCTTATTTGTTCGTGTAAAGGGGAAAAAAGCATGCCAGGAAGCATGTGTTTGCAAGGAGCAGGGTCTTCCCTGCACTGATTTATGTTTTTGCCAAAATGTAGGAAATTGTAATAATGTCCAGTCAGTATCCGCTGACATAGCTGATGACACAGATGAAATATCATGAAAATAGTTTTTGTTACAATATTTGATAGTTTTATTTTGGTTTATTATGGGTTTTTTGTCCCACGTTTCAATTTTATGAAATTAAACTCATCATAGATACTAGTACCAAAATTAACGTTCACGTCTTAATGTTTGAATAATTTCTACAAAATGCTTGCTCTCATTGTGTAGTTTACCACTCCAATATCTATATTATATCAAAAGGTATCTTGTATTGAGAAAGTTCATTTAAGGAAAACTCAGTGACATGTCTTATCCTTCAAAACTGAAAGGAAATTTAGCACGGCTGCACATTTTTATTGTTTTATTTATAAACTATGCATTTCGGATACTCTTTTAAACACTTTTTCCCTGAAGTATTTAAGAAATGCTATTTGTCGAGGTGAAATATCAAGGTTATTTTGCTACTGGTTTTTATTAGGCTTTAAAATTTGTATACCACGGACTACCTTCAAAAAAGTTAAATATAACGTTCTTTTGACGTCAAGTCCAAATAAAAAAACAAAGTTGTATGAACTAACACATTGATACATAGTAATACTCATTTAATTTATTGAATAGATTATTAATTTTGAAAAATATCAATGGTATTGTTTCTCGAGATGAAAATAGGATTTTTTAAGTGATGACCTTTGACCTTGATTTTCGGCATAATGGTACCAGCTTTCATATTGATGACACATATTTTCAAAAAGTACACGATTTCAGCTTTCCAACGAGCTATTAAAAGTCCATGAGGTATTTAGGTAATTTAAATTTCTGAAATTGTCTGCTCCGCCGCTCCACTATTTGCAGTATTCTAATTGGTTAAATCTTTAAAGTTACACAGTGTGCAATTGTCCTAATACGAGAATTTTATTGACCCGATAAATTCCGTCTTAGGACAATTGAACAATGTGTAACGAATTAATCCTGATTTTGTTATGTAACATATCATTATATTTCAAATTCAATTTAAGAACAATATCAACAAATATATTTTAGATATCTAATCTAAAACTGTGAAAAATTAAAAATATTATGAGTCCGAATAGATATGAAAATACAAAACAGTGTACTGCTTTATTAAAGGGATACGCTGATCTACGCTGGGCAATGCATATTGTTAATATTTTATTTCTTATATTTTCAATTGTACTGCGTTATTTAATTCACCAGTCAGATGTTATGGTGAATTTTCATAATTCTTCGAACTTTTCATAATGTATATTATAATTATTATAATTAAATAACCAGTAAATTTAATATTTTTGTACATAAAATTTTGCAGCTAAAATGCTGAAAACCGTTTTCCGTCGGGGGGCTTCCCCCCTGAACCCCCTACCAGGGATCTACCCCCTGTCGATTGGTGCCTACAGTTGACTGAATATCTAGCTACGCCCCTGATGACTATAAAAAAAATCAATTGAAAAAAAATAATTATTACAGTCAGTGGTATAAGAGAAATAATTTCTATTGACGTAATAAATAAGGGAGATAATTCCAATTGACGTGATAAAAAATTGTACTGAAAATTAGGACAATATCAGCCAATTAAATTGCGAGAAATTACTCTAAATCAGGATAAAGTTTTTTTATTCCTCAGTCTTGCCAAGTAGGAGATGCAACATTTTTTAACTGATTTAAGGTGTGGCCAAGTATTGAAAGAACTGTTTCAAAAAAATCTTTTATTGGTTCGAAATTTCGCTTTCTGAAATTCGTGCATTCTCATTATTTCGGTAGGTTTAATAACCATAGATAAGTCAGATGTTGATTTTTTTTCGAAAGAGAAAGAAGTGTGATAAGCAATAGTAGTTATATGAGGATAAAACATGATTCGGTAAAAAAAAATCTACAAAATGAGTGTTGCGTTTCTAAGATCGGTCAGTATACATACAGAATGTGGTGTTAAAATACATTAATCCGATAGCAATAATTAATTGGATGTAGACTGGTCTCAATGTCACTCATACCACATCTTCTTATTTACACAAGTAGGTAGAACTGTCCAAATCAGTTCTAGGTAGAACTGTTAGAACTGTTCTAGCTAGAACTGACTAAAAGGTGTCAGACTGACAGTTCTACAAACTGTCCTAGAACAGTTCTCCTGACAGATTCTGACAGATTTAATGAGAGGTTAGAAGTGATCTCCACTGTATGTGTTTTGCTTTATAAGTGTTTCTTTATTCAACATTGGCTAGATAAACTTATTCTAAAAGGTTATCTATTCAACACTGTAATAAGATCACTGAATATTGTTTTTATTGGTATAAATATTGATTTTGTTATCAGAAAATTAAAAGCTAACTAAATATAACAGTATGTTATATACATATACATATTCATGGATCTACAATCTGTCGATACCTGTAACTTGGCATTGCACAAGGTCATGTTTTTCTCTGGCTGTTTATGACATCTTTACACTAAATCCATTGGATGTTGGATGTGTACGGATTGATAGTTTAGTCTTAGATGCATGCTTTTTTATTAGTTGTTAGTGGCTTTGAACTAGCTGTCAGATAACTGCGAGTACTCTCAGATATGTTCATTGTGTCTTTTTGTGTCGGGATGTATAAGTTTCCGGCCACGTCCACTTGTGTCATTGTCCATCTGATGAGTGAAGCCTTTATGAACTGATTTTTATAGTTCGTTCTTATGTTGTACTGTTATACCACTGTCCCAGGTTAGGCGGAGGGTTGGGATCCTGCTAACATGTTTAACCCCGCCACATTATTTATGTATGTGCCTGTCCCAAGTTAGGAGCCTGTAATTCAGTGGTTGTCGTTTGTTTATGTGTTACATATTTGTTTTTCGTTCATTTTTTTACATAATTAAGGCCGTTAGTTTTCTCCTTTGAATTTTTTACATTGTCTTATCGGGGCCTTTTATAGCTGACTATGCGGTATGGGCTTTGCTCATTGTTGAAGGCCGTACGGTGACCTATAGTTGTTAATGTCTGTGTCATGTTGGTCTTTTGTGGATAGTTGTCTCATTGGCAATCATACCACCTCTTCTTTTTTTATAGATGTATAGGGGAGGGTTGGGACCTCACAAAACATGTTTCTACCCGCCGAATTTTGCGCCTGTTCCAAGTCAGGAGCCTCTGGTCTTTGTTAGTCTTGTATATTTTTTTAATTTAATTTCATTTATATGTTTTGGAGTTTAGTGTGAAGCCCGTTTTCAATTAACTAGTACACAGTTTTATTTTGGGGCCAGCTGATACCACCTCCGTGTGCGGGATGTTCTCGCTGCGTTGAAGACCAATGGATGCTGTCTGCTCTTTGGTTGGGTCGTTACCTCTTTGACATATCCCCCGTTTTCTTTATCAGTTTTAATAGAATGTTGAGCTCTACCTTATGTCCATCCACATCAAAACTGTCAAATAACTTGTTATAGGAGTTATCTACCTTGTATGACGATTTTTCTCACTTTCATGTTCGCCTGTTATATTGAAATATATAATAAATAGATAGAAACTTTTAATAGCAAAAATTACCAACAAGAAGACAAGATCTATTGATTTTCATAGTTCTTTGTCACCCCCCACTCTGAAATTCCGTCTATATAAACATTTCTTTCCGTTTCCGTTCCGTTTTCCGTTTCCGCCGTATTGGAGAGTCCTGTTTAAAATATTTGATTAAACACATCAACAGTAATAAAAATACCAAGAAAATATAAAAAATTAAATAGACCTCCGAATAATACCTTTTCATTTGAGGGATTTCAAATATGGTACAGTATTAAACAAAAATATGCTAGTCTGCATGGTTTACTACCACAAACAATCCCTCCTAACAGACATGACTCTGGACCTCAGATTGTGTTATCTTCTTGTTAATGAAAACAGTCGGGTTTGGACACATATGCACCAGCATTTCAGACAAATGGAACTGGATGTATATATATAAGAAGATGTGGTATGAGTGACAATGAAACAACTCTCCACCCAAGTCACAATTTAAACTAGAGGGTCCAAGGACCCTGTGTCGCTCACCTGATATTTTTATTTACAATTGATGCATGATAAATGCAACTGTTGTACTGTCGTTAAGTTTCAGAGATATAATACTAAAAAGTGCATTTGAAACCTATGTTTTATTTCAGCCATGTGGGCAGGCAGGGTCATCATACACAGTGGTCCCTGGATATCCTAGTGGTGATTTAAACCAAGTTTGTTTAAATTTGACAGTTGTTTCAGGGGAGAATTTTTGTAAAATTTATCTAACGAGAAATGCAAAGTAATGAGAAAGTTGTGAAGTTGTTTTGTTGTTGCGGACCCCCCCCCCCCCCCCCCTTTATGCCAAAAAAACCCAAAAAGGTAATAAAAAATTATCATATAAGGGCAAGCTATCCTATTAATGATTTCTGCAAAATTCAGTTGATTGTGCAACGGTTGTATAGCCAGCTGAGGTCGTTCAAAACTCATGAAGTTCGTTGTTTTGTTTGAGGAAATATTTTTTTTGTTGGTTTTTATAACTTTAATTGATTTATTGAAGTGACAGTTTTGTTATAATTGTAATACACAAATCAAATCCATCGGTCACGTTTCAGACCCGGAATATGGCTGAAGTTTTTTGATTTATTTGAGGAAATATTTTTTGTTGGAAAACTTTAGTTGTTGTATTGAATTCATAGTTTTGTTATAATTGTAACATACAAATTAAATCCTTTGGTCACGTTTCAGACCCGGAATATGGTTGAAGTTCGTTGTTTTATTTGAGGAAAAACACTTTAGTTGTTTTATTGAATTCATAGTTTTGTTAGAATTGTATAATATGGCACACATTCACAGTCCTGTTAAACTATGTCCATCAAGTCCGAAACGTAGTAGGAATGAAATACAATGGGATCAGTGTATTATATGTCAGGGTTCTGCTTCTGAATTGCTCATTAACATGCGAGGAATTAGCAAAAATAGCTTTATTGATGCTATGGGTGCACGGAAAGATCATGTATATTTTAGGATATTGCATGATGTTTCAGACCTAGATCATCTTCGTGCTGATAATTACAAAATATTATACCACCGTTCGTGCTATAAATCCTACACTAGCAGACACAACTGCAGTTATTTTAAAGCTGAATCGTCATTAGGTACGCCCGAGCAAACCCCTGCAGCAGTTCAAACATATGTGCCAAACATGCAGGTTCAATCTATTTGCCAAGTTTTAAATTGGGATGTTTTTTTTTTTTTTTTTGTGAAAATAAAACATTCAAAAAAGACAGGAAGCTCCGCAAAGTAGAGTCAAATGACAGAAAGGATAATTTAAGAAGATCAGCATTTGAAAAGAATGACCTAAGAATGCTTCAAATGATGGATGACAAAGCATTTTTTGACAATGCAGTCTATCATAAAGGTTGTATTACCAAATATTTGTTAAGTAAAGCTAAGTCTGAAAGCTTAAACATTGCTAGTTCTATAATAGACCACGACACCGCTTTTCGGTCGCTAATTTCAGATGTACACGAAGATTTATTTGTTGGTAAAAAGGCATTCCCCATGTCGCAAATATTGGAAATATATATTTCTCATCTTCCTGATCACCTGCCAAAGACATACCCTGTAACCAAACTACAAGATAAACTGGAAAGGTATTACGACAAGGCATTATTGTGCAACCACAGCGCGGTCAAGGAAAGTCAAACTTTGTATTTAGCAGCAACGTATCAATAGGCAACGTTGTTGCAGCCGCGGGAAAGTTGAAATCAAAGTTAAAGACATCTGAAATTGAACAGGAAGTATCGCAAGTGTCCGACAATATCAGCGATGATCAAATATTACATTCCGCGGCTAAAATCCTTAGACGTGACATCGAAAATTTAACCGTTCCTACCGATGACTACCCAACTCCAAACGAGGCGTCCTTAGCCGTGTCTATGGAGCGTATGCCTTCATCGCTTACAAAATTTGTCTGTTGGCTGATGGACAACAAGTTATTTAAGGACGCGTCTGAACCCTATGTTGTTCCGTTTGACAAAATAAGAAAGGTGATGGGTATAACTGAGTGTATTGTTTCGGTTTCCAAGGAAACTTTTACTCCGTTCCACCTTGGTCTTGCTGTGCAGTTACACCACGATTTTGGGTCGAAACATCTCATAGAGACCTTATATTCTCATGTTTTTAAAGTCTTGAAGGATAACCCAGATGATTTCTCCGATTTGTCAAACCTTTCGAATTGTGACATCGATGAATCTATAGTTGCAGCTCGAAATCTTGTTGTTAGGTTGTATGATATCAAGTCCAAACTCAAAACTGATCATAGTGACCTTAACAAATTGAGGGTAAAATTAGCTACAATTAAAAATTCCTCCCTTGCCAAACTTTCTCCTTGTGAAACTACCTTTAAACAACATGTACTAAGAGCTTCACTACAGACATATATTTGGATGTCTTCCCATATAGCAAAATTACCCCATCATTCTCCTCTAGAGTTCGGATGGGAAAAGAAGAACGGACTTGTTCCTGTCTATTTCAAAGGTCAGATGTCATCCGAATTTCTGCAAGATTTAGTTTGCACTTGTAAGGGGAAATCAGTGTGTTCAAAGGGCTGCATTTGCTTCGAATAAAATCTATCGTGTACAGATTTATGCCCATGTCAGGCAAATGACATTTGTCATAATGTAAATACTCATCTGGTTACAGTTAGAAACATTGATGACGACGAAGATGACGATGTATAAGATTTCAATTATCTGTTGGTACCTTACCAATCATTGGAACATATAGAATAAAATGTGTAAGCAGTCCGTAATGTTTTAATCCATCTTGTGGAGAAAGATATGTAATAAAAAAAAACAAAAAAAAAACAAAAAAACACCCTGCCATTTGGTCTCTGACCTTGACGTGGTTGGTAGGCTTTCAAACTAACAGGAGATTGTATATCATTGTAGCTAATATAACCTTCGATCATAATTTTCTTTATGTACTTGTTCTTTCTCTCGTCTTTCTTGTTTGTCTTCTGTCATACTTATGTCACCATGTCTTCAAGATTTTAATGTCCCCATGGTATTTCACGCATTTTGTGTTTGCATCTTTTTGTAATATACATCGATGTTGTACATAACACTGTTCCTTAATAATTTTTTGAAAACTTGTAAACATTATGGTCAACTGTTGCTCATTTAGTCATCTGTATGTGTAGGATGCGGTAGTTTACCTGTTTCTAATAGACGTTTTGTTTTCATAACCTTAACCCCCTTTTTTCTCCGTTTGCAATAAATTTGACTTTTGTAAAGCAAAGCTGTACACAGAGCTTTATATTCAACCAAGTTTAACGTTAATGTTACACAAATTTCGAAACAAATGATAATATATACTATTTTATACCCAATAACTGAAATTTGATATTTACCTAGAAATTGACGAACACCTTACTATTTAAAGACGTAAAAAACACATTTTGTTTTCGACAAATTATTAAAGTTAAGATTTAAAAAACATCTTTAGATGTTACTTGTATCGAATTGATTTTTTTTTTTGAAATTTCGAAATAAAAATAGGTCAAGGTCACTGTTATTGAGCACCTGTTTGAAAATTTCAAATTTGCACCCTATATGCAAAAAAGTCAATCTAAAGTCATTTTTGGGGATAAAAATATAAAAATAAGTTCTAAATCTAGATACAAAAGATATTTTTCTATAAATAAGTCGTTTTTATTTTGCTTCAAACGCATATATGTAGGAGAAACAAGCTATCTAAAAGTGACTGTGCATATTTCTTGAATTTTGGCTTTGACCTTTGACCCCGATTTAAAAAAAACGTGACCACGGCAGACAACGACGACAACGCTATTTCGATGAGGATCCAATGATATAAAATATAGCCGTATGTTATTCCGTTAAGGCAAATCGATTATATTTGTTGATTGGGCACCCTACTAATTATGATGTGTGTCGTAGCTGGGACTCTTATACTACATGTAGTATAATAGTCCCAGGTCGTAGTTGTAACAAAAATTTACGAGAATTCGTTACAATAAGCTCAAACATAAGAGAGAAAAAAAATAAAGTTTCCAAAATTGCATACCACATATTAAAGCTGCCAGGAGAGAACGAGAGCTTTAATTTACAATCAATGAATGTCAAAACGCCCGAAATAAAATTAGATATAATAATCAATTTAGATTTTTTTTAAATGTTCGCTTTACACTTGAATTTGATCAAAATTATAAGTTTGCAGCATCATACCGATCAAGTTTCACAATTGTATAATCTTTAAGCTAGGTTCACACTGCCGATCAGATCAACTCGATCAAGCCCGATCAAGACAAATTACTTGATCGGGAGACTGGTCTGACTCAATCGACAATGATGTTCGGGATAGTCTACCTTACTCGTAATTGATCTGACTTTCTACCCGAGAGTTTTTGACATGTCAAAAACAATCGGGTAAGGACAGAGAAGCAAGTCACTCGAGATTTCGTCGAGTAGCGGTCGAGTTGATCGGGAAAGGATCGTGTAGAGATCGAGTTTGGTCGGAATACAAAAATTTTACCGATCAGTACTCGATCATTTCAACCTTTGCTCGACTAATGTCCGATCATTTCCAGATTAACTCTACCAATGTCCGATCGCTTCCACATCACTGCGACTTCTACATTTATTTTATCCCAGACCAACTCGACCAATACCCGATCCCTTCGCGGCACATTCGATCACTCTTCGCCCATACACGAGAACACATGACTGTTACACGATTCTCTAAAAGTGTGTGCAGATCTAATTAACTCTCATAACTCTGCCTCCGCAAAAATATATTGGCAACATCATATGTAACTGTACAAAAATCCCTCTATGTACAGTACGTGTCTTTACTTTTGCAAGGAGAGGTAACATTTTCAAAGAGAGGCAAAAGACACCGAAGGAACAATCAAACTCAAAGGTCGAAAACAAAGCGACACAGCCATAGCAAAAAACGAAAACCGACGAGAAGACAAACAGCAGTCCACATAACATAGAAAACTAAAAATTTAGAAACATATAACCCAACAAAAACCTGGTATGAACTCAGGTGTTCCGGAAGGGAAGAATATCCTGCAATTTTGGCAACCGGCGGATTTTTCAAATATGAAAGTTATTGTGCAATAGCATTCATTATCAGACTGCTGACGACTAAGTTATCTTTCGAAGTTGGTTTATAAAAACATCGATCAAGATTATATTTACCTGTTTTATGGGCTATTTTCTGTTTTGTCTGTCCGTATTTTTCGTTTGTCTAGAAATGTTTGCACTAGCATAAAGATGAAGTACAATTGTCAACGAGACAGCTCTTCACAGAACACCAAATGACATAGAAATGATTAATAACAACTATAGGTCACATTATTACTGTCAATTTTTTTTTCCATTCGAACTTTTTTACGTAATTTCAAACAAAAAGGAGACGAAATACAAATATTTTTTTTATTTGCAGCGAATTTCGTTCTTACACTAGCGATACAAACAGTTCAACGTGCACACGTTTTGATCATTTGTTTCTAACATACTTTTGCAAAGTTTGCATAAACTTTGACAAACTATACACTCGCTGCTAATACGTCTACTGTTTGTCAATTGTCGTTTTGTTAGTTCAAACGATGCATTTCTTTCTAACTTTAACATTAAATCAATCATCTAAACGTGTTCTTGCTTTTCATAACTCAAAATATTGTTTAAAATTACTCAAATTTAGGTATTATCTTCCTTTCTTTCATAAAATAACAGCTATGATTTATAATGAAAGAAAGGAGGGTAATATCTGAATTTGGGTAATTTTGGACAATATTTTGAGTTATGGAAAGCAAGAACATAACTCTTTAAAAAAAAAAGGCTTTATCATCACTATCTTCATACATTCATCTGATTAAGATGAAAAACTGTCAATAAAATTAAATATGCATAGAGGAGCGATGTCCTATGAAAAATACTGATTACATACTTATGCTCATATATTACACAAACAGTATGCTTTATTTGTAAGAAAGCAAGGAAAAGGGGATGGTAAAGTTTATGTATATTGCTATATAACATAAGTACTAATCCAGTGACAAATCTCATTTTGTGGTGTCATTTCCAAAAAGAGCAATACAACTACCATTACATATCAGTGTCCACTATGAGGAAGTTTTTATAAGCATTAAGTTCCTCTTTGTTAAGTTAGTGCAAGTCTCTCATACTGCCCACATGTGATCGGCGTGTCAGCCACTGCCTCACCTAGATTTCTCTGTGCCCGTTGCTGTCTACACCTTCTTGTTCGTCTTCTTTTCACTCTCCAAGCTCCGTTACCGCTATCAACCTGTCTCTCTGAGCTCTTACCACCTTGCCCACAAATCCTATTGCTTTATTTCTATATAGATATTTCAAATGTATGATTTTACTCGGACCTTCTACTGAATATAACCAAATATATGGAAAATATGTCCATTGGACACTGATAATATCCCAGCTAGCATATATAACATTATAAAGGGTCATTACTCAAGAACGTTCACCCTAATTCGTTTTTGAACTGTGTTTTATGGTAATAAGCATTGTGTATATGGCGTTTCATAAAATTTGGTTGAGGCAAAATAAAATTGAGAGAACGGAAACTTATATTGTTGGGACGTACGCATATACGTACGGACGGACAAGGGTAACACGTAATACCCACTCCGAAGCGGCGGGGAATAAAAGCTTCGGACGTTTTTATACTAAAATTGTGCATACCCGACCAATTCCCGATTATCCCTACGACCCATATACGATCAGGTCGATCTGGTCTGGTCGAGATCAGACTGAGATCGTGAAAAAGTTGATTTGGTCTAGCTAGTCGAGTAAAGATCGTGAAAAGATCGTGAATTGATCGGAATTATCGAATAAGTATTCATTTTGTTGTCGGGATGGAGTCCTGGTGGGGTCGTGAATTGTCGAGTGAAGGTCGTGTACAGTCGGATGGCGGTCGTGTAGAAGTCGTAAACAGGCCCGATCAAGAATTTGGTTGAGCTTGTCGTGGAAATTTGGACAATCGGGTTCATCGAGTTGATCTGATCGGCAGTGTGAACCTAGCTTTAGGGTAGAAAGTTTAAAGTTCTTTGTGTATGTATGGAAGTAAAACGGAAATAATAAAAATATTTGGTTGATGAAGATTAATGATCATTAATTAATTATTTAAAAGATTGTGCCGATACAAAAGGTCCAAACGCAATCATTTCTATGTTTGGTCATACTATTGAGTGTTATAGTCTGAATGAGGCTGAATGCATTGTGATAATAATCTTGGTACGCTATTTTCCCTTTTATTTCTGTTAATTGGTGGCTTTTATTAATAAATTCTTACCAATTTGAAAATAAGAAGATGATTGCTTGTGAGATAACATTCACAAAAGTTAAAATGAAGTCGATGAAGTAAAGCATGTATAGGCCTTCAACAATGAGACAAAACATACCGTATCGTCAGCTATAAAAGACCCCGATATGAAAATTATGAAACAATTAAATTAATTACAGCCGATTCCATTGAGTGTGTAGGGAAAGGTAATATCTTTGGTTAGCTAAGGTATACTACCCTCCTTTCGAAGTAGCTTAGTCTTACAGACAGATAGATTGGTTATCTTTCGGATGAGTCTACTTTAAAAGGAGGGTAGTTTACCTGACCTAATAATGACTTCATGGTTCAGCTAGCAAGCAAGCTAACCACAGATATTACCTTTGCCTTCACACTCAATGGAATCGGCTGTAAATTAATACCAGTATTAAACGCCCTATTCACAAAATATATTCCACTCTTTTAGATGTTCAAAACACTGACCTCCTTTAATCTATATTTCATCTCGAAATTTTGAAAATTGAGCAACACGAACCCCATGAAAAACATATGGTGCCCTGGAAGAATCAGGAGTTTAAATTTAAGATAAGTTAAACATGAAAAATAAATGAAATCGATACCAAAATAAAAAGAAATTCTTATATTTAAAATCCAACAAATAAAAATATTTATTGTTCTGTTATTGTAGGAGAAAAAAATTCGATATACGACCGTGGCTGACTATCTTGCTTTGTGTGTGTTAACTGGACAATATTTGAAAAATATGCCTAGTTCTTTGGTCAGACTAAGCGTTTGGTAGAATTTGTCAAGATAGAAAAATTACTGACGACCAAACAGTGATACTGTATTTCATGTAGCAGAATTCTTTCGAAACTTATCATCAATAAGATAAGTCGTTTAGCATGGTAAGCAAAAGAACGATGAAACTACTTAGCAATGGAGAGATTAGAAACCAATTTTATGTTTTGTTTAAACCTATTATAATGGTATCAGAAAGTACCATTATTTCATCGTTCCTCATGATAAATCAGGAATTAATTATGCCCCCAAAAAAGTACAAGTTTAAAAAGAAATAGATACTCTTCATCTTCCTCTATAATAGTTTGATCTGTTGGCTCGTCCTGTAGGTGTGAAAGTAGGCCTACTCGGACAAAAAAAAGTGCATTTGATGTCATTGTTCACCTAAACTAACTAACAAATTTGCAGAAATGAAAGTTTTGTTGAAAGAGAAATGTATTAAGACCATTTTGAGCCAAAATTTACCTGTCTATGAGTTTGCATTAAAAATTGAGGATTAATGCGCTCCATAGTATACTAATTTAAGATTTCCAGAAAACCAGGGGTTATTTTTAGTGGTACCTCCTTTCGGAAGCTCTCTGCTTTCTTATATGATTTTGAATGTATGTTGAAAATTGGCATGCAGAAAGGTGACACCTGTACAATGCAGGATATACCTAGTTTCTATGAAGTTAAACTTAAGGTAAAATATTTAGAAAGCTGTGAAAATTGCAAAATTTGGTTGAACAGATAGGGACTTTTAATTGGTGGTATGACACCTGTAGTTATTCCTGCATCCGGACCTGTACGTGTTAGGTAGGAACATCTATTTTCAAAAATTCGGCGCTAGAAAAGAATATCAGGCTCCATTTTGTCAAGCATCAGGAGAAGAGTAAACTAGTAAATTGCAGCAAACTTAAATCGACGTCAAAGTGTATGATTCCAACGTTATGTTGAATTTTACGTTAGAACACATTTTCGTGTGTAAAATTGTTGAAATTTCTCAACTAGTTTTTCACCTATCGTTTTCATTTTTTTACATGAAGTTGGCATTAGTATTTTCTGTTTAATTAATAAAAAATCTGATAATTCATAATTTTTGCCATAAGGGTCGTTTTTGCTTGTCGGGCGTCATATAGATTAGACCGTTGGTTTTCCCGTTTGAATGGTTTTACACTAGTAACTTTTTTGGGGACCCTATATAGCTTGCTGTTTGGTGTGAGCCAGGGCTCAGTATTGAAGACCGTACCTTGACCTATAATGCTTTACTTTTATAATTATGACTTGGATGAAGAGTTGTCTCATGGGCACTCATACCACATCTTCCTATATCTATTAGGTGTTTTTTTTTTGTCGTTTGATTGCTGTCTTATTGACGTATAACACACATCTCCTACAGTTTTAGTTCCGTTTGATGTACTTTTAAATCGTTAAATGAATTTGTCAAGAGGAAGATTAACCGAGAAGAGATGTACATAAATTTATTGTGCATTTAGTAAACAAAACAAACAAAAAACGTTTAACTTTTCAATCTTTAACTCCCCCCTCCCCATATTGTTCATCTTTATTCATTCTGAAGACATGTCCCATCAAAACGAAGTCTGATTGATTTCCAACTTACTAATAAACCCATATGCCTTTGAAAATCCTGCATCCGCCCCACGAGATATTAGATAAGATTGAGAATGGAAATGGGGAATATGTCAAAGAGACAACAACCCGACCAAAGAGCAGACAACAGCCGAAGGCAACCAATGGGTCTTCAACACAGCGAGAAAATCCCGCACCCGGAGGTAGTCCTCAGCTAGCCTCTAAATAAATTGTGTTCTAGTTCAGTAAAAATGGATGTCACACTAAACTCCAAAACATATAAATGAACTAAAATTAAAAAAAAACCATACAAGACTAACAAAGGCCAGATGCTCCTGACTTGAGACAGGCGTAACTGAAAATGCGACGGGGTTAAACATGTTTTGTGAGATCTCAATCCTCCCCATATACCTCTAGCAAATGTAGAATAAAGAAACACATAGCAATACGCACAGTAAAACTCAGTTTAAAAGAAGTCCGAGTCAGATATCAGAATAGGCAACAAAAGAAACCAAGCAAAATGACAACATTTGATACATAAATTAACAAAGGACTGACATGCCAGCTGCAGACCTCAATTAAACTGATTGAAAGATTATGTCTTCATCATATGAAAATCAAGTAAAATCCCTCCCGTTAGGGGTTTAGTATCATACCATCATAAAATAAATGAGAAGAACATAACCCGTATCATGCCAACAACTGTTTATAGAATACATGTGTTTATTTCCGATGCAAAGACAATATGAGTGAATCAATATATTATTAATACCAAAATATCATCGCAATCCTTAATGACCTGTCAACAGTATCGTAACTATATCCTTTCCGAATAAGTCTATTTAAAGGTTTGAAATCAAGTGAGAGGACATTTGCCACATCTCAGAAAGGTCCGCAGTAACTGTCTTTCCAACTCGTCCAGAAAGCGATCTTTTCATTGGTGAACAAAACTATTAGCAAATTGAATTAAGGATATACTAAAATCAATTAAGTGTATACTAAAATCGTTATTTATGACCTTGATTCCGCGCCAGTATTTCTGTATATGCTGAATATTTCAGTATATGCTAAATTGATTTTAGGGTATCCTAAAATGATTTTAGTATATACTAAAATCATTTTAGTATATACTGAATTGACTTTAGGATACCCTAAAATGATTTTAGCATATACTAAAATCATTTTAGGATATCCTAAAATCAATTTAGGGTATGCTTAAATGTAATTTAGTATATACTGAAATCATTTTAGGATATACTAAAATCGATATTTTTGACCCTGATTCCGCGCCATACATAACCAACAAGAATAGGGAGTGGAAATATATAAAGTTATACGTACTAATTCACCCACAACCATGACAACTATGCTTATTTATATTATATCTGTACTCATCATATTGACCACTTCTCATTTGAGCACCAGAGAGATATAAAATTGCACAAAAAAAACTGGCACATAAATGGCAGTAAGCTTTAGAAATTATCTCATTTTAACTAAGTACAAGTATGGTTACTGACTGGATCGAGCCTTATTTTGGTAAATAAATTACTTAACCATGTTAACAAATATTTTCTTATAGTTTTGACTGAATTCTTAATACAAATGCAAATAACATGTTTCCGCAGATAGATACACTTGATTCTGAGAAAAAAAATGCTTGTTTCACCCTCAGCACTATATGTACTGATAAAATTGAAAGAAAAGAATTGTTTTCGACTTGTCGCGAAAGAAATAGATTGATTTCCCCCGCAAACGAAAAAAAAAAGATTGTCCAGAAAAAAGTCATAACCCCCCCCCCCCCCCTAGAAAATCAAATGGTTGCTGCCTAATCATATTAAATCATATTTTATATATCAACACATTTTGGGGTTTTTTTCTCTTCATATTTTCTATGGATTAAAAAGTATATCTTACCAGAACTCTCGTAGGTATACACGTTAGCTTCAGACTCTTCTTCCTTTAAAACGGAATCCCATCAGTCTCATTTTCCTTTTCTAAGGGACTCCATCTTTCTCTTCCTTTGACTAAAGTACATAACAGAATGACCTCGTTCCACTTTAGAGTACTGCGTGTATTACAAAACACGCGACATAATCCATCACTGGCCACACAATAATCCCAAATTATTATTGTACCGCGAAAGTTCTACAGATGTAAGAATAAACATGATAACGGTTAACCATCTCGTTAACCATATGATACGGTGTATTCAATATAATACTTCCTTCCGAGTATTGGGTCAATCAAAGAGGTAACACTAGACGAATATAACACCCAATTAGCATCTCTAGCAATAAAATATGATAAGAAAAAGAAAAGAACCAGCATGTGTATTACCCACTGGATATAACCATTATGAACATACGGTGGTCCATATTTTCGAAATATAAATACGTTTCAATATGTTAATGTTGAAAGTAAAAATGTAATTATAAACGTCAATTCATAATATCATGATATTCACTTCTTTACACTTTAAACTGCAAGGTTTTATGTAACGTAACCTCAACTTTGGGAGTGGTTTAATAACACCAACTGTCACCAGGCTCAAGCTAGCAGCCACTCGCTAGCAGCCACTTCGCTAGCAGCCAGTTTTCAGATATGTCTATAAACCCAAAAGTTGCAAAAGATTCAAACGTACTTTAAATGTTTTTATCAATCATATAATCACAAAAAATCTGTTTTTATATACGAGTGAGCAGCCGAAGACACTATTTAATGTTTTTTTTCTAATTAACATGTAATTTCCTGTTCATTACTTTATTCGCTTTTCATATACCAAACACCGTAATGCGCGCAATTTTAAATAGTAATGACATCGACATGACATCGACTTTTCCATAAGAAATCAATTTTGTGATATTGTAAGAAATAGCTTTCCATAGTCTCGGCATCCTGTCAAGTAGTTCCTAAAAGTATCAATAGTTTTGCATTACAAGAATAGAAAATTGCCCTCGTGCTTTGCTATTTTTTTGACAGACAAATTTGTTTTGACAAAAGATTCTACTTCTGAACAAGCGGAATGCGCTCACATTTGATTATACGAAAGGTTTATTTGTTGTACTTAATGTATGGTGTGCACAGAAAATATACCTATGGATACCTATGGATCTTCAGAACGCTGGCACTGTTGCACCAATATATTCTGCTCTACTTCATCGTTATATTTAATTGTTCGTTTCTCACTTCCGGATAGAATTTCGTATTCTGCTTCGAAAGCATACATTAATGGTTGGTTGGCCCAAAATTTATCTAATCTGTTTTTGAAAGTGTTTAAAGTTTTTGCTGAAATAACTTCTTCAGGGAGGCTGTTCCATATATCTACTACTCTGTTGGTGAAAAAGTACTTCCTGAGATCCAGACGACTTCGTTGTTTCATAAGTTTCTTCGAGTGGCCTCTTGTTGTGTTTGTTGTGTTGTGCATCTCTAGCAGACCACTTGTGACTCTAGTGTCATATAACCCGGTCAATAATTTGTACGTCTCTATCATGTCACCTCGCAAGCGGCGGAAACGGAGGGTTGGAAGCTTGAGTTTTCGTAAGCGGTCTTCGTATGGTAAGTCTCTCATTGTAGGCAGCATTTTGGTCGCTCTCTTTTGCACATTCTCAATACTAGTACTGTTTGCGTACTCCAGATTCGGTCTTACTAGTGCCTTGAATAATAAGGTAAATGTACGATTGTCTAGGTGGACAAAGGAACGGCGAGTAAGGCCTACGATCTGGTTAGCTTTATTGACTTGGTTTTGGATATGTTTTGCAAATGTCAGATTTGTGTCAATAGTTACACCAATATCCTTTTCTGATTCCACATTTTCAAGGTTAGTGCGTCCGCCTTCATACTTTTTCATAGTGTAGTTTGGGTGTTCGTGTATTGTATTCCTTCCACTAATCGGTAGAACTTTACACTTGTCTGGGTGGAAATTCAGTAGCCAAGTTTTGCTCCAATCAAATAGGATGTCGAGGTCTTCCTGAATAAGGTTTTGATCGCTCTGATCGACTATTTCTCTAAATAGTTTGGTATCGTCTGCAAACATGAATACATCGGATATAACATTGTTTGGCAAGTCATTAATAAAAAGAACGAACAAAATTGGTCCCAATACAGAGCCTTGTGGAATTCCACTGGTTACGTTCCTCCAACTTGATCTCGACCCATTGACCTGTACGCACTGTTGTCTATTACTGAGGAAACTTTTTATCCAGTTTGTAGTTTGCTCACTTATACCATAGTGTTTAATCTTGTGTAGTAGTCTCATATGTGGCACCTTGTCAAACGCTTTCATGAAGTCCATATAGATAGAGTGTAATATACCTCCTTTGTCAAGTACCTTTGTCCACTTGTCTAGGACTTTTAGCAACTGAAGTGAAGTTGATCTACCACCCATGAAGCCAAACTGTTGATTGCTAAATAAATTCTGTCTATCCATGTGTTCAATTATTCTCTTTCGGATAAGTTTCTCCATAATTTTACATAGAATGCTGGTGAGACTTACTGGACGGTAGTTTGAAGCTGATTTCTTATCTCCCTTCTTAAATAACGCAGTTATTATAGCGATCTTCCAATCCTCAGGTACCTCCCCATTTACAAATGAGCTGTTGAAAATCATACATAACGGTTTGTCAACAACAGAAGCTAATTCAAATAGTAGTTTTGGATGGACTCTATCTGGTCCTGGTGATTTTGTTATATTCAGATTTAGTAACAATTTTCTCACTTCTTCTTTATTAAATAAATCATCACTTGACTGATGGCTATAATCTACCTTTTCCATTGCCGGCATATTATTGTCATTTTCATTAGTGAACACACTACTAAAAAAATCAGCAAGAACTTCTGCTTTGTCTGAGTCACTACTTGCCACTGTTAATGTGTTGTTCTCTGTTTTATGTAGTTCTGATACACCAGATTTGGATTTCCTTTTCGCGTTAACATATTTCCAAAAGTTTTTACTATTAGTTTTTGCTGTTTCTGCAACTTCTCTTTCCTTGTCCTTTCTCTCTTTTCTTGTTAATTTTTTAACCTTGTTTCTTGCCTTGCAAAATTCCCTATGGCTCTCTTCACTCTTTTTTTTCCATATATCTTTCCCAAAGTCTATGTTTACGTCTAACACTACAAAGAGTCTCTTTACTAAGTGTTGTATTACCTTTGGAATTTTTAGGTCGGCTCTTTGGTACATATAAATTAGCAATTTATGAAAGAAACCTACCTTTGGACCTATGGTGAAATTTTACCATCTTGGCCATTTGGCCCATTGGACCTTAGACCATTACCTATCATTTGCACCTAGTGGGTAAAAAATTATTGCCGTAGGGAATTTTTGACAGACTTTTGAAAAGTTGGGGTAGGCATGTTTGACCCTTAAGACTTAAGTTCGGATCTATGGTGAAGACAAACTATGAGTTGTCCCACCTGGACCTTTTGGCCCATTGGACCCTAGCCCATTACCTACCATTTCCACCTAGTGGCTAAAAAAGCATTGCCGTAGGGAATTTTTTACACTCTTTTAAAAATTGGGGTAAGGCATTTTTTTTAAAATCTAACTTTGGACCCATGGTGAGGACAAACCATGAGTTGTCCCACCTGGACCTTTTGACCCATTGGACCTTAGACCATTACCTATCATTTGCACCTAGTGGGTAAACAAGTATTACCGTAGGGAATTTTTGACAGTCTTTTGAAAAGTTGGGGTAGGCATGTTTGACCCTTAAGACCTAAGTTCGAACCTATGGTGAAGACAAACTATGAGTTGTCCCACCTGGACCTTTTGGCCCATTGAACCCTAGCCCATTACCTACCATTTCCACCTAGTGGCTAAAAAAGTATTGCCGTAGGGAATTTTTTACACTCTTTTAAAAATTGGGGTAAGGCATTTTTTTTAAATCTAACTTTGGACCCATGGTGAGGACAAACCATGAGTTGTCCCACCTGGACCTTTTGACTCATTGGACCTTAGACCATTACCTATCATTTGCACCTAGTGGGTAAAAAAGTATTGCCGTAGGGAATTTTTGACAGACTTTTGAAAAGTTGGGGTAGGCATGTTTGACCCTTAAGACCTAAGTTCGGACCTATGGTGAAGACAAACTATGAGTTGTCCCACCTGGACCTTTTGGCCCATTGGACCCTAGCCCATTACCTACCATTTCCACCTAGTGGCTAAAAAAGTATTGCCGTAGGGAATTTTTTACACTCTTTTAAAAATTGGGGTAAGGCATTTTTTTAAAATCTAACTTTGGACCCATGATGAGGACAAACCATGAGTTGTCCCACCTGGACCTTTTGACTCATTGGACCTTAGACCATTACCTATCATTTGCACCTAGTGGGTAAAAAAGTATTGCCGTAGGGAATTTTTGACAGACTTTTGAAAAGTTGGGGTAGGCATGTTTGACCCTTAAGACTTAAGTTCGGATCTATGGTGAAGACAAACTATGAGTTGTCCCACCTGGACCTTTTGGCCCATTGGACCCTAGCCCATTACCTACCATTTCCATCTAGTGGCTAAAAAAGCATTGCCGTAGGGAATTTTTTACACTCTTTTAAAAATTGGGGTAAGGCATTTTTTTAAAATCTAACTTTGGACCCATGGTGAGGACAAACCATGAGTTGTCCCACCTGGACCTTTTGACCCATTGGACCTTAGACCATTACCTATCATTTGCACCTAGTGGGTAAACAAGTATTACCGTAGGGAATTTTTGACAGTCTTTTGAAAAGTTGGGGTAGGCATGTTTGACCCTTAAGACCTAAGTTCGAACCTATGGTGAAGACAAACTATGAGTTGTCCCACCTGGACCTTTTGGCCCATTGGACCCTAGCCCATTACCTACCATTTCCACCTAGTGGCTAAAAAAGTATTGCCGTAGGGAATTTTTTACACTCTTTTAAAAATTGGGGTAAGGCATTTTTTTTAAATCTAACTTTGGACCCATGGTGAGGACAAACCATGAGTTGTCCCACCTGGACCTTTTGACTCATTGGACCTTAGACCATTACCTATCATTTGCACCTAGTGGGTAAAAAAGTATTGCCGTAGGGAATTTTTGACAGACTTTTGAAAAGTTGGGGTAGGCATGTTTGACCCTTAAGACCTAAGTTCGGACCTATGGTGAAGACAAACTATGAGTTGTCCCACCTGGACCTTTTGGCCCATTGGACCCTAGCCCATTACCTACCATTTCCACCTAGTGGCTAAAAAAGTATTGCCGTAGGGAATTTTTTACACTCTTTTAAAAATTGGGGTAAGGCATTTTTTAAAAATCTAACTTTGGACCCATGGTGAGGACAAACCATGAGTTGTCCCACCTGGACCTTTTGACTCATTGGACCTTAGACCATTACCTATCATTTGCACCTAGTGGGTAAAAAAGTATTGCCGTAGGGAATTTTTGACAGTCTTTTGAAAAGTTGGGGTAGGCATGTTTGACCCTTAAGACCTAAGTTCGAACCTATG
The DNA here is from genome assembly GCA_019925275.1 of Mytilus edulis. Taxonomy (NCBI): domain Eukaryota; kingdom Metazoa; phylum Mollusca; class Bivalvia; order Mytilida; family Mytilidae; genus Mytilus; species Mytilus edulis. The sequence goes on from CM034354.1 coordinate 31,526,643, forward strand.
GTGAAGACAAACTATGAGTTGTCCCACCTGGACCTTTTGGCCCATTGGACCCTAGCCCATTACCTACCATTTCCACCTAGTGGCTAAAAAAGTATTGCCGTAGGGAATTTTTTACACTCTTTTAAAAATTGGGGTAAGGCATTTTTTTAAAATCTAACTTTGGACCCATGGTGAGGACAAACCATGAGTTGTCCCACCTGGACCTTTTGACTCATTGGACCTTAGACCATTACCTATCATTTGCACCTAGTGGGTAAAAAAGTATTGCCGTAGGGAATTTTTGACAGACTTTTGAAAAGTTGGGGTAGGCATGTTTGACCCTTAAGACCTAAGTTCGGACCTATGGTGAAGACAAACTATGAGTTGTCCCACCTGGACCTTTTGGCCCATTGGACCCTAGCCCATTACCTACCATTTCCACCTAGTGGCTAAAAAAGTATTGCCGTAGGGAATTTTTTACACTCTTTTAAAAATTGGGGTAAGGCATTTTTTTTAAATCTAACTTTGGACCCATGGTGAGGACAAACCATGAGTTGTCCCACCTGGACCTTTTGACTCATTGGACCTTAGACCATTACCTATCATTTGCACCTAGTGGGTAAAAAAGTATTGCCGTAGGGAATTTTTGACAGACTTTTGAAAAGTTGGGGTAGGCATGTTTGACCCTTAAGACCTAAGTTCGGACCTATGGTGAAGACAAACTATGAGTTGTCCCACCTGGACCTTTTGGCCCATTGGACCTTAGACCCTTACCTATGATTTACACCTGGGCGTTTGGCCAATTTGACCTTGAATCATTACCTGCCTATGTACATTGTACCTCTGTGAAAGAAAAGAGAAAAAAAACACATAATAAACACAAGGTATGTCTGATTAGAGAGAGAATAAGGCTCAGGAGGTAGAAATCTTTAGTTGCCGGTACCCAGAATCTAAATCGTTCATTTATTTATAGGAGCATACCGAGGAGGGGTGTCTTTGAAGGTGCTGGTAGCAACTAATATCAGACCGGCTTCGTCGTTGAATTGCTGACCACGTGTACGCCTCAAGTAAAGTTCATCATCATAGGTGATCTTGGCGTTTGAGGGTTGAGGTAGAGATCGTTACCACTGGGATTCACTGTGCAAATAGATTCACCATAGATACCAGAATTAAAATATCTTAAAATTTCAAACGCATCCACCAAGTTTCAGGTAAAATCATGATCCCAATACCTTGTTGACGGGTTCACCACCCAAAGCAATCAAGTCTCTAATACCCAAGGCAGATAGAAGGGTTTTAGATACCATGTGAAATGCCCTCATTGCCAACCGTACGAACTTGGGTAGGTATCCACCTTTTTTTATGTTTTCTTTATCTGGGTTACACTCAGCTCCAGATAAATAACACAAGTAACTTTTTGAAGAAGTTTGATAATCTTTTAACCTGCCGAGAGGTGAGCCACATCTTGTGTTCGCATTACAGGTTTGCATGGGACAAACAAATGGAGACTTGACAACCTTTCTTGGCAGCCCAGTGTAGTTTATTTACTTGACCTTTCAAACCATTATCATATTAAGTTATTATTTATTCCCTTAGAAGATGAAAATGGATAGTGAGGTGTTCGCCGCGGAGTTTGATGGGGTCACCATCCTGATCAGTGAGATAAGTGCACATGGGATTGATGGTTTTCAGGGTCCACTGGTAATTATATATAAGTACACAAGTTGTTGTTTTTTTTTTTTGGGGGGGGGGGGGTCTTCATACCAGGATCGACACCGGGAAAGAAACTACAGATGGTGGATTACTGCTTTCCATTAACATGGCTCCCATAGATAATACCGCTATTTTCCAGCTGGATGCTGATGATGTTGATGAACTAACAATGTGTACCCCTTCGGTATAGCCCTATCGTAGGTGTAAATTTGCCGTTCTAATCCCAAGACGGTGTTGCGGCTATTTGTAAAGTTGAAATCTTCTTCGTAGGGCCTGGCGAGAGTTAGTGATGCTCTTAGGGTTTCCCGATTTGCATCGATAATGATTTTGGCTTTGTGTTTGTTGAGCCGCAGCTGTCGCTGTATTTCATCGTTGATGCCATAGGAACATGTGTGAATGTTGGGGATGGAGTATACGTAGTAGGTCTCATGATTTACCAATGACATCTCATAATTCTTTCCAATTTTTAGTGGATTGAAGCGGGTATAAATTTGGCTATGGTTCCCGGATACCATGAACGAGAACCCCTGCTTTAGATCGGTTTTCCCTACGAATTGCTGCAAAATAATGTTGTTCATTTATTTTCAGGCTTCAAACACGAAGTTCATCTTGTGTCCGTCAGATTCGAAGTAAAGAACTCTGTCCGAGATTCCAAGTGCAAATGCTTCGGTGTTGGCGGAAACATTGCGATCGAATTCTGCTCGTATCTGGATGTCCACCGTGGATTCTTTCAGCCGCTCGGACTGATGACTTGCATAGATGATAAACACCGGCTATAAGCCTGTGAAATCAGAGGTATTGGTGTTGACGCCGCCGTTACTGAGGAGGGTGACCATGTAGAGTTTCTTTCTGATGTCTGCAGCCTCCTTGAACACTCTGGCAACCCTATTTTGGGTAATAAAGGCATTGAATACGACGGCTAGGTAGCGTTCAGCGTTGACAGTAATATCTATGTTCCGCAATCGACAGTGTTCGCACACGGCGGCGTCATCGGTCTTATCCACACTTTTGTCGGTTTGGATTGCAACGATTGTATATCTAGGCTTTTAAGTACCACTTGTGGCAGATAGGCGCCAGTTGAATTGTGTGTTTTTGGGAACGGTGATAGAATCACACTGCCTCATGCGAAATCCACAGTCGATTTTACTTTTACTTTGTATGGTTTTGTACAGCCGCATCTTGTTTTTGTCTGATGGGGTGACGTGAAGAACGAACCAAGAGATCTGACTCAGAATATTTTTTGCCACATCGTTGACTGCGGCGGCTCAGTGTATGGCATCGGCGTCTGAATCACGCGCACTAGTGGCAATGCATGCTTTAATTCGTATACGATCTTGTCGTAGTCGTCTGAAAAGCCGAAAATATGTCTCAGGGGTATGGTGAATGAAAAAGCTCCTTTGTTGGCAGGTTTGGGGATAATTTTACCATGACGTGCTGCGAACCCTGTGTTTTCTGTCTCAGCTTCGGTAGATGAATCCATGCACCACAGCTGGTTGAGACCTTGGGATTTGGAGAAATCGTCGTGATAAATCAGAATTTCCAACATGGTACTGCCAACGCCTGGGTTATTGATATGTTCGTTTAGCTAGCCTGAGAGAAGAGATACATGATTCCATTGTGAAAGAGAGACACTAGATCTGCATCAGCATATGCACTACTGTCGTTCTTTTGCAGTTGCCCTTCTACCAAAAGATAACTGCGGGATGGAGTAATAAGTCTTGGGTTTCGATATTGATTAGGATATCACCTTGATTATTCAGGTTGGCACCAGTTTGAGGTTCGTATTCGTCAACCTGATAAATCCCTGGAGACTTTCATCGAAAGTCAATCCTTCGGTGATTGTAAGGATGTCAGACATAATGTATGTATTTTTAGCGTTGACGAAGTAGTAGATGGTTTATACCACTTTACCAACCACATTTTTCAACACCTTTCAAGGCTACTGTGTCAAACAAACCTGTCCTACCGTAGTCGTACTTTCGTGCGTAACCTTTTTTTTTATTTGCAACATTTATTTATAGGAAGCTACGATGAAACGCCTTATATTCCTCAATGCTGATATGTCTCCCTTTTTTTTATAGCATCAATAATCGACACAATTTCGTTGCACACACCATTATTTCCTGCTCGGTAAGCTGCAGCACATAGTTCCAAGCGATCGAGAAGCTGCTTGAAGTTGGCAGGAAGATTCACGACTGGCAGCCCACTGCCAAACTTATCCCTCTGGTAGATGTGGGATACGATTTCCTTCCTTGTAACTCTTGTTCGCCTTCGCCGTTTTTAAGAGAGTGGAATTGCATTGATACATGGCACCGGAACTTTTCAGGATCTCTTCAAAGTCGTCAAGGTCGTCAGCGTCGAACGAATCTGGTTTCTTTTTCACCATGAGTTCCCAGAGGCCAAGGGTTCCTTTGTACCTCACACCATCCACGAAAATATCATCGCCGTCAAAAGTAACTGATAAACTTCGGATGAAGAAACCATCGTTTTCAGATCGCAATCCAAGGTTGTGGTCGGCGGAAGGAGTCATACTGAGCTGCAAATACTGCTGTTCTCGAGGTCCGAGGACGTTGGTTGTAGGTGGTGCAATAGGTAGAGGGTTGGCAAACTTGGGCGTTGGAGAAGGAAGGGCTGGCACAACTGGAGGTAAATCTTCAATTTTTTTGGTGATGTTTTTAAACTGCTTTCCGCTGAGCCTCAACCTCAGGCTTAAACACTTTGGAAAGGTCCAATCATGTCAGGGCGGTGCTGCATGTTACAGGATTGAATGCTCCGCTTAGTTACATGCAACTCCTTTGAGAGTGCCTCCCGCTGCTTTGGGACGGGAATTTGGATGAACGTCATTTATTCATAGCGTTGGAACAAACGCCCCTAGGCGTTGGTGTGAACGGCGTCGAAAGCCTTCAAGGGTTTGAACGAACGCATTCGAAAGCACATAAGCGTTGGCGTGAACGCCTTCGATTGCCTCGAGCTCGAACACCCCAATATTGTTGGTTCGAATACCAAGTCGACCCAGGTCGATCGATTATATGTGATGGTTCAAGCGTGGGTCGAATGTCCATCTTCTGAAGATTCCTGTATCTGAGACATACGTCTTTACGCGGTTTGCATCGGTGATTGCACTGATGGCCGAAAAAAGTTTTGTCGGGCATTTGGGTTGTTGTGGGCGTTGGGATCTTCTATTATGTTTATAGCCAATTCAACAGACTTTCATCCATATCGGGACATAAATAATGAAACACAATCCAACCACACTTGTAACACAGTCTTCATACCTTGCCCGGGGCCGACTCAAATTTACATTTCAGGGCCATTCGTATTTCTTAGGCTGGGGATCGAACTCTAGCTCCAGTTCAATATCTGACAATGAACACTCTAGGAACTCTGAATCCTTGTACTTCGAGGGGTTATCTTTGTAACAATTTATTATTGATACTATACCTATAAAACTCATCAAATTGCATCGATATTTTCCATTTGCCTTGGTGCTTTTAATATCGATGGTTACAAATACACAGGTTTTTGACCAGCAATGTTTACACTGAATACCAAGCTACTGTAAATTCAGAAATTATTGCGTTCATTTATTATTGCGATTTTGTCATTTTAAATTAAATGCGATTTTAATTATTACGATTTTGTGAAAAGTCATGCTTAATTCAGTTAAGACATTACAAAATGCGAGTTTTAATTATTGCGTTTACAACTCTGTCGCATTATTCGCAATAATAAAAACCTCGCAATAATTTAGTTCATCGCTCCTTTGCTCGAAGAAAAAGTGTCGATACCACTCGGGTTTCGTGGAGGTGGTCAGGCGTTGACCACATCGATCAACGAGAAGGGTGACTTGCCTTTGCAATGTACGAGGTTGCTTGCTTGCTGCAACACCCGGTAGATGGGCTGGTGAAGCGATTTCCCGAAGACGTACAATTGATCGTACTTGAGGCATCCATCGCACAGGATTATGTTGTTTAACAGGTTGTCTTACCACAGTCCGACTTCCCAATGATAAACCTTCTGATTGCAGCAGGAGGTAGCGATTGATCCTGTTGGGGGCGTTGGCACTGTAGGAAATGTCTTCGACGTTCATTTATTTGAATAAAATAGCGATGAACGTTTGCTTGAAATGTCATTGGAAGACGGACATAGTTCACCCCAGCGAGGTTATGACCAGGAATCGAACAGGCGACGGATTAAAGTTGGAAATTGTAAGGTATGCGGTGCCATGAAGTCTCAGTTTGTTGCTGCAACTGGTTCAGGGTTCATGAACAAACTATTAGTAATCAATCGATCACCCATGGAAATGCGTCTACCCGGACACAACTTTACCGGGCCAGAGATTAAACTTAGCAAGCGCCTGCACCCAGAAAGCTTGGTCAAACCACTGTTGGAGTTCAACTATTGGGTCAAAGCTGCGGATGTGCAATAGACCAGTTCATATGACTGGAAAAAAAACCTGCTGTGTTATCATATAGTTGCGCAGGTCCTCTTCAGATATGAGATTCGATTCGCGCCGTCTCCTGTCCGCCGTGTGATAAGACTTCACCTTCAATTCGATGGTATTGATTTTCTCTAGAACCCCCATGCTTAGATCCACATAGTTCTTTGCATATACCATCCTTTGGTCACTAGTTCTTGTGCCGCAAGGTAGACACTTTCCAACTTTTTTTCTCGATACCAACAAGGTGTTTTTTCATGTCCTCGAGAGCTATTTCACGATCGCTTCTAGCGCAGCCTCTAGCTCAGTGTTGTCTTTTATACCATCTTTCAACTGCTTGGTCACCTACCGTTTTGTCACAGCATCCGAGCTGTCCTTGGGATATCATAGGCAAGTAATGCGATTGTCGTTCATATCGAAATGATGCACGATCCACCAGACGGATATGCACTGTCTTGCATGGAATCCAAACTTATCCATTTATTTATAGAGCGAAAAGATTGCATTTTTCACGATTTTCCCATTGTCAGCATCTTCAACACGGACAGACAAAAGTGACCACACACCACATCCCCTCGCGTCTCAAGTTCATCAGTTTTGAAAAGGATCTCAGGCTACAAATAGTCTACCATCTCGTCGGGCGTTGGCAAACCATAAGAGTCAAAGTAATACTTTGTCGGTCTGCGCTTTTACCAAAACTCCAAGTGCGTTAGACGATCCTTCCAGCTGTCGTGGTTAAGGCTCCACATTTGGTGTGTCAGACCATTGGTAGTAGTGTATCAGGCATGACCGCACCCCAACAGTATTGAATCTTCGTGGTGGTTACAGCTTGTTTGAGCTGAGTGTTTAAAAGGGGTTTGTAGGGGAGAACTAAATTATGCTCCCATATGCCGCTCATTTATTTACGGTTGATCGATTTATTTGACGATTTTGTAGTGGCCACGGGCAAGGGTGCTAATTCCATCATGCATGATATGACGGTTGTCATCGTTGGCTGATAGGGCTCTCTTGTGACACTCAAGTGTATATATCTTATGCCTATGACTTTTGATTGTGTATTCATAGTCCGGTAGCTCACTGTGTGCTTATCAAGGCATCTCTTGTAGTTTTCAAAGGTAATTTTTGACGATGCACTTCTTCACCCCTTAAGCCCTCTTAGCTTCGCGCTTGCCAACCTTGAGCGCGTATATCTTGGACTGCAATCCAAGACTCAGTCATGGGGACTCCGGCTCATTCATCATTGAACATTCCAAGAATTTTCCTGTTCAGACCTCATTTGATACCGGAAGTGTGGTCACTTGAATAGTTGAATGTGCCGAACTTCTGCCGCCAGTGTTCGTTAATGTCTTTGTAGACATCTGGAGGTTCGACATTGTAAACGATACTGTCGGTGTAACATATGGTTGTCTTGTCACGGTAGGTTGGCTTTAGGTACTTGTAAACATAGTCCGCCATTAAGGTCTTAGATATGTCTAGGTAAATTGACTTGTCAAATTTGTAACCCGGCAATCAAAATTGATCTTGGTGACGAGCTTCATCACTTTTTTCTGGTTGGTAACCATTCGGACGTCAACCCTCTTGCGGATATTTTCTATTGTCTTTCCGACACCGCATTGTTCATGAGCTTGAAAAAGTCTTTTTCACAGTTAGTGGTGGCAGCGGCTCTGAGCGCGGTGGTTAGATCTATATAAATCTTCAGCCATATGATCTGGTTTAAACTTATAACCGTGTGGTTTTCTGATCTTGAGTCTGAGCGCAAGTACTGTTTTAGGTTGACGTAGTATACAACATACCTCAGTTTGTCTCCGAGGTTTCTTTACTTTGTTCAGCTGTACAGTTTCCGGAGCAAGCGAGTAGCCATTGTAGTAGTCATGAAGTTCCTTGAGATATTCGAAGTCTACCTCCAATATAAATCATTAGTCGTCTTCACTGCAAGGGTATCAAAGGTTGGTTACGTCGGTGTTATTCCATTCAAAGCCACCGATCGGTGGATAGCTACTCATATCCCATCCATACAGGTTATCAGCATCCGCATACATCAAGTAGTTGGTGGGCTTGTCGGCATTGAATCCTTCGACATAAGGGTTGTTGACTTTGGAAAACCGCTGCGCTAGACTGTTATCCCACCTCTAATCCCTTTTTCATCTCTGAAGTTCTCAAACACATGGCACAGCAAGAGTACATCCGTTTTCAGATACAAGTCATGATACTCTCTCATGCTGGCGATATCCATCTCTTTTCACACACTTGCTGCGCGTATTAGTTCATAGTCTGCATGGCTTACTCCCTCACCGGTGATGGTATTGTATAATGCTTCACTGGGTGGCAACTCGGTCTTATGGAGTTTTTCAAACCCATCCACATAGTCATAAGGGTACACACCCTTTCGCAAGAGTAAACCTTCATCAAGAGACTTCCCCGGCGCGTCAGCAGGTTTATCATTACCTTCATCCATGACTTCCTTGACTCTCTGTGAGCACCCGGCGTGCTCATTGTCCTTGTTGATCTTGCTGCCATTGACCTCCAGCGATCCAAATGGTCTTGTCAGCGAATCGAACGCTGCCATCAATGCTTTTTCGTCTTGCTCGGTTTACTCAAGTTGCTTGAACCCATCCATATAATCAACAGGGTACACACTTTGTCGCAAGAGAAAACTTTCGTCCATGGCCGGCACTCCAACTGGTATATCATAGCCTTCATCCATGTCTGGTGAAGGTGATTTTACATCACTTGACCTCCTTGACTCTCTATGAACAGACGGCGAGCACCCAGGAAATTCGTTCTGGTGGCAAATTGTCCATGTAAAGCACGATACCGTTAATTACAAGTGATTCAACTTCAATGTCCTGTTCTGTCAAGTAATCAAACGCCACCATAAGTGCCTTGTTCTTCAAACTACAAATTACATAGTTCACCGTACTTCCATCGATGTTGTAGTCGGTGCCCCTACCCTACATTACTTTGAATTTTTCGCCTGCTCATAAAGGTACGGCTGCAAATTTAACAATAGAGTCTGTGATATGTCTCAGTCCTGATACCATTTCGGATCCTTCAGAGTAAACTTGGCCTGCCTCCCACTCAGTCCCACTAATTATGACCAAAAGATGTGCCTTGGCTTAGTCCCAGACATTTCCCGTGTATACAATCTTATCTGTCATGTACTCGTCGCAATACAGGCGTCGAGCCCGGCGCAGTTGATACCATTGTCGTGACAATACCAGGATAGCTATGTAGGTTGCGCAAGGAAGCACTGTATGAGTGTAAGATGTGCGTTCTTGTCCAGCTTCTTCCCTTTTATAAGCCTGCTTCCCAGCTCAAAATATTCGCGGTGTGACACAATGTATTCTAGCTTACGCCTGTCTATGACCTCGCGCAGTGTGATTTTCCGACCGTTTTCGGACTCCGCGGGTATCACCCGGTACAATTCGGGATCAAACGCTCCTCTACCAAATACATTCTTGATGGCTGCTGTTGGACTTTACCAAGCTATTCAGGCTCGCAATCATAAATTTGAGACTGTCCAAACCTCAAACTTTGGTGAAGGGGTTTCATTTCCCCGTCTTTCATCTTGTACTCGCTCACCTGGAATGTCTTGCTAAACGAGATGTACTTTTCCTCCGAATTGGGAATGCATGTGAGCTGCCCCGGTGTCGATCCCAGGTTCTTAATGAACAGATAACTATCATACCCGGCCAGATTGTGAAAAATACAGGTGTAAACTTTGACATTTTGTACTTCAGGTAACACTGGTTATGTGCTGCGACCCTGTATTTTCGGTAAAGTGGCAGTGATCCCTCATCTTGTCCTCACCAAGCGAACAATCACACAACCAGCTCTGCGTGGCCTCCTGGTGGTTTTCGTGTCCTCTTTCGTCAAGACCATTTGCTTCATAAGATAGTTTCAGGTGTAAATGGCCTTGATTTTTTTTCTCAAGGCATTCAACAAAGATCTGTGCCATATCTTCGTTCGGCTTTTGCATGATATACAGAACTGGTGCCTTGGTATACACCTTGTCGTCAAAGCACTTGATGGGGTAGCAGTCACACGAAGGCATGTGCTTTTGGTAGGCTTTCGTATGTGGTTTATCAATCCTGGTTTCAACCTTCTCGGTTAAACACTAAAATTCCGCGAACACCACGAAAGGGACTCCTATCGAGTGAGTGTTGTCAAAGGTCTGGTAGGTCCCTTCCTTAATAAGCTTGGACAGCTCGATCTTAACCGCCTTGTGGTTGACGCAACACTCTTTGTGGGTCTCCAGGACTTCCTTAATGTGAACTGGTTCACGCACCTGTAGCACAGGCGGGTCTCACAATTGTGGTCCGAAGTCTGGCTCAACACCAGCCAAGACTTTTTTATCAGCACCAAGTTGATGTCTCTCTCCCGCTGTTCGCTAACGACTAATATGCGCAGCGGGTATACTTCATTGTCGTTAATTTATAATACATTGACTGTCAGGGTTGAATTGACCTTCTCAAACTTACCAATACCCTTAAGGCTGACCGAGAACTACATCTTATTTTCAGATTGAGCTCTTCCTTCCACGGTGGTACTGTGTTATCATGTCTGTATGTTTTTGGTATACCTCGTCATGGTGCAAGGCCGAAAGTATGGCCCACTTAAAACAATCCTCATCTGTTTTTTCATATTGTTTACAGCCTTCTTTCAAAGTACTGTGACCCTCCAAGCGGCCGGTGTTTGTTGATATTGACTTGAGGTTTTACAATTGCTTTCAATGTTCAGCCACATTTTTCAGAGGTTCACTGGGCAATCTTTACTCCGATCTTTTTGTCCATCTAATCAAGGGTTTCAGCTAAGATCGTGGCCTCGGTGAAAATCTCGAGTGAAAGTATCCTTTGTTATCATCATCTGCATTACCTGATGGATTAATATTCACAAAGGTACAGTGTAGCACAACATTGATTTTTGCTCTTTTCAATGTCCAAATTGTTATAAGTTCCTCCAGTGACATCTGAGAGACGTCAAGGAAAGTCTGCACATCCATAGCAATAATGGGGGTCATCTTCCAGGTAGTAAATGCCTCTTTCAAGGCTTTCGTTGGCGGATGCACAATCGACAGCCTGCTAATACCTTTCAACCCAAGTTTTTTTGCCTGGATGATAATCGTCTTCCTCGTCTGGGGTTTCGGACGCACTGATATTTAAGGCTGGTTTCTTCTGTTACAATCAACTCAACCAACTCGACAAATCGATCTTTCCCAAATCGGGAGTACCATCAAAGGTGGTTCATTTTGGTAATACCTCTCAGGGATTTGACATTTTCAACAACTTACTCCATGTCCGCTATTGGATCCATGTCTTCATCCCAACAATAAAACAGATCAATTTAGGTTACCCCAACCACCATCCCCAATTCAATTTATTAGACACAATTTTTTGGTCCTAAACATCATATCTTGACACTGTCAATCCTACCGTCCGTGAAAGTCGTGGTAATCATACACAGTGCGCCAGGATTTTTTCATACCATAGCTTTCAATTTGCAAAGTTCCATTGGCCTACCTCTAATCTTTTAAAAGCTGTCAAAATTCCCTACGGCAATACTTTTTTTACTCACTAGAAGCAAATGATAGGTAATGATCTAAGGTACAATGGGCCAAAAAGGCCCAGGTGGGACAACTCATGGTTTGTCCTCACCATGGGTCCAAAGTTAGATTTAAAAAAAATGCCTTACCCCAATTTTTAAAAGAGTGTAAAAATTCCCTACGGCAATACTTTTTTAGCCACTAGGTGGAAATGGTAGGTAATGGGCTAGGGTCCAATGGGCCAAAAGGTCCAGGTGGGACAACTCATAGTTTGTCTTCACCATAGGTCCGAACTTAGGTCTTAAGGGTCAAACATGCCTACCCCAACTTTTCAAAAGTCTGTCAAAAATTCCCTACGGCAATACTTTATTACCCACTAGGTGCAAATGATAGGTAATGGCCTAAGGTCCAATGAGTCAAAAGGTCCAGGTGGGACAACTCATGGTTTGTCCTCACCATGGGTCCAAAGTTAGATTTTAAAAAAAATGCCTTACCCCAATTTTTAAAAGATTGTAAAAAATTCCCTACGGCAATACTTTTTTAGCCACTAGGTGGAAATGGTAGGTAATGGGCTAGGGTCCAATGGGCCAAAAGGTCCAGGTGGGACAACTCATAGTTTGTCTTCACCATAGGTCCGAACTTAGGTCTTAAGGGTCAAACATGCCTACCCCAACTTTTCAAAAGTCTGTCAAAAATTCCCTACGGCAATACTTTATTACCCACTAGGTGCAAATGATAGGTAATGGCCTAAGGTCCAATGAGTCAAAAGGTCCAGGTGGGACAACTCATGGTTTGTCCTCACCATGGGTCCAAAATTAATTTAAAAAAATGCCTTACCCCAATTTTTAAAAGATTGTAAAAAATTCCCTACGGCAATACTTTTTTAGCCACTAGGTGCAAATGATAGGTAATGGTCTAAGGTCCAATGGGCCAAAAGGTCCAGGTGGGACAACTCATAGTTTGTCTTCACCATAGGTCAGAACTTAGGTCTTAAGGGTCAAACATGCCTACCCCAACTTTTCAAAAGTCTGTCAAAAATTCCCTACGGCAATACTTTTTTACCCACTAGGTGGAAATGATAGGTAATGGTCTAAGGTCCAATGGGTCAAAAGGTCCAGGTGGGACAACTCATGGTTTGTCCTCACCATTGGTCCAAAGTTAGATTTTGAAAAAATGCCTTACCCCAATTTTTAAAAGAGTGTAAAAAATTCCCTACGGCAATACTTTTTTAGCCACTAGGTGGAAATGGTAGGTAATGGGCTAGGGTCCAATGGGCCAAAAGGTCCAGGTGGGACAACTCATAGTTTGTCTTCACCATAGGTTCGAACTTAGGTCTTAAGGGTCAAACATGCCTACCCCAACTTTTCAAAAGACTGTCAAAAATTCCCTACGGTAATACTTGTTTACCCACTAGGTGCAAATGATAGGTAATGGTCTAAGGTCCAATGGGTCAAAAGGTCCAGGTGGGACAACTCATGGTTTGTCCTCACCATGGGTCCAAAGTTAGATTTTAAAAAAATGCCTTACCCCAATTTTTAAAAGAGTGTAAAAAATTCCCTACGGCAATGCTTTTTTAGCCACTAGATGGAAATGGTAGGTAATGGGCTAGGGTCCAATGGGCCAAAAGGTCCAGGTGGGACAACTCATAGTTTGTTTCACCATAGATCCGAACTTAAGTCTTAAGGGTCAAACATGCCTACCCCAACTTTTCAAAAGTCTGTCAAAAATTCCCTACGGCAATACTTTTTTACCCACTAGGTGCAAATAATAGGTAATGGTCTAAGGTCCAATGAGTCAAAAGGTCCAGGTGGGACAACTCATGGTTTGTCCTCATCATGGGTCCAAAGTTAGATTTTAAAAAAATGCCTTACCCCAATTTTTAAAAGAGTGTAAAAAATTCCCTACGGCAATACTTTTTTAGCCACTAGGTGGAAATGGTAGGTAATGGGCTAGAGTCCAATGGGCCAAAAGGTCCAGGTGGGACAACTCATAGTTTGTCTTCACCATAGGTCCGAACTTAGGTCTTAAGGGTCAAACATGCTTACCCCAACTTTTCAAAAGTCTGTCAAAAATTCCCTACGGCAATACTTTTTTACCCACTAGGTCCCCCCCCCCCCCCCCCCCCCCCCCCCCCCCCCCCCCCCCCCCCCCCCCCCCCCCAGGTCCAGGTGGGACAACTCATGGTTTGTCCTCACCATGGGTCCAAAGTTAGATTTAAAAAAAATGCCTTACCCCAATTTTTAAAAGATGTAAAAAATTCCCTACGGCAATACTTTTTTAGCCACTAGGTGGAAATGTAGGTAATGGGCTAGGGTCCAATGGGCCAAAAGGTCCAGGTGGGACAACTCATAGTTTGTCTTCACCATAGGTCGAACTTAGGTCTTAAGGGTCAAACATGCCTACCCCAACTTTTCAAAAGACTGTCAAAAATTCCCTACGGCAATACTTTTTTACCCACTAGGTGCAAATGATAGGTAATGGTCTAAGGTCCAATGGTCAAAAGGTCCAGGTGGGACAACTCATGGTTTGTCCTCACCATGGTCCAAAGTTAGATTTTTAAAAAATGCCTTACCCCAATTTTTAAAAGAGTGTAAAAAATTCCCTACGGCAATACTTTTTTAGCCACTAGGTGGAAATGGTAGGTAATGGGCTAGGGTCCAATGGGCCAAAAGGTCCAGGTGGGACAACTCATAGTTTGTCTTCACCATAGGTCCGAACTTAGGTCTTAAGGGTCAAACATGCCTACCCCAACTTTTCAAAAGTCTGTCAAAAATTCCCTACGGCAATACTTTTTTACCCACTAGGTGCAAATGATAGGTAATGGTCTAAGGTCCAATGAGTCAAAAGGTCCAGGTGGGACAACTCATGGTTTGTCCTCACCATGGGTCCAAAGTTAGATTTAAAAAAATGCCTTACCCCAATTTTTAAAAGAGTGTAAAAAATTCCCTACGGCAATACTTTTTTAGCCACTAGGTGGAATGGTAGGTAATGGGCTAGGGTCCAATGGGCCAAAAGGTCCAGGTGGGACAACTCATAGTTTGTCTTCACCATAGGTTCGAACTTAGGTCTTAAGGGTCAAACATGCCTACCCCAACTTTTCAAAAGACTGTCAAAAATTCCCTACGGTAATACTTGTTTACCCACTAGGTGCAAATGATAGGTAATGGTCTAAGGTCCAATGGGTCAAAGGTCCAGGTGGGACAACTCATGGTTTGTCCTCACCATGGGTCCAAAGTTAGATTTTAAAAAAATGCCTTACCCCAATTTTTAAAAGAGTGTAAAAAATTCCTACGGCAATGCTTTTTTAGCCACTAGATGGAAATGGTAGGTAATGGGCTAGGGTCCAATGGGCCAAAAGGTCCAGGTGGGACAACTCATAGTTTGTTTCACCATAGATCCGAACTTAAGTCTTAAGGGTCAAACATGCCTACCCCAACTTTTCAAAAGTCTGTCAAAAATTCCCTACGGCAATACTTTTTTACCCACTAGGTGCAAATGATAGGTAATGGTCTAAGGTCCAATGAGTCAAAAGGTCCAGGTGGGACAACTCATGGTTTGTCCTCATCATGGTCCAAAGTTAGATTTTAAAAAAATGCCTTACCCCAATTTTTAAAAGAGTGTAAAAAATTCCCTACGGCAATACTTTTTTAGCCACTAGGTGGAAATGGTAGGTAATGGGCTAGAGTCCAATGGGCCAAAAGGTCCAGGTGGGACAACTCATAGTTTGTCTTCACCATAGGTCCGAACTTAGGTCTTAAGGGTCAAACATGCTTACCCCAACTTTTCAAAAGTCTGTCAAAAATTCCTACGGCAATACTTTTTTACCCACTAGGTGCAAATGATAGGTAATGGTCTAAGGTCCAATGAGTCAAAAGGTCCAGTGGGACAACTCATGGTTTGTCCTCACCATGGGTCCAAAGTTAGATTTAAAAAAAATGCCTTACCCCAATTTTTAAAAGAGTGTAAAAAATTCCCTACGGCAATACTTTTTAGCCACTAGGTGGAAATGGTAGGTAATGGGCTAGGGTCCAATGGCCAAAAGGTCAGGTGGGACAACTCATGTTTGTCTTCACCATAGGTCCGAACTTAGGTCTTAAGGGTCAAACATGCCTACCCCAACTTTTCAAAGTCTGTTAAAAATTCCCTACGGCAATACTTTTTACCCACTAGGTGCAAATGATAGGTAATGGTCTAAGGTCCAATGGTCAAAAGGTCCAGGTGGGACAACTCATGGTTTGTCCTCACCATGGGTCCAAAGTTAGATTTAAAAAAATGCCTTACCCCAATTTTTAAAAGAGTGTAAAAAATTCCTACGGCAATACTTTTTTAGCCACTAGTGGAAATGGTAGGTAATGGCTAGGGTCCAATGGGCCAAAAGGTCCAGGTGGGACAACTCATAGTTTGTTTCACCATAGGTTCGAACTTAGTCTTAAGGTCAAACATGCCTACCCCAACTTTTCAAAAGTCTGTCAAAAATTCCCTACGGCAATACTTTTTTACCCACTAGGTGCAAATGATAGGTAATGGTCTAAGGTCCAATGAGTCAAAAGGTCCAGTGGGACAACTCATGGTTTGTCCTCACATGGGTCCAAAGTTAGATTTTAAAAAATGCCTTACCCCAATTTTTAAAAGAGTGTAAAAATTCCCTACGGCAATACTTTTTAGCCACTAGGTGGAAATGGTAGGTAATGGGCTAGGGTCCAATGGGCCAAAAGGTCCAGGTGGGACAACTCATAGTTTGTCTTCACCATAGGTCCGAACTTAGGTCTTAAGGGTCAAACATGCTACCCCAACTTTCAAAAGTCTGTCAAAAATTCCCTACGGCAATACTTTTTTACCCACTAGGTGCAAATGATAGTAATGGTCTAAGGTCCAATGAGTCAAAAGGTCCAGTGGGACACTCATGGTTTGTCCTCACCATGGGTCCAAAGTTAGATTTAAAAAAAATGCCTTACCCCAATTTTTAAAAGAGTGTAAAAAATCCCTACGGCAATACTTTTTTAGCCACTAGGTGGAAATGGTAGGTAATGGGCTAGGGTCCAATGGGCCAAAAGGTCCAGGTGGGACAACTCATAGTTTGTCTTCACCATAGGTTCGAACTTAGGTCTTAAGGGTCAAACATGCCTACCCCAACTTTTCAAAAGACTGTCAAAAATTCCTACGGTAATACTTGTTTACCCACTAGGTGCAAATGATAGGTAATGGTCTAAGGTCCAATGGTCAAAAGGTCCAGGTGGGACAACTCATGGTTTGTCCTCACCATGGGTCCAAAGTTAGATTTAAAAAAAATGCCTTACCCCAATTTTTAAAAGAGTGTAAAAAATTCCCTACGGCAATGCTTTTTTAGCCACTAGTGGAAATGGTAGGTAATGGGCTAGGGTCCAATGGGCCAAAAGGTCCAGGTGGGACAACTCATAGTTTGTCTTCACCATAGATCCGAACTTAGTCTTAAGGGTCAAACATGCCTACCCCAACTTTTCAAAAGTCTGTCAAAAATTCCCTACGGCAATACTTTTTTACCCACTAGGTGCAAATGATAGGTAATGGTCTAAGGTCCAATGAGTCAAAAGGTCCAGGTGGACAACTCATGGTTTGTCCTCATCATGGGTCCAAAGTTAGATTTTAAAAAATGCCTTACCCCAATTTTTAAAAGAGTGTAAAAAATTCCCTACGGCAATACTTTTTTAGCCACTAGGTGGAAATGGTAGGTAATGGGCTAGGGTCCAATGGGCCAAAAGGTCCAGGTGGGACAACTCATAGTTTGTCTTCACCATAGGTCCGAACTTAGGTCTTAAGGGTCAAACATGCCTACCCCAACTTTTCAAAAGTCTGTCAAAAATTCCCTACGGCAATACTTTTTTACCCACTAGGTGCAAATGATAGGTAATGGTCTAAGGTCCAATGAGTCAAAAGGTCCAGGTGGGACAACTCATGGTTTGTCCTCACCATGGGTCCAAAGTTAGATTTAAAAAAAATGCCTTACCCCAATTTTTAAAAGAGTGTAAAAAATTCCCTACGGCAATACTTTTTTAGCCACTAGGTGGAAATGGTAGGTAATGGGCTAGGGTTCAATGGGCCAAAAGGTCCAGGTGGGACAACTCATAGTTTGTCTTCACCATAGGTTCGAACTTAGGTCTTAAGGGTCAAACATGCCTACCCCAACTTTTCAAAAGACTGTCAAAAATTCCCTACGGTAATACTTGTTTACCCACTAGGTGCAAATGATAGGTAATGGTCTAAGGTCCAATGGGTCAAAAGGTCCAGGTGGGACAACTCATGGTTTGTCCTCACCATGGGTCCAAAGTTAGATTTTAAAAAAAATGCCTTACCCCAATTTTTAAAAGAGTGTAAAAAATTCCCTACGGCAATGCTTTTTTAGCCACTAGGTGGAAATGGTAGGTAATGGGCTAGGGTCCAATGGGCCAAAAGGTCCAGGTGGGACAACTCATAGTTTGTCTTCACCATAGATCCGAACTTAAGTCTTAAGGGTCAAACATGCCTACCCCAACTTTTCAAAAGTCTGTCAAAAATTCCCTACGGCAATAATTTTTTACCCACTAGGTGCAAATGATAGGTAATGGTCTAAGGTCCAATGGGCCAAATGGCCAAGATGGTAAAATTTCACCATAGGTCCAAAGGTAGGTTTCTTTCATAAATTGCTAATTTATATGTACCAAAGAGCCGACCTAAAAATTCCAAAGGTAATACAACACTTAGTAAAGAGACTCTTTGTAGTGTTAGACGTAAACATAGACTTTGGGAAAGATATATGGAAAAAAAAGAGTGAAGAGAGCCATAGGGAATTTTGCAAGGCAAGAAACAAGGTTAAAAAATTAACAAGAAAAGAGAGAAAGGACAAGGAAAGAGAAGTTGCAGAAACAGCAAAAACTAATAGTAAAAACTTTTGGAAATATGTTAACGCGAAAAGGAAATCCAAATCTGGTGTATCAGAACTACATAAAACAGAGAACAACACATTAACAGTGGCAAGTAGTGACTCAGACAAAGCAGAAGTTCTTGCTGATTTTTTTAGTAGTGTGTTCACTAATGAAAATGACAATAATATGCCGGCAATGGAAAAGGTAGATTATAGCCATCAGTCAAGTGATGATTTATTTAATAAAGAAGAAGTGAGAAAATTGTTACTAAATCTGAATATAACAAAATCACCAGGACCAGATAGAGTCCATCCAAAACTACTATTTGAATTAGCTTCTGTTGTTGACAAACCGTTATGTATGATTTTCAACAGCTCATTTGTAAATGGGGAGGTACCTGAGGATTGGAAGATCGCTATAATAACTGCGTTATTTAAGAAGGGAGATAAGAAATCAGCTTCAAACTACCGTCCAGTAAGTCTCACCAGCATTCTATGTAAAATTATGGAGAAACTTATCCGAAAGAGAATAATTGAACACATGGATAGACAGAATTTATTTAGCAATCAACAGTTTGGCTTCATGGGTGGTAGATCAACTTCACTTCAGTTGCTAAAAGTCCTAGACAAGTGGACAAAGGTACTTGACAAAGGAGGTATATTACACTCTATCTATATGGACTTCATGAAAGCGTTTGACAAGGTGCCACATATGAGACTACTACACAAGATTAAACACTATGGTATAAGTGAGCAAACTACAAACTGGATAAAAAGTTTCCTCAGTAATAGACAACAGTGCGTACAGGTCAATGGGTCGAGATCAAGTTGGAGGAACGTAACCAGTGGAATTCCACAAGGCTCTGTATTGGGACCAATTTTGTTCGTTCTTTTTATTAATGACTTGCCAAACAATGTTATATCCGATGTATTCATGTTTGCAGACGATACCAAACTATTTAGAGAAATAGTCGATCAGAGCGATCAAAACCTTATTCAGGAAGACCTCGACATCCTATTTGATTGGAGCAAAACTTGGCTACTGAATTTCCACCCAGACAAGTGTAAAGTTCTACCGATTAGTGGAAGGAATACAATACACGAACACCCAAACTACACTATGAAAAAGTATGAAGGCGGACGCACTAACCTTGAAAATGTGGAATCAGAAAAGGATATTGGTGTAACTATTGACACAAATCTGACATTTGCAAAACATATCCAAAACCAAGTCAATAAAGCTAACCAGATCGTAGGCCTTACTCGCCGTTCCTTTGTCCACCTAGACAATCGTACATTTACCTTATTATTCAAGGCACTAGTAAGACCGAATCTGGAGTACGCAAACAGTACTAGTATTGAGAATGTGCAAAAGAGAGCGACCAAAATGCTGCCTACAATGAGAGACTTACCATACGAAGACCGCTTACGAAAACTCAAGCTTCCAACCCTCCGTTTCCGCCGCTTGCGAGGTGACATGATAGAGACGTACAAATTATTGACCGGGTTATATGACACTAGAGTCACAAGTGGTCTGCTAGAGATGCACAACACAACAAACACAACAAGAGGCCACTCGAAGAAACTTATGAAACAACGAAGTCGTCTGGATCTCAGGAAGTACTTTTTCACCAACAGAGTAGTAGATATATGGAACAGCCTCCCTGAAGAAGTTATTTCAGCAAAAACTTTAAACACTTTCAAAAACAGATTAGATAAATTTTGGGCCAACCAACCATTAATGTATGCTTTCGAAGCAGAATACGAAATTCTATCCGGAAGTGAGAAACGAACAATTAAATATAACGATGAAGTAGAGCAGAATATATTGGTGCAACAGTGCCAGCGTTCTGAAGATCCATAGGTATCCATAGGTATATTTTCTGTGCACACCATACATTAAGTACAACAAATAAACCTTTCGTATAATCAAATGTGAGCGCATTCCGCTTGTTCAGAAGTAGAATCTTTTGTCAAAACAAATTTGTCTGTCAAAAAAATAGCAAAGCACGAGGGCAATTTTCTATTCTTGTAATGCAAAACTATTGATACTTTTAGGAACTACTTGACAGGATGCCGAGACTATGGAAAGCTATTTCTTACAATATCACAAAATTGATTTCTTATGGAAAAGTCGATGTCATGTCGATGTCATTACTATTTAAAATTGCGCGCATTACGGTGTTTGGTATATGAAAAGCGAATAAAGTAATGAACAGGAAATTACATGTTAATTAGAAAAAAAAACATTAAATAGTGTCTTCGGCTGCTCACTCGTATATAAAAACAGATTTTTTGTGATTATATGATTGATAAAAACATTTAAAGTACGTTTGAATCTTTTGCAACTTTTGGGTTTATAGACATATCTGAAAACTGGCTGCTAGCGAAGTGGCTGCTAGCGAGTGGCTGCTAGCTTGAGCCTGGTACTGTCTAAACATGAACCAATTGTGAACTTGTGATACATGTTTTGATAATTTGCAAACAAAGAGTCTAGTTCTACGGTCTACATCTCGAGTCCATCAAAGCATAAAGAGGAGGGACTTTTTTTTATGTTTTTCTTTGGGTGGGGGGGGGGGGGGGGGGGGGGGAGATAATTTATAATTTTACCTGTTTCTAATCTCATAAAAATATGCAGTACATCGAATCAATAAAAACTTATCTAATCATACCACATCTCTTTTTTTTATTTATCTAAAATATGCCTTAATAATCTGTGTATTATTTCTTCCTTCCAAGTCACCGATCTTAAAGTTTGCTTGGTACTTCATGCATTTCTAAATAAACAGCTGCGCCATGAGCTCATGATACGCCCGTCGTTTTACGCAATAATCATGAATTGTTTCTGAGATACAGCGTGACATGTGAAAACACACCTTTTTTAAACAAAAAAACTCAATAACTCTTAAATAAAATTTTTAAAAACATACTTATTTTTAACAAAAAAACTCAATAACTATTAATTAAAATTTTGAAGCATCACCAAAAAGAATACAGAATTTAAGATTAATATTATAACTAAGAAGTGTGTAAAGTTTTAAGCAATAATCATAAATTGTTTTTGAGATACGGCGCTACATGTGAACCAAACACCCCCCCCCCCCCCCCCCCCCGCTTTTTTTTGTTTGAATCAAAACCAAAAAGGTTACAGATCTTTAGATTAATATAACTTAGAAGTAATAATCGTAAATTGTTTTTGAGATACGGCGCGACATGTAAAAAAAACCTTCACCTTTTTTGTAAAAAAACCTTCACATTTTTTTACAAAATACTAAATAATTCAAATATAAAATTTTTAATCACCATTAAAACGTATATAGATCTTTAGATGAATATAACTGAGAAGTATATTAAGTTTTAATCAATTATCATAAATCGTTTTAGAGATACAGTGCGACACAGGAAAAACACACCCCTGTTTAGTTACTAAGTCCCGTTACTCAAAATTTTTTAATCTATTAATTTTCACCAAAAAGTATACAGATCGTTTGACCATCATAAGAAACAACTATATTAAGTTTTATGAAATTTGGATAAACTGTTCTCGAGTTACGGTGCGACATGTTTACACCGGGTAGACAGACGGAAAGATGGACGGACGGACGTACGCCGGACATTTGTATACCATAATACGTCCCGTCAAAATTCATCAGTACCATTTATGCAAGAAGACAATGAACTGTTACATGCCTTATTCAGTTCCACAAACATATATTTACTTATTTGGTACACAACATTTTCATCATGATGTACTTTATGTAGCAGCATAATTATAATATAATTAATTTTCATCTAATCGAAGGGAAGATTTATTTTTACATTTGACAAGAGTATATGTTCATCTAGAAACCTTGAAACACAATAAAACCATTTCGTACCTCATGGAAGATTTTTATGTCTGTCATCTCCAATTGTATGGGTGATTTATATACGTATGCTATGGAAGGTTATTTTCCGAAAAGTTATCAATTTTTTCCCTGTAATTTCTCAAATTTGAAAAAAACCCAAAACATATGGAATTCTTTGATTGGTCATATTCAGGTGCAAAGGAGTAGGTTCGGTAAGGACCGATTTTGGCCTCAAATTTCAGGTTCATCTGACGAAAGATTTTGACCACTTTTAAAAACTTAAGTGTCTATTTTATTTGAATCAATTAGTTTATGTAAAAGATTTTAACTGATTTAATCATAAAAAACACCACCGATTCAAGCTGAAATATGAAAAATCTACCAAATATGCAAAAAAATGTCACTTTTCAGATGATTTTTGTCAAAAATGAAAGTGGCCGCATCCGTGTTCATCCACAACCTTTATATATGTTTTGTATTATCATAAAATACAACTTTCATTTTAATATTAAGGATGAACACGAATGCGGCCACTTTCATTTTACACGAAAACCGTCTACAATTTAACTAAAATCCAAAAATTTTGAAGATTTCAGTAATTTAGCATGATTTAATGGTGCCAGTTCCCGAAATATGTGCATTGCATTGTCAAAAACAGTCCATATTTATGTAGCAGAATCATTCTACTGTCTAATAAATAACTAAAAGTTTACATTTTAACAATTTTGTAAAACTGCCATATTTTGGGGCCAAAAAGGGGTCTTACTGGACCTACTCCTTTGTATGTAAGTATGTGTTCCTTCTTCAGTGAATATAAAAGAAGAATATTGTGGTTCATCTCTTAACTCTAAGCCAAATGTCAATTGTATTTGATGTAAACATGGTAAAGTGTGTCACCTTAAAACAACCTATCCAAATTATAATAACTATTTTTAAAGTTTTATTTTACTTGAATTCAATAAATGATCATGGTAAAGGTCTAGATATTCATATGTAAAGATAACTAGTGTCTTTATAGTCGTTAATTGTAAAATATATGCACATATAACATCAAATTTAAAGATAAAATTTCTTTGTAGGTAGAAGAAGCTTTATCAGCAATGGACAACTTAGAGTCATCAAAGGTATCGGGATTATAATTTAGTACGCCAGACGCTCGTTTCGTCAACATAAGACTCATCAGTGAATCTCATACGAAAACATTCATAAAGCCAAACATGCACAAAGTTGATGAACATTGAGGATCCGAAATTCCAAAAAGTTGTGCCAAATACGGCCAAAGCAACCTAGAAGTTAAGATTGGCAATTGAGAATAAAAATTATATAGAGATCAAGATAAATAAGAGAGGAAACTTTTTAATCATAGTTACAGGTTTTTTTTATATAGAAAGTAGCCTCACTAATCATAATGGAAAAGACAGTTTATCACAAGCATTGCTACCAACCGATCGTGACCCAGTCATGGCTACATATATCTGTTTTGCTATCAACGCTACTGATATTGGGATGTCTATACAACACTGTTTCTAAAATGAATATGTTGCTGATAGAAGTACGCCTCCTATAAGTAGTAGCAGCAGAAGATTACCTTACTACACTTAAAGAGGTTTCAAGGCATAATAAACAGTCAATAGGAATTAAGACAATCTGTTTTGATGTCTGAAAACTACAAGATCACTTATTAAACATCTATGATGTGGATAAAACAGGGAAAATACCATGATCATAATGTATAAGACAGAACGATAATAATATGTGACTGAATTCAGTCATAGACTTAGATTCAAAAATTGTTTGTATATATTGTATAGATATTGCTACTGTTTACTACAAACCGATGTACTTTATAATGTTAATGAATAAGTGTGCCAGTGACTGAATTCAGTCAAGATTTTCGTTATTGTTAACATTAATATGTATATTAAGAATCAACTTGGAATAATTTTTCTATATATTATAATCTAGTTTTGAAAAAGGAAGATGATTCTTGATGTTTGTAAATTGACTGAATTCAGTCAACAGTTTTCTATAATGCACTTCTGTAAAAAACTGTATATACCCCTCAGAGCATTTACTTATTGTGTAGGATATTGCACACAACCAACTGCTATTAATCTCCAATTTTTAATGTATTATCAATTGAATATTCAATTAATAAATTAAGATGAAAGTAGTAGTCCAAGATGACTGAATTCAGTCATGACTTTGGTGTCAAATATGCAGTTTTTATTCATACAGATAACTGGGACAAACAGATTTTCACCAAAAATTAGTCACAATTTAACAGTTTGAATAAAACGTAAATTCTCATTTATTTTGTTTTTGAACATGCTAAATAAAACATTGTTGAACTGTTTTCTTTGGCTTCTTGCATATTTTAAAAGTCCTATTTGAAAAAAATAGTATATTCAGCCACATATTATACAAATGAAAGCAAGTACCCATTGTGCCTTATATATTTTTTCTAAAAAGGGACCGAATTCCTCAGACTAAAAAAATAGTGTATGTACATTTGCAATCGTGTACTTCTAACAAAATAGCTGAAAAATACGTAAGGACACGATTTGCATCAACAGGTGTCAAATTCTTCTAAGATATGGGGAGAAACCTCAGTTATCTAAATTTTAAGGAGGTGTTATTAAGCAGATTTTTGCATTCTCTCCATATTTGACAAATCAGAATATTGACAAGTTGAAACAGAATGTGTTCATTTGCTTTACCCAATTCTGAAGTTGTTTTTTTAACAAACTGTCCGGGTTGTCGTCGGCATGGTCAGTAGCGAACAAAACGCAAAATTTGCAATTTCGTCCTGTAAAGTTGAATAGACAATGCATGGGAAATAGTGCAGCCACGCATATTAGAAACATCTTTTTAACCCGTACATATCACGTTTATGAAAAGGAAAAGAACTAGGTGGATTCCAATTTTCATTTAGAATGCTATACATTAGAGCACTAGGTACTGATGTGGAAATAAAGTTAGCAATATTCTTAGATTCAGCAAGTGTCATTTTCTAAAAAAAATCTTATATATGATAGGGTAAAAAAGTATTTTTCTTCAAATCAAGTTAACAAAAAAAGCGTCGTCTTAATCATAAAACCAACAAAGCCGGTAATAAAATATAGGGATACCTGCCTCTCATTTCGTACCGAAAATTCGCCATTTCGTACCCTATCGACCAAATGCAACTAAGATTTCGAACCTCAAGGACTTTAAATATGTTTACTATTATTTTCGTTTCATATATCTTTGTAGAAGTTCTAACTAATTTTAAAACTTTGGCTGTCAGTTGATTTAAAACATTGAACACTCACACCACATTAATTATGTGTATCACCGGTATGTGTACACATGTCTCTCTATAAATTCGGGCTGTAAGAAAAAATGACTGAAAACTTTAAAATACACTATGATTTAATAGGTTTATCACCGGTATATGTACACATGTCTTTTTGTAAGTTCTAGCTGTCGGTCAAACATTGAACACTTACACCATATTGATAAGGTTTCTCCGGCCCAGTACATATGTACACATGTCTCTCTGTAAGTTCTAGCTGTCCGTAAAATATTGAACACTTACACCATATTGATAAGGTTTCTCCCCAGTACATATGTACACATGTCTCTTTGTAAGTTCTAGCTGTCCGTAAAATATTGAACACTTGCACCATATTGATAAGGTTTATCCCCAGTACATGTGTACACATGTCTCTCTGTAAGTTCTAGCTGTCCGTAAAATATTGAACACTTACACCATATTGATAAGGTTTCTCTCCAGTACATATGTACACATGTCTCTCTGTAAGTTCTAGCTGTCCGTAAAATATTGAACACTTACACCATATTGATAAGGTTTCTCTCCAGTACATATGTACACATGTCTCTGTAAGTTCTAGCTGTCCGTAAAATATTGAACACTTACACCATATTGATAAGGTTTCTCCCCAGTACATATGTACACATGTCTCTCTGTAAGTTCTAGCTGTCCGTAAAATATTGAACACTTACACCATATTGATAAGGTTTATCCCCAGTACATGTGTACACATGTCTCTCTGTAAGTTCTAGCTGTCAGTAAAACATGGAACACTTACACCATATTGACAAGGTTTATCCCCAGTATATGTGTTCACATGTCTCTCTGTAAGTTCTTGCTGTCCGTAAAATCTCTGTGGGTCAGTCTGGTAGTTAGTAAAACATTGAACCCTTACACCACCTTTATATAGGTCCATCACAAGCATGTGTCTACTCTGAGTTCTGCCTCTCAGTAAAATATGGAACACTAGTCCTTGTATCACATTAGTTAATATGTTAATCACCAGTATATATCCCCATGTCTCCTTGAGAGTTCTTATGGTCAGTAAAACATTGAACTCTTATGCCACATAAAATTTATAACCAGTATGTGTCTACATTTCTCTCTGTGATTTCTGGCTCTCAGTATAACAGTGCACTCTTACACCACATTAATTAGGGTTATGAGTCTATAAATCTCTATGCATGTAAGACATGGCTGTCAGCAAAGATATATAATACTATCATTATGTCTCGGCAGTCGATGAGCCATGATCAAAGAACGGTTGTACTGGATTATTAAGGTTACAACCAGTGCGTGTTTACATATCTGTGTAAGTTCTGGAAGTTCTCATGTCTCTGTATTCTAACTGTTATCGCCGTTGTAAGTTCTGGCTATTTTAATTCACGTAAGCTGTTCTTGTTTTCATGTCTATAAGTTCTGACTGCTTTCGTGTCTGTTAACTCTGACTGTTCGTATGATTTTAAGTTCTTAGTTTTTTCATGTCTCTGTAAATTCTGAATTATCATTTCTATGCAAGTGACGGTCCCGGCGGTCCTTAGTGTTCTAATGTCTGTGTAAGCTCTGACTGTTCTCGTGTCTATGTAAGCTCTGGCTGATCTCATGTCTAAGTTAGTTCTGACTGTTCTCATATCTGTGTAATCTCTGATTGCCATTTACCAATTGACCACATTTATATGGGTCCGTATGTTTGTAATTGAGCGTTAACTGTCATCATCAAATAACCATTTGCAACACAGTTATATACCAGTATATGTGTTCACATGTCTGTAATTTCTGACTGTTATTTAGATATTAAATACGTGTGTTTACGTAGTTTACTTTCATTGAACATCGTGTTAAGGGGCCAGCTGCAGCCTGTCTAGCGATGCGGTTTTTGACGCATTGCTGATGACCCATTGGTGACTTTCGTCTGTGTTGTGTTCTACCCTTTGGTCTGGTTGTTGTCTCTTTCACACATTCCTCATTTCAATTCTCAAGTTTATTTTTATTAAGTATCGACTTTAGATAAAACTTAATTGGTTCTTAATTGAAATGAATTAAACCATTGCTTTTTTACACAACATTTATATATGTTCAAATGTTGTTATTGACATATTGAACATTTACACAACGTTTACAGCCAAAGGTCTTTTATAAGCTGCAATTAACCCATTTTTATGAGATCTTAGCCAAGAAACGAACTCTCTCTAGTTTCAAAAGCCATAGATAATCTGTGACTTATCCAGCTACTTCATATTTTACAAAAGTAATTGTTTGAATGATTTGATATATGAAGCAACGTACGTCACCTTTTCGACTATATTGTTCATTAAATATATATACCACCACATGTATTATGTTTATCACCAGTATGTGCTGTAAAAAGTGTTTCTCTACTGTCCCAGGTTAGCAGGAAGGTTGGGCGTTCAGAAACGTTTCTATCCACGGCATATTCTATATGTCTGTCAAAGATCGGACTTTTTTCCGTTTGCATTGATTTTTACATTTCGCCACATGGGTGGAGTTGGCTTTTATACGATATGGGTTTTGCTCATTGTTGAGGCTGTATGGTGACTGAAATATGTGTTTTCTTTTCGCTGTAAGTTCTGATGGTCGACGGTCAGATTACACCTTCATCACATGTGTAATTCCTGTGTGTACTCTCACGTGGCTATAAGTTTTCTATAAAACCTCAATTCTTAATCACACACCTATTTTAATACCGGTAGTTTAAAACCAGAATGCATTCCACTCAAATCTTAATTTACTAGGTGTGTCTATATTTTCTACCGAAGGTCGTTGAACAGGTTTATTCCGGGAACACCGACTTCTTCCACCAATAACAGAGTACACATGTCTCGTCTGTTTTACTTATCACTAAATTCATGTTGAAAGTCTGTAAAATGAAGGTTTTATCACAAGTATCACAGAAGCTTAACATTATCAATGTTCTATGAGATATTATATGAGATCATGGTCAGATGACCCAGGCAATACAGACATGTTCACCTTACAATTATTTCATTCCCCAAATATAGCCGACCTATTACATCAAGAATTTGAAAAACAGACCGAACACAAAAAATTAACAGTGACCAATGAACTATGAAAATGAGGTCAAGATCAGATGATACTGCCTAGAACTTCATGTATATAATCATTTTGTACACTAAATATAGTTGACCTACTGTTGTGATACTGGCTAGAACTATACATGTATACCTTACAATCATTCAATACACCAAAAACAGTTAACCTGTTGCTTATATAATATCTGATAGACTGACACAATTGACCAATGAACCATGAAAATGAGGTCCATGTCATATACTAATGCCTACTAGACAGACATGTACATCATACAGTCATTCAATACACCAATTATAGTTGACCTGTTGCTTATAGTACTGGAAAAAAAAGACCAATCTCTGTGTTATAGTAGTCTAAACAAAACATTAACATTGACCAATGAAGCAAGAAAATAAGGTCAATATCAGATGAAACATGCCAGACTGACATGCACCCATAACAGTCGACTCGATTATATACACCACATATAGTTATCCTACTGCATTTGAGAAACGGACATACTTTAATCACGTAACTTTAACCTTAATCACTTATCCATGAAATGAGGTCGAGGTTAGTTGAATCCTGTCTGACGGACATGTAAACGGTTCAAAGAATACCAAATATACTGGTAGTTATCATAATACCGTGCATAATTAGTAAGAAATTCACATTACAAAAAAAAAAATTTTTCGAGCAGTCACTGAACCATGAAATTAAGGTCAATGATAGTGATGAACTTGATGAAAGTGAAGAAAACTACTCAAAATCCATCAAACAATTAATTTTATTTATATATATCATGTATATAACATAGAAAAATACCCTGATGAACTCTCATACAATCATATAAGCACTTACACCACATTTACATATGGGACAACATCCCTAATGCGCCTCGACAAAAGTCACGTGTAAAGAAAAAATCTCTGTGTAGTGATATTGGACATGTTTCTATTTTTAACAAATGACTGAACTTAATTATTTGTGGTGATTAGGAAAGTAGAGGAACATAGAATAAATGTGTAAAAACTATGGAGCTATTGAATGTGTTCAAAGTATTAAATTTTCAAATAACTTATTGTGTTAAAAAGGGGATATTTTACCACAAGGAGCCGCATCACAATAGGATGTTCGGGGTTTGCTAATTTACGGAAAAAGTAATCTCACTTCGTACCCCGAAAATTTAACCACATATGTGAAAATGTTACAGCTTCGAAACGAGCTATCATACATATCCAAGTTTACGATATGGACTGAGCTACAGGAAAAAACGTTACCATTACCGCCTATGTAAAAACAATTAAAGATTTTGACCCATATGTTAAAATTAACTTGTCTCTGTAAATTATGGCTGTCATAAAATTTTTTCGTCTAATTCAAACAATCGAAATCAAATAATAAAGATATAACATAACAGTGTGAGCAGGTTTCACTCACTTACAAATTTATTTATATTTTATTCCTTAAGGCTATCCAGTCAAATTAACAGACGAATTTCAGCCAAGTAATTACTGGTTTTTAAATTATAAAAACAAACCCATTCAACCATTGCACACTTACACCACATTTCTCTGGAAGTTATCATTGTCATTGAACCATTACACACTTACACCATGATGAAAGCACCATAGGTGTTTTAATGTGCCTCTTTAATGCATTTCTTCTGAAAACAATTTTCATGTTGTTTGTCATAAGGGCAGATCCTATGTAGGTCATTTCTTCAAAATTATACATCATTTAAAACAAAAATAAGATTTTTCGCAAAAAACGCGCTAGAGCATGGTCTCATGTATCTAGTATGTCAATTGCAACTCTCATTGGACTCGCAACTACCTGCATACATCTCGTTTATGAGTTTTATTTCATGTATGTATTCAAATGTGTCCCTCTAAGCTAACGTGATGACTTAGCCGTTTGCCATATACACCACAGTCATGTGGTTTGGCACATGTATGAGTTCTCATGTGACTCTGTAAACTACCATGTTGACTAAACCCTTTACCACATACACCACATTCATGAGGTTTCTCCCCTGTATGTGTTCTCATGTGAGTTTGTAAATTACCAAGGTGACGAAATCCTTTACCACATACATCACAGTCATAAGGTTTATCGCCTGTATGTATTCTCATGTGTCTCTGTAAAGTAATACGTTGAATAAACCTTTTACCACATACATTACAGTCATGAGGTTTGTCACCGGTATGTGTTCTCATGTGATTTTTTAAGTAACCAAGCCGACTGAACCGTTTACCACATACATCACAGCCATGAGGTTTATCGCCTGTATGTATTCTCATGTGTCTCTGTAAATTATTAAGCTGAATAAACCTTTTACCACACACATCACAGATATAAGGTTTATCGCCTGTATGTATTCTCATGTGTACTTGTAAACCACCATGTTTACTAAACCGTTTATCACATACATCACAGTTATGAGGTTTATCGCCTGTATGTATTCTCATGTGTCTCTGTAAGCTACTCTGCAGATTAAACGGTTTACCACACATATCACATTCATGAGATTTGTCATCTGTGTGTATTATCATGTGTCTCTGTAAAATAGCATGAAGGCTAAACCCTTTACCACATACATTGCATTTATGAGGTTTATCACCTGTATGTATTATCATGTGCTGTTTTAAACTACCATGCTGACTAAACCTTTTACCACATACATCACAGTCAAAAGGTTTATCCCCTGTATGTGTTCTCATGTGAGTCTTTAAACCACTATGCTGTGTAAACCCTTTACCACATACACCACAGTCATAAGGTTTATCACCTGTATGTGTTCTCATGTGTCTCTTTAAACAACCATGCTGACTAAACTGTTTACCACATATATCACAGCCATGAGATTTCTTCACTGTATGTGTTCTCATGTGTCTCAGTAAATAGCGACGGCAAATAAACCCTTTACCACATACATCACAGTCATGAAGTGTTTCATCTGTATGTGTTCTCTTATGAACCTGTAAATTACTAGGCTGACTAAACCCTTTACCACATACATCACAGTTATAAGGTTTATCACATGTATGTATTCTCGTGTGTATTTGTAATCCACCATGTTGACTAAACCGTTTACCACATACATCACAGTCATGTGGTTTATCACCAGTATGTGTTCTCGTGTGTCTCTCTGAGTCATTACATTGAACAGATTCTCTCGAACAAACATCACATTTTTGTAGTTTATCCTCAGTATGTGTTCTTGCGTGTCTCTGTGGAGTATCGTAGATTGTGACTAAATCCTCTACGCCATACATCGTGTTGTTAAGGATTATCTCCAGTTGAAACGTAGTAAAATAAAATAATAATATATTACGAAAAAATCAAATACTAGTATTGAATGACCAAATGTTTAAATGTTCACAACGGTCAAGCAGGTTCCGTTATCGTTTAGGTTTCGATGTGAACGTGAACTTAATTTTGACAGTATTTTTTTTTTATAGTTTAATCATCCTTGTTCTGCACAATACTGTTTATTGTCTGCAGGCTACATGTTTCAGCTTAATTGAAATAATGGTCGCTTAAATGTTTGTCAGTGGTCACTTCTGTTGTTGTTTTATTTACAATACGTCAATTTGACCGAAGGTTACTTGTACGATTGTCAAAAATTATTGATTATATTAATTAAAAAAAACCACTATTCGACAATTTCACTCGTCTAATCTCGGTCGATTCCGGGCATCTATCTAACTATATAGAAGGAAAGTAGCGGATTCTTTGGCAAGCCGTTCTCGTCAAAACTATGTTTAAACCTTTTTGTTTTGAAAAAAAATACACACTGAGATTTAAAAACCTAAAATAACACACTGAGATTTAAAAAAATAAAAAAAAACACACGGAGAATTCAAAATTACACACCGAGATTTTAAAAAGACACGCTGAGATGAAATAAATTGAAAAACACACACTGAGAATTGTTAATAACACACTGAGATTAATATGCAAATTACTAATTAATATTCATGAGATGAATAATTCAACAGATTAATATCTTGATCTCAAGAGCTCTTGTCATTATAGAGCCCCCCCCCCCCCCCCCCCCCATTATAGTGAAATGCGATTCCTTCAACCATCATTCGTTATAAATTTCAAGACTTAACATCGCTCATATTTATAAGTTTATTGCCTATAATTCAAATCATAATCTTTTATATTTTTGTGACGTAAATATATGCTATTATAGTCAAGGCCGTACGGTGTACTATAGTTGTTAATGTCTGTGTCATTTTGGTCTCTTGTGGACAGTTGTCTCATTAGCAATCATACCACATCTTTTTTATATACTCGAGTAAAAATTTTGCATTCATGGTTTTTTTTGGCAGATTGTTTCAATGTTTTCTTATAATTTTAATAAAGTTTTTCACCATTTGGTTATATTTTGTAATACAACTAAGTGGGTATTTTTCTTGTTCTTGTATTTCTACAGTTTTTTTTATAAATAATTTGGAACCAAATCGAAGGACTATATATAACGAGTTCTGTCCCCTAGTTGTTTTAAGCTTGTAATAAATTCAGATTAAGTATGCTAATTAGATATGTGCGCAGTGCGCACACATCTCAGTGTGTAATTTTAAATTCTCAGTGTGTAATTTCAAATTCTCAGTTTGTGTTTTCAGTTTATTTATTCTCAGTGTGTCTTTTTGAAATCTCAGTGTGTAATTTTCAATTCTCAGAGTGTGTTTTTCATTTTTGTAATCTCAGTGCGTCTTTATGAAATCTCAGTGTGTAATTTTTAATTCTCAGTGTATGTTTTGAAGTTTTTAAATCTCACTGTGCTTTGTTGTAATTCTCAGTGTGTAAATTTTTCGAAAAATGGTTTAAACAGTTTTAACGAGAACGGCTTGCCATAGGATTCACTCGTCTATACTCGGTCGATTCCGGGCATCTATAGGTGTCAGACCACCA